>JAKSZU010000010.1:23442747-23445247 GCA_026018925.1 Tupaia tana | reverse complement strand
ACTTTATTCAGGATGAACCATTACATTTACAGAAACTCTTAAGTTTCCTTTCACCGTGACATCTTTCTGTCATAAACACACAGCAAACAACACAACTCAACGAATGCCCCACACACATGCCGCAGTTCCCGGATCGCCATTAAGACAAATCACCCTCTGCACTCTGAGGAGCCAAGACTGTCTAATTCAGAGTGCCGCAAAGTGGAAATGGAAGTTTTGTCAGAAATTAAACGAACAGAAGTTTCATGAACTGTGCAGCCAGCTCAGCAGCAGACAATGTTCTCCGAGACTGTTAAAACAGAAGAACTTTTCTCTACCACAGAGGCAAACGACCAATGAAAAGGAATGAAGTTGAAAAACTTGCAGCTTACCTGGTATAACCAACTTATCTGAATTCACCCCAAGCATGTCAACATCTATCTCTCTATGACACGCCGTTATATCATGTATAACTATATTAGATATCGATATATGCACACATAGACAGACATGGCGATTTCTTGGACGTTTTAGAAATAGCGTGCTTCATTGGTTTGCTCCATATAAATTGTCTTCGAGATGATATTTCCAACCCCCCCCCCTTTTCGTATTTTAAATGTGGTAAAAGGGATAAAATGACAGATGTGATGGTTAATCTACCCAATGAATCGTGGGGGTCTAGGTAAAGCCGTAATGGCCACTGAGCTAATCTATAACACCCACTGACCACGCCACTGGCCTTCTAATACCATTATCAACCCTTAGATGAACATTCTAAATTAGAGTTTTGTTCGAAAAGGGTGTGAATCTGACCTTCGATGCTGGGAAGCCTGTGCAGTACATACAGATGGCAAAGTTCTTATAAAAAAATTTTTTTAAAGGTTTCGACTTTCTCGTGGTTTGCATCTTTGAACTCTGTATCTTTATACCCTCCCCTTTCACCAAAAAAAAAAAAAAAAAAAAGAGCTTTTCCAAATCCCCTCCTGCAATAGCCCTGATGTCATCTCTACCACACACCCCACAATGTTTATGCTTATCTTGTGAGGACCCAAGCAAAAGCAGTGAAAAGAAAGAAAATTCCCAAACATGCATACAAACATTCCACCCTGCCCCAACTGTTCTTCTCTTTCAATTTACCCATGCTTTTACCTATTGAACCTTTAGGTTCAACAAGTCTTTGGGGGTAAATCATAAAATGTTATCTCTTTTTAATGGTTGAGACAAAATCTTACAAGGAAATGAAGATAGGGAGAAGAAAAGACGCCCATTTGTTGGCACGCACACCAAGTTAGGCTATAAAAAAAGGAAAGGAAAGGAATTTGGGGCTAAGACTTTCCCTGAAGAGTTCCCACCCTCTCCCCTCAGTGGATCAAAATGGACTTGAATCAGATCATTACTGCCTAGGTATTATTCACTTAAAAAGATATTCCCAGTGTCACTTAAAAAAATAATAAAAATCAACACAATCCCCATAATGTCTAAGAATACATTCAAAGTTCCCTTCAAAAAGCACAATCAGATTTTTGTACCTGTTTTCCCCCACATCACTCCATAAAACCTACCATGGTCCGTAGACTGATATGCCCTTTATTTTAGCAAAGTGTGTGCATGAATTTCCCCATCACCTGTTTATAGCAAACTCAGATGTGTGCAAACACACCTCCATGTATACCCAACTAAGGATTTTTTCAGGCATAGGCTAGCTTCCAAATAACTTTCGATGTCTAAATTAAGGACCCCTTCCTTCATCAACCCACAGCTTCCCTACTCCTGGCCTGAGCTGTCTTTGCCGGGCCATGGATACATCCTTAATCTGCATCTTTGTGTGCTCAGTACCGCAGTTGTTAATAGGCAGCTTTCTCTGCCTCTCTCTCGGCTTCCCCAGCACGACCGCATCAGCACTAGTATCAAATTAACTCTCCGACTTTGAAACTTATTGATCTGCTATTAAGACACCAGTGAACTTGATGAAATGAGTGCTGTAGGTGCAGTCATGACTTCAAAGCCTAGCACAGCCACATAAAGCAAGCGCCTTTGATCCTAACTCCGATCTACTGAGGGTTTAAAGCCCAGTTCTCCCTAAGCTGCCCTTCACTCTCGTCATGTCTGATGTCTTACCAACTAGTGACTTGATAATGTTAATAATGCAAATTTTACAAATGATTTTTACAATGGCAAAATTAATTATATGAATTGATGCTTCTTTCAATAGGGGTTTGGGCACTGCTCTCCCTGGCAACATAACATTTGCAGCAATTGTGGCTGAAACCCGCCCAGGTAATTCCACACACACTGTATCATTTTGCTTCACCTTTCCATTTTGAACTTAAAACTAAAATACAATAATTTACTAGAAACTCCCCTAGTAACCTTAATAACGCTTATTCCTATAATTCTCATTTCCTAGTAAATATGTACTGTGAGTTAGAGGTAGCCTACTTTTTACATGTGATTAGATCACAGGTCAGTGCAAAATCTTTATTTTTGTGTAGTTTTTCTTCTTGATAGTTTGTGACTATCA
>JAKSZU010000010.1:23122747-23437747 GCA_026018925.1 Tupaia tana | reverse complement strand
TCTGAGAAGCAAAGCCGATCTTCCTGATTATTTTCCCCTAAGAACTGCTTCCATAGTGCAAGTACCACATTAATAAAAGAAACAATTTGTTATACTTAGGGATGAAAGACTGGAAAAGAATGAACTGATGTCCCCTAAGTTATTTGTTTCCCCCTGAAGACAAGCAAAGCCATTCTTTCAAAGCAGTTCAACTGTAGATTTGAAGTACGGCCAAACTCAACTTTCTAAAACCTAAAATCTGAAACTTATCACTCCCATTAAATAATGCCCTGACAGGAGTGCTTTAAAAATTGTTTCAAATGGGTTCTCTCTGCTTGTGATTTGACGGCAACGAACATGTTGTACATCTATGATTTCAAAGTTAAAATTCAAAACACACTCGGACTGCGCTTTCCTTCAAAACCAATAATCAACGATTTATGGACAAGGAGGCTAAAACGGATCAACTTTACACTTATATTTGAGAAGACGAATGGTTTTTAAGGAGGCATGCGCTAGGAACATTAGTTTTCAACATATATTTCTGTATAGAATACGAACACTAAAACGTTTGGTTTAAAATCTATTTACTGGGATTGCTATTTACCTCAAAGTCTGTTTTGCAAGGAAAATTATTTTTAACCCTTTTCAAATAGGCCAAATAGGTATATGTTTCAAAAATCAGATACCAGAAAGAGAGAACTGGTTCAATTTAGAGCAATTACCTCATAATCTTATAAACAAGTATTTCAGAAATAAGCAAGGTCTCCAGATTTAATCCAAATTAAAATCCACTTTTATTCCTATTTTATTTACATAGACTCCCACTTGACATTTAACACTTATTGTGTATTTTTCTATTTTCAATTATGCTTTTGACACAGAATAAATAATTTTAAGATACTGGGGCATGTTTGCACTGTTAAGAGTGTAAGAGAACATATTAATTAGGTCTCCTATTTAGATTGTAGGTGATAAAGTATAACCAATTCAAAATCAGAGGGAACGAAGCCATATATGCTTTTAAGAATTGTATGAAATAAGCCCACAGTATGTAGAGTATTAAATCTATGATTTTTAAGTATAGGTTCAAACCAGAAAATAAAACAACAAATTTATAAACTCCAAAGGCAGAAGGGGAAAGGTGGGGGAAATGGCAAATGAAAACCTCCATCGGGTGATCAAGATAACATACATTTTTATAAAGATGATTAATACGATTTGTCTGCTACGATGACGAACTTAGGCATTAATGCTTCTGCGTTCCTGGCAGCGACGTACATCTCTGTTTTCTTAGTAGAGCGCTCCATAGCCCAAGAGGCTCCTTCAAACATTTGAAGAAATCAGGACTTAACTTCCCTAAATCATTCCACAGTAACAAAGGTAACAGTAAGAAAATACATAAGTAAATTTTATGTTTTTTATATATGTATGTATAATTTTTGTATTGTTTGAGGGTCTTGTTAAGTTTATGTTATAAAATATGATGTTAAGGCCATCCACTCACGGGGGGGGGGGGGGGGCTGGGAGTAGCAGGAATTATAAGATGCAAACATAGACACACACATTCACAAAACTGACCACAGGTTGCGGACGGGATTGTCGGTAGTTGTGGTTTTTAAAACCGCGCGCTGTCCTTGAAACGGAGGCCGCACACAGCTCCATTAGATACAGATCCAGTGCTCTTGATCTATTATTTACAAAGAAAAACCCTTCACTGCTTAAGTGCCCCCTTCTACTTCAGCCTTCCATTTCAACAGCATCAAACAACTTGGTGGGGGAAACCACGAGACACAACAACTTGTGTTCATCGTCATGTTCCGTGCAAGTCAAAATTCCACTTGGATGGAAAACATGTTTTAGAATACCCTGAATGTGGGATGCTGGCTAAAGGACAAATGAATAAGAGGTCTGCGCCCCAAACCTGATTGTCGTTTTCTAGCAAGCGACACAGGGTTTTATCATCATCCCATCAGAGAAATGTCTATTGGAAAAGAACAGAAAAATTTCAGGAAAACCGATTTTACCTCAAGGATGTGAAAAGGAATGTTTTCAAAACGGATATTTGGTATGAAATTCTTTAATTATCGAGTCTGCTCTTTAAGTCAAACTGCATTCGATCTAATTAGTAAGCTTAGATCTCACCTTCGTGCTGAACTTTAAACTCTCTGAAGCCAATTAAAAACTATTTAAATGAATATTAAAAGGATTCCTGTGATCATTTCTGACATGAGAGAAAACATGCTTTTCAGGGGGGAAAAAATGGGTTTACACAGCATGCCTACATTTACAAAATATTTGAATTGAGCTTTGCACTTAATCTGTGTATATTCCCCTTCTTCGGCTCTGCCATCCACTGCTCTTCTTCAGCTATTTTATCACCCTTGTTCAGGCATATCTGCCACCAATACAGTTTTAACTGTAATTAGAACTACTTGATTATTCAGTGTGCTTAAATTTCAATAACTTATTAAGACTTACGGGATGGTACTAATTTCCTATTTCATTTCAATACACTACTGAATTGGCCACATATTGGCCATGTACCGATAACAGTAGGAACTGGGAGGAGAAAAAAACTTAGCAATTTCTAGTTTGAAAAGCCAGAGCCCACAAAGACTACCGTGAAATACACACTCTTTTTCTCTAAGTCCAGACCTTGAAATAGCTTTTTGAAAATGAATAAATTATTCTGTTTGGTTAGAAAATGAAATGCTCCCATGCAAAGCCATTACAATTAACACGACTAAATGTGTTGGGCTACACTAAAGAAATCCTCATAGTATAATTATATCAATGAGTCATTTAACTCACATGTATTAATTCAATTTATCTTCATTTTGAACTGTGTGGACTGATGGATTGTCATCATTAGAAATGACACAACTCCACGCTGGAGGAAAACACACACCTGCTAACGCTCTGACTTCTCCCAAGACCACACACCATTGCTTTCCATGAAGGGTGCCTACGAGTCATCAAGGGATGGTCTGCTAAGGACCAGGAAGTCAGGGCTTCTGATCAGGGTACAAAGGACTATCAACTGGAGACTGCCGAAAACAGAAACCAACATCAGTAAAGAAAATTCCTACACGGAAATCCCAACGCTACTGTGTTCTTGGGACAAGGACCATCCTGTATTTAGTAGTAAAGAAAAACTCTCCAAACATTTCTTAGGAAAAGTCCTATAAAATAAAGGCCATTTTCCCCTAACCATGAGACCTATTGATAAGCATTTCTGATTGGAAGAAAACATCAGTCTCAGAGCAAACATATTAACCAAGAGAGCTCAGCTGGGATACTGTCAATAAATAAGATGTTACCAGGCAAAGCAATTCCAGGCGTGTTCATCAGGCTTGCCTTCTGAAAATTCACAGGATTAGAGAAGGGCGTTACGAAGATTTTAACAGCCGTGAGACCATATTTGACCTCTGACAGCTGATGGTCAAATTAAACCCACCCTGATAGACATCCTGGGTTTTGGAAAGTAGAATCATTGTGTAAAATTTGAGACTAAGTGACTGTCTTTGCCCTTGATTTTTTTAAAGGGCTAATTTTTAGATTTAACATCTTACCAATACCTGTGTCAAGTCTTGAGTTTCCCCACCCTCTTAAGAAGGAGGTTCTTGGCCAAATAACACAGAAGTCCTTCAATTTATGATACCCACAAAGGCATCATTTATATCTAACGAGGAACAAAACTGGACAGTGAGGAAGGAACAAAGGGAAATTTATTTATTTTTAAGGCACGTAAATTCTGGTACAAAAGACAGAAAAACCATACTGTTTTCTATGACTAGAAGGAATGTGAGTAAAGAATAAGACAAATTCAGGGTCATCAATCTCCAAAGGGGGCAGACAGCTATTCTAAGAACAGTCTCACACCTCCTTGAAGACTAAGACGCCAGCCACACAGAGCCCCTCTTGAACAGGGCCAGCGTGCCCAGTGCAGGCCAGATCTCTTAGGGAGTGAGGGGGCCCTGTGCCCTGAGACCCATTTCTTCAGAACCACCAGTTAATCAGGGGCTGGGAGAAGAAGATAAAGGACATTAAGTTACTTTCGTGACTTACAAGTTGTTGATCTGGTCAAAATGAGAATCATTTAAAGTAACACGTTTATGAGATTTCTGCACTAATTTGCTGGATCAGGGCTATCTCCTGCCCCGAAGTGCAGGGCAGAGCAGAATGGCTAAGAACCTGCAAGCTGTCAGGATTTCACTGACTTGACAAGGCAGACCTAGATGGCCAGCATTTGGCCTTGCGTTTAGGTTACAGAGCCAAAAGACACCTGTCACTCATGGCACCTCTAATGAAGTGCTACAGGAGGAATTTAGCAAAAATAAAGGAATTGGCTCTTCTGATAACTGTGACTCTCTGCTAGAACCAAAAGTTAAAATTAACAAATGACCAGGAAGGGAAGGGAAAGGTGTCATTTTAAGAGCAAGGACAAACAGAAACCCAACAGAAGACCACAAGGGGTACACCTTGGACCATTTCTTTCTTAGAGGAGGAGGATCTGAATCTATGGACATGGTGGAACTTACCCCCTTTAAAGCCTTCTATGTCTAAAAGGGCATTATTACCCTCATCTGGAGAAAGGCGACATGCAGCTTTAACATGAGAAGGACGGTGACAGTATCGACTGGCATGATCCCATTCTGAAATTAACGGTTTTCATTAACTGATAAATGATGTTTTTGTGGACTTTGAACTTCTACTCTTCACATGAAGTTTAGGAACACTGCCAGAGAAAGTCACCCAGACCCAGTAAATTGATGTAAACTCTACTAAATAAGCACAGGGACTAGCTGTGCCCAGCACAACACATGTGTGTTCATTGAGCAATTCAGTGTACACATGCCCAAGCCCCAAGCTACAGCAGAGGATCACAGGGCTAGGGAAAGGGGATTCGGGAAGGCAGGTCCTTCTGAGCCTCCAGAGTCACTAGCTGGAAGGTGATTTCACCCCTGCCCTAGGATTTCTGCTGGATGCTAAGACAGACAGGTATGTGTGTGTATGTGTATACACACGTGTGTGCATGTGTATACACACGTGTGTGCATGTGTTGACCATGCCTGGCACTTAGGCTGACAAGCCTGTCTCTACCTCTTTCCTAAGCTCTTTGTAAACACACCTAGAGGCTAACATACAATGGGCACATCCAACATGTAACATTAAGGTAGAATCAAATTATGCCATGCCTCCACCATAGCAACACCCACTGGCTCTCCTGGGAGAGGCGTGCCAGTGTCCCGCCACACTGCGGAGTTGGGAGGGTGCTTGCTCACATGAGGCACAGATGGAAAGCATGCTGCAATCCGAAAGCAGACTGCGAAACTGGTTTCAAATGCAACCAAGCATTTTAGTACAGTCTGGCTCATGGTGTTATTTTTTCAAAACCATCTTGTTTTTGTCTAGCACTTCTCTTTAAGGAAGTTAGGGAGAGACCATTTCTCATAATCAAATAGTCACACAGGACAGCAGCCCCATATTATAGACAGAAAAACAAACAAGCTCAGAGGATTAGAAGAACTGATTTGAAATGAGCTGGCGAGCAATTTTAGCAAATGGAAAAGAAGAGGAAGTAGAGGAACTGATGTTATGCCATGAACATAGCAGAAGATGCCCTGCAACCTTCCCTGAGTGTCGGGGGAGAGTTGTTCACTGATTCCATATATATTGATTAATTCAGGGCCTGTTTAGTGCTTGGCACTGTTCTAGGCAGTAAGAATATTGATTTATCAGTGAACCAAGCAGCAAAAGGTCCTGCCTTCAAGGAGTTTATTATCTAGAGAGGAGGGCCATTACTTAGAACTGTCAAAAAACTAACAGATACACCCTGGAGTACTTTCATGGTATAAGTTACTCAAACTTCAACTAACCTCAAAGAGAAACCAGTTCTATGACTACTCAGTTCAATTCAGTTCAGCTCTGTTCAATTCAATTCAATTCAATGCAATTTTTCTGTCTCAGAAAATATAACTGATGGGACCAGTAGATGGCATAATGGTTATGTTGCTGGACTCTCATGTAGTTCACTACGGTTTGAGTTCCGGACCCGGTGGCTTAAAATTCACACCGACGTGTGTGCCCAAAATCTCAAGAGGACAGTGGAGGAGAAGGGATTGTGGTGTGGCCATCTCTCCTAGAGGGTGCTCTCTCGCTTTCTGTCTCTCTGTTTCTCCAGCAAGCGCATGTGCCCCATAGCAAAAATGTCTCTTTAGAAAAAAAGAAAGAAAGAAAGAGAGAAAGAAAGAAAGAAGATATGATCAAAAAGCTTGTTTTATTTATATATTACAAAGATGCACAAGTTTTCAATCATTTTTTTAAAAAGAATCCCAATGCTAAATTAGGCTGTCAAGTCATTTAAAGATACAAGCAGCTATTTACACTGGTGGTCAGCAAACACTATAGACCTAGGATAGATAGGAACAGTCACCATTTCTGTTAAACCACCCTCAACATGGAGCTGCTGGCTATTCTGTTTGCCCTATACCACTGGCCAAATGAGTCCATGATTGGGACAGACACATCACTGGCACTTGGTGGAGGAGGGGTACTCATGAATAATAATTAATATTAATTTGGATTTCTTCTCTTTCACTTAATATCTAGTAGTGTGGACTTCCTCATACTTCCATACTTAATTCCAGGGCTTTATAAACCACAACCTGAAATACTGGCATAAACCCTGAACATTTTTAGCTGCTTTTCCAGCTATAAATTACGTAAAATATATACATGCAGGGGTCAACAGCCAGTAATTAGAATCTTCTTGCCCTTCACTGTAATTTCAGGGTAGCAAGTTTGTGAGAAGAGCTCCCTTTGCCAAAGATGTGTGTGCAGGGCATGGTTATTGCAGGGTCCTTAGGATAAATATACAGAACCAATTAAGCACTGGCTAAGTGCACAATAAATGCTTGTTAAAGGAATTTATATATAAAGACACTACTACTTGAACATCTTTTAAAGAAAAAAAATCTTTAAAGAAAGTACTCTCCAAATATTTCAAAGAAAATGTTAGGATTAGAAATTCTTTGCAAGCAATTCCAAAAATTTACCTAAAAAAAAATTACCAAAATCATGATGGTCTGATGGAAAAGATATCAGAATTTAGTGTAACAACTAGAAGCTCATTTATTTTCTGAAAATAGTGTCTATTTTTCTAAAAATGAGTATTTACTCAGACCTCATTGAGCTCTATAGCAGTGTGCTTCCTTTAACAGAAGAACTTCTTAAATTCAGAGGAAGAAGCCAACAATTAGCATACAATTTTAAGATGAGTATACGACTAACCCTTGACTAATGTTTTTAACATTTTCTAAACATGTCTCCTTAGTGACTTCAATAAGTGTATTTTCAAAGTGTCGGTAAGCACAGCAATGCTATTTTCTGTGTGAAATGTTTTGCTATAATCTTCAAGCAAGGGTCACTTTTGAAAAGCTCGACTGTACATCCTGATATAAACTATGATTTACCCAAATATTAAAACTTTCAAACAAACAGGTAAAGCTGCGAAATGAACCTAACCTACGTTACGTTTCAAAACACAAGCGATGCCACTGCCTCTAAGCTGCTTGCTTTCAACAGCTGTATGTTTCCCTGGAACAGTGCACAGAGATCCTAACACACTGGCTAGCCTTTCATAAGCACCTCAGTAACCCCATACCATTCCTGAGATACTGATACCACCGTGCCTATTTCATAGATGGCAAAACTGAAACTCTCAGAGAATAAAATAACTTCCCCAAGATAACATGCTAAGTGGCTGAGAGGGTTTAAAACTGTCTTCTGATCCTTGCTCCCTGCTTTTCCCAGCCCAATCGCCAAATCCCCTTTAAGTCAACACTTCGTAACAGAGATTTGATGGAAAATGCCTGTGCATAATTTTTTTAAAAGAGGTTTTTGCTGTAGGGTACAAGCATTCACTAGAGAGACAGAGAGAAACAGAGAGACAGAAAGTGAGAAGTTATCCTCCCCATGGGTGATGGCCATGCCTCAATGCCTTCTCCTCCATTCTCCTCTCTGGATTTTGGACAAGCATGCACACAGGCCCAGTGTGAGTTTTAAGCCACTGGGTCCCGGACTTGAACCTTGTTGACTACAGGGGAGTCCAGTGATGTAACTATTACACCATCTGTTGGTCCCGCCTGTGCAGTAATCCTAAAGCTAGACACTCCTGCCTCTGACCAACGTATCATATTAGCTGGTGTGTGCTAAAGTGTGTGCACACGTGCATGTGTATACACTGTGCTCAGCACGCATTGTAGCGGTTCCCTTTACTCACTGAAGGGACAGTTGGCAGCTACGGTGGCACAATTAGTACTGATAAACCCTCGATAGCCTATCTGTCTCCTGATTTTTAAATAAACAAAGGCGGAATACTATAATTAAGATCAGAAGTATCTCTGAAGGACCATATGGCGAAAGGGAAGTTAAAGAGTCACTAGCAGGGAATTGGGGGGAGTTTGTTATCCCTAAGGTAAAAGAAGTGATTCTTAACAAATATGTTTAACTCTGATGCCTGAAGGAAAATAGTAACCTCCGCAAAGAAGTGATGGCTGGAACCAAGGCAGACAGCCTTGGGAAGAATCGGAACCTTCTGCATGTGCAGAGAGGATAGGGCCTCATTAGCAGCCGCTGACGGGGAATACCACGTCTATCCTGCAGGGGGCGCTCTGCAGTGCTTCCTGTCTAGGCGGACCTCACTGTTTTTAGTGAGGGGGTTCCTCCTGGACAATGCAAACCTAAGAAAAGCAGTCAGTGCCAAAGAGGAGGTGGGTCACACTGATGCCTGGAGCTCCCCAGAGTCTTACCCGTTTCTTTAACATTCAGAAAACAATGGCATCTATAGGACCACAATGGCTTCAGTGTGAGCCCCTCCCCCCCACAATGGCCCCATTCAATCCCCCACCATGAGCAATTGCCCCAAGTTTAACGGCCTGTGTTAGGAGAGCACCAGATACAAAAGGGGGTGTTTCCAGGTTCAGTGAACACTTTACATCCATTCATCAGAGAAGGGACAAAAGCGACTCCCCACTTCACCTCAGTCAGGGCGGAGGCTCCAGGCTCCACCATCCCCACCAAAAAGCAACTCTCTGGTAAGGGGTGAAGGAACCATTCAGTGTTTAAGAATCACTGTACAAACATGGTTCTTGCTTATTTCTACCACCAACTAGAGACATTTGATTATTTCTATCTCCAACTAAACACATCTGCATAAAAATGGGATTCTTTTGTCCCCTAAGAGCCAAGAGGAAGTTGGAGGGGGTTGCAAATAGGGGCAAAGAGGGAAAGACTCCCAAATAAAGACCAATAAAGTCAGTAGGCAGGCCCTAAGTTATACTTTGAAATCTTTATTAGAAAATGACCCACATCTTTTTACTTGAAATTTTTAAATCAAGGAATCTAATGTTTACTTTGTATAATTGCTTTAATTACTAAGTACTCCTGACAGCAACACTTGACCAATGTAGGCTACTTTAAGAAACACCATTTCAGGGCCAGCAGGTGGCGTGATTGGGGCACTGGACTGCCACATGGCCACCCACAGCTCAAGACCTGGACCTAGTGGCTTGAAAATCATGCTGGGCGTGTGTGCATGTGTGCCCAAAATCCTAGGAGAAGAGTGGATGAGAAGGGATTGTAGTGCGGCCATCTCCTCAGGGCATGATCTCTCACTTTCCCTCTGTTTTTCTCTCTGTCTCTCCTGTCTCTTTCTAGCAAGTACATACACCCTATGGCAAAAACATCAAATTTTTTAAAAAATTTTAAATAGCCACATCATTTCATACAAACCAAAAGCATTATTCCCCTAACTATAAAGTGTGTGTATACCTTGATATCTGGACTCCAGATTTATTTATTTATTTTTCTAGTCATAGAGTGTATGTGCTTGACACAGAGAGAGAGTGAAAAGGAAAGTGAGAAATTACCCCTACCCCCCGGGAGGGATGGCCGCGATCCCTTCTCCTTCACTCTCCTTCTGGAATTTTGGCCATGCACACACACGCACTTGGTGTAATTTTCAAGCTACTGGGCATGGGACTTGAACCTCCAGCACCTTAACCATTACACCATCTGCTGGTCCCTGGAGCACAGATGTCTACATCAAGGCTTAGGTATCAGTCAGTTGACAGCCCGTGTTTGTACTACTTGGTCAGTAAGACTAGTTTTTTTTTTTTTAAACCTAGCCTGCAGGGTTTATACAAAGCACTGAGGTTGGAAATAGCACAAGTCATACCTCCCTCCTCAGAGAGACACCCACCCACCCTTTTACTCAGCCAAGTTGGATTAGTCATACTAAACATAGCCCGTTCCCAACCAACTCTTCAAGCTTTGGCAGGCCTACCCAGCTGACATTCCGGGCCCAGTTTAACATTACATAATGAGAGCTTCACTCCCATCGTGGGCTGCAAGTCAAAACAAACTTGCTGAACTCAACCCAGGGCACCAGCTTGTTTCCTGGTTCTAGAACATGGGTCTGGCTAGGGGCAGAACAGAGCTCCTAGCAAAACTCAGAAAATCACTGAAGAATGCTGGCATCCACTCTTCTCATGGTCAACTCAGTCAAGTTTTCTTTGAGTTCAAGGACTGGTGATCCCCAATCTATAGACTTTCAAGTGTTATCACACAGTGTTGGTCTTAAACAAGTTTTTAAAGGATCATTTTCACATTTCTATTTGAATTTTTTAACAAAAGCTCAGAAAGCAACACTGTAAAAGGATTCCCAAGTACCAGCCCTTTGGGGAAGAAGGTGGTAGGGGTTTCATAAGAGGACAAACTTTTCTGACAAAGACTAGTTGTTTCCCCGATATTTTAAAATATACTTATAAATAGTAAGACCCTATTTTCTATGTGTTGCTAAAGTACAGTCATTTCTTTAAAAATCTCCCACAGTCTTTATGCATGAATTCCAGCTCACTGCTTCCTAGTTAACCGTTAGCAAAGATGATTATATTAATCCATTCTCATCACCACCACGAGCCTCCTGATCGGCACATCAACACCCAGGGCATCCAAGAAAAATCAGGATTTCAAGCAGAAAATAAGTGAATTCATACCGAACACAAAGAATTTCACACACTAATCCAGAAAGAGCTTAAAAATAATGGAACTTAATGTGAATGGTTCACAAAATTAAACTGCCTTGAATCCGAAAGGTGGTAGGGTGGAAAGAGAAAGGAGATCTGAGTTCCAGCCTTGAGAATGGCATTGTCTGGCTACACAAATGCATGATCTTACAGCAGTCTTCTCCTCTCTATGGGCCTCAGTTTCCAGGGTTAGAAAGGAGGTGTGAGGAGTGGGTAGTTAGAGTTATCCGTGTTTCATAAATCCAAAATTCTGCAACTGATTCTCCGATCCCCACCCTCATCCCATTCACGGGAACCAAATTACTGTGGTTGGAGTTAGCTGTTCAAGAAATTGGTTACATCAGTCATTTTAATTCACTTGGGTCCATTTCCCTGACCTGAGTTATTTTACTTGTCTTATTCCAAACCCCAGGCCCAAGGAATACCTCAGCCTATCTCCTCTATAATCTTACCCATTAGGTAACAGTCAATGCATTAGTACCTCCCTAATGTCTGCTTACTCACAGCACAGCCCCTGTTCATCTCCCTAGAAAACATGTTTTATTTCCTTAATCCTGGAGATAACTAATTTTCTTAATAAATCCATTACAAACACAATTACGGGAGCCCAAAGGCTGTTTGTCCTATTCTAAACAGTTCCAGTTTACAGTGCTCTTAAAATGATTTTCTCTCTCCTTTTGAACTGGTATAAGTTAGAATGTTCAGATTCTAGACTGTCTGGATCCTGGACAGATGCTTCCAGCAGACAGCAACGTGCCTTGATCTTTGTGACTAAAGGAGAGGCAGAGCAGAGACCTGACAGAGTGAGCAAGGAAGGATACATGGTGGGAAACCCCACTAGATTGGGGGGGGCAGGGGGGCGGGGGGGGACCAACAGCACCCTGGTCAGACAGAGAGGAGGAGTGAAGCAGACAAATGGGCCCGGTGTATGGAGCCTGTGCTCAGAAACATGGCAATGGCAACTCTTAAAATGTCAAAAGTTTACTCACTCATGAAACACTCTTTTCAATACAGCCTTCCTGGGCAACCTCACTATGAAGACTGATTCTACCAGGAAGGAGGGAGTCAACCATGAAGCTCAGAAGCTCTGGAATAATTTCTTCTCACAAATGCCTCAGAAAGGACCAGGACCTTGAGGGGTACTAAAGGAGAGCAGGATTCCCTAGGTCTCAGCTCAGTACTCCCAGCTAAAAGATACAAACCAACCACTGTAAAGGCCATGCCTCAATCTATCTTACACTCTTAAGCTCAGCACTAGAACGATTCCTGGTGCAGTGGAGCCCTGTGACATGTTACTCAATGGACTCAAGTTGTCCTGGTGGTTGGACCCTCCATCACATCGCTCTGGGAGTTAACGAGATCTACAATATTTTGCAGGCTTTTCATAATTCGTGTCCAGAAGCAATTAAAATAAACCTCCATGTCTGTCCCACAAAATTAATGGACCTAGTGGAAGTTACTTTCATGATTTTTTCCCCTCTAACTTCCTGGTTCCTACCCACATTAAGTATGGAGTGGCCAGTCAGAAGTCTGATGCCTGAATAAGCAGGGTTCGGGGGCCGACCAGTGGCCCAGTGTTAAAGCAATCTAGTTCCACAATGGAAAATTCCAGGTTCATGTTCTAAAACCTGCCTCTGCGAACTGGTGCACACATGCATGCCCATGATCTTGATGGTGGAGACTGGGGATGGATTGTGAGTGGAGACCCTGTCGGCGATGCTTGTCTTTCTCTCTGACACACACATACACACACGCACAAATGAGTTAGAAATAAATGAATAAACTTTAAAAAGTGAGTAAGCAGGGTCTGAACAGCTTATCTGTGCCCCTGCTTCACCCTGTCTATAATCCTCATCTGCCAAGCTAATGAGATGGCACTGCCTTGTCTGCCTTACAACCCCAGGAACCAAGCCCCTAGACAGCCAGAAGAGTAGAATAAATGTCCCTGGAAGGGCACCCCGTGTTATAATGGATAGCTCTTCAAGCTTTCCATCATTGAGCTCATAGAGCTCGATAATGTGGAGATATTTGAGACCAAGTTAAATAGGTGCCTTACCATAGACATGTTTAGGTCCTCTGCAAAACCACTAATTAGGACATATATGCTTTGTGCTAGAATCGTAGGACATGTATACAACCACACATGAAACAAAACAAAACACAAACAAATACAAAACAACCCCCCCACACACAGCCCACTCTGACCGCATTGCCCTGAAAGGGATAAATAAGAGGCCAGGACACAGTGTTGGGGTAAATATCTCACTTCTAAGACTTTTCCCCCAGTCCCTCTGGATGCCCCTCCCTTGGTGTCCAGATGACAGCTATTAAATTCAGGCACTGCTCCACAAGGGATCTTGGCCTCTGGCTATGAGAAGAATAGCATCAAAAAATTGCTTGCCAACAACCCATAAATTTAAACAAGTCAGGATGGCAAGAGGAGGCTGCCTGGGAATCATCACAGAGGAGAAGTCAAAAGCAGTGTGGTTTAAAATGGGACACATCGACAGACACCCCTCCAGCGAGATGTTCCTCCTTTAACAAAGGCAAATCCTTCAAGCTCCCACGGGGATTAGGAAGTCATCTCTTTGCCCATGTGACCACTTACAGTCTTGGAACTACAAAGAGAATTCAAGGGGGCTGGGACGGAGAGGGTCCCCAGTGGACAGCACATCCGACTAGACCAAAGGCATTCAACTCAGACCCTGGCCCACGGGAGGGTAAGTATATGGGGGACACCACACAAGGGGCTTCGTGGAAAAATGGGACTGAAATACAATTTATTTTAGTGAAGTTTAAAAAAAAAAGGAAATCCATGCATAGCTTTTTTTTTCCTCATATACCTTTTCTGAGAACTTGTTGAAGAGTCATGTCATGCCAGAGCACCAGTTTTATTCATGTACACATGGGGGCACTGCTTTGATAATTAGAGCACAGTCCTAAGAAACCAAGAGCCCTAGCTACATTGGTCCAGCCCCCTGGGCTGGAAAGAGCCCTGGCTTGCTCCTGCCTCAGTGATCCAGTCGGTCCAATGGAAACCACTGAGGCTATGCTAACGCGGCCCCCTCCTAGTGGGGCCCACCATCGTGGGTAGTGGAATTCAGAAGCAAGGACCACACACTGTGCAAATACACCCTTGAAACTCTCGGTACTCACACCCACTCACACAAAGACATGCCATTAATAAGTACAAAAAAATGTGGGTTTTCTCCCAGAGCCATCTTGTGCATTATGATCCCTTCCCTCACTGGCAACCGACATTAACATCATGTGGTTCTGAATTCAGGCAGAAGAGGTTAAAAAAAAATTAAAACAGGCTCTCCGGTATGCGTACACCCGATGCTCACCCTCCAAAATGGACTACCCTCCTTCAAACCCCTTTTTAATCATTCTACCAAATGGTCTAAAAGTTTTTTTTTTTTTGATTTGTGGGATCCAAGCAATTTTTCCTGTGGGTGGTAACAAGGGTTGAACTGTTTCTAATTATTTAAAAAACAAAACCACACACACAAAACAAAACAAAATTCTATGTTGCCAACTGCCGAGAAACTCAAAAGCCACAACTTCCGGTAATAAAGATTTTTCTCCCCAACTATCATAAACCAGCATATCTGGAGAGCATCTGTGTGTGTCTGTTCAAAGCTTCTCACACAGCTGGGCTCATTTACATGTCGCAGAAGAGAGGACAGTAAGACACTGGGGAGGTGGGCACCCCAGCTTAGGAAATATTTGAGGATCCCTGCCTTCAAATTCCAGTCCTAACAATTACTCTCAGTGGAATCAAGAACAAATCACTAAAATAAATAAATAAATAAATAAATAAATAAATAAATAAAAAATAAAATAAAAATCTGTGCCACACTTTCCCTCTCTTAAAATGAGGAAAACAGTTCCTATCAATTGGGAGGATTAAATGAACTGATATAAACAAATCACTCAAAGTAGAGCCTGGTATACAGTAAGTGCTCAGTAAATGTTAGCTACCAGTGTATTTATATATAAAATTAAGATAATGTTTATTTTTCTTTCAGTAGGAGGGTGGCTGTCAGGGTGAAACCAAAATATGGTTGCTTAAAGAACAGCAAAGTTTTAATAAATGGTAAGTAATATTAATAATAAAGTCTAAACAATTTAGGGATAAATTGTTTCCTTCCTACAAGACCAAAGAGATGAACTGAAAATACAGATGTTTGCCAGTTTCCAAGCAGTGCCCTAAGTAGCTTTAACTCATTTTCAAATCTCCTGATGATTGAATGTACAATTTTCCAGTTTTATAGATGGAAAACTTAGGCCTCAACAGGTTCAATAAGTTGTACGTGGTCACTCAGCTAGGTAGTGGCAAAGCCAGGGTTTGAACTCATAGAATACCTACCCTATGCTCTTAATCACTGCATTAAACATCTCCAATAATCATGCCCAAGTACCAAACCACAGTTTCTCTCTCTTTTTTTTTTTTTTTTTTTTTTGGTTTATTCATTGATTTCTTCTACAAGACAGATACATAGGCATCTCTAATAGAGTTCCCACACTGTGATCCACCCTCCCAGTCCCAGCTGGCCCTGAACATGGGCAAACATGTGCCTGACATGCCCAGGGAGTTCCCAGGATACAAACCCAGGACCTTCCCATGTCAGTCCAGCTATGTCACTGTTGAACCACCACCTGGCCCCATTCATCTCTCTTCTTTTGAGGTATGATATTTCTTCCCATAAAGGCCTGCAACAACTATGACTTGATCACTGAATCCAAAAAAGGGAACAACAGCTCCTTTTTTTTTTTTTTTTTTTTTTTTGGAGAGGTTTTTGCTATAGCGCGTGCGCTCGCCAGACAGACAGAGAGAGACAGAGAGATAGAAAGCAGGAAATCACCCCCCAGGGGGGATGGCCACGCCGCAATCCCTTCTCCTCCATTCTCCTCTCGGGATCCTGGGCACGCACGCACACGCGCCCGGCGTGAGTTTAAGCCGCCGGGTCCGGGACTCGAACCGCGGTTGACTACGTGGGAGTCCAGCGACATAGCCATTACACTAACTGCTGGTCCCAACAGCTCCTTTTCATGGAGGGGAAACCCACGGAGAACACAACCCTGTTAAGGACTCAGAAGAAGGAGATAAACATTGAAAAAGGAAGGAGTTTCTTTTGGATAACTTGGCCCTCAACTTCAACGAAAGGGCCCTATCCTACTCAACATGAAAAAAAGAATCCAGTATAATCCTCCACTGCCCAACCTTCACTTCCTGCCCCACTTGTTAATCATGCCCAGAGGGTGGCAATAAGTTTAACTGCAGACAGTCATTTTTGTTAATGGAATTCTAAGCCCATCAGTTTTCAGCTGGGAGGATAAGAGAATCTCTCACTGTGTTTTTCTAAAGCAAATATTTAGCGCTTTCATCTTTTAGTGCCCTAACATGCAATCTGTCACCCAAATAAGGAAAGGGAAGAAAAAAAAATACACACACCTTTGCATGTGGGTGTTTGCAGAAATGAGATCATGTTTCCAACGTCAATCAGACAAATGGCAAGCGTGTTCGTAGCGGAGCTGATCATTTTGCATTCTGCCTTCTAGAAGCAGATTCTAAAGAATTAGGTCCCCAGAGTTATGCTTGCTCCACTTGTGAAAATAATGCCACCATGTGCTTTTTAAAGTGCCTCTATCATTTTGACCAGGTTTCAGCAGAAACATAACTTGTTTCTTGGCTGGCTTGTTCGTTTGCTAGATATCTATTCTTGAGATGTTTTGTGTAGTGCATGGCTTTTTAAAAAGGAAAACTGCTCTTCTCCCATCTGGAAGACATTCCTCTACAGAAACCTGTTGCCAGACAATGGTAGTGTCTTATCAGTGAAAGTCCTTCCTCTCAACAAAATCATGGAGGCTTTGACTCCACCACACTCCGAGATTCCTTCAGCCTGGCCAGAGACAGGTGGAGAAGAGGTGGTACAGATAGGAAAGTTGGAATCCTTGTGCAGAGGGCAGTCACAAAGCCTTGCCAGATTCTAAAATGGTATCACATGCTACGAAGCCACAGGAGAGTCGCAACAACGTTCTGGATGCTACCCCCTCTCTTCCCCTAAGATTTCTGCTTCCTTCCCCGGGTCACTGCTCCCACTTCTCAATTGGCAGCAATGGCAAGTCTCCAAGTAATTACAAAGCCTGGAATTAGATTACATAGGAATTTACATGTGTGCGATTGCTGTTACCTCTCCTAGCAAAACGCACGGCCAAAACATCATCTACTGTCCACTCAAGTGTGACACTCCACGCTGGGGACCTTTGTGGTCAGTTCTCATCATTTCCCAAGGGGACAAAGCATGCACAGAGGATCCTCATCACACATATATCCCTGCATTTCATTCTTCCGTAAGAGAGCAGGAGCTCTGAACAGCAGCTGGGGACACGGCAGCTCTGGCTTTCCCGTGCACGTACCAGCTTGTTTGAGAGCCTGGGTGGGGATACTCTGATGATCAGTGCAAACACCTCGGTGCTCTAATCTCCTGATTCCTGCTTTCATCTAGGTAATGGGACAAGTGAGGACAGCCTGAGAGAACCAAGTTGGGTTAAGAAAACCTGAGGATAATGTTCTGTCTTCGTTCTAACATTATGCCCTAACCTTGATAACCTGTCATGGCATCTGAGAAAGAGTAATATAGATAATTCAAAGCAGAATACTCCAAAAGTAATTTCACTTCATCTCTTGTCTATGAGGATGCTTCAAAAAATTTGCAGAAAAATAAAAGTATGAGTTTATTCTGGTGCAAAATATTTTGAAATATGTGCTTTATTTTCTTATAATATGCATAGCCCGTGAACTTCTTAAAAATCCCTCAGATGGTTAGCAATAATGTACCTCCTTTGCTAATTCTACTTTCTTTGGCCACTATCAGAATTAACTTGATTTCTCCTAAATTCCCGAAATGGCCCAAGCATTCTAGGCTTGCAAGAATAGCCCAGAAAACTAGAAAAGTGAACCGAAATTTGTAACTAGGAAGCTGACAACCAAAGCACTTTGATGACATGTCTTTTGCTAGAGTAAGATGGAAAAAAGGGCTGAACAGAAACTCTGATAATCAACAATGAAAAGTTAGCCTCTGAATGACTGAGATGGATAGATACTAACCTATTAAACAGAAAATAATATAAGAAAAACCTACGTCTCCCGTGACTGTAAAGGCACAGCACACAGCACAGCCACGGTGGGGCGCCACTGCACGTCTCCAGAACCAAAGTGAGGACCAGGGTCCAAATCCTAGGTTGATCTGAACATGCTGGGTTTGCATCTGGGCACCCACGATCCTCGCTGGCGTCTACCATAAAATACAGTTTGCTTTGTTTTTAAATCCTGTATCTTAAAAAAAAAAAAAAAAAATAAATAAAGTGGTCCCCAGAGCCTGCACTGGCGGCATAGGGTGTATGCAGTGAATGCAAATCCTAAAAAAATCAGACAGTTGCAGGTGGTTCAACACCACCACGTTGAGGAAAGCCCCCATGGGAAACTGGCCTAATGCCTTCCGCTACCCTAAGCAGGACAGCACCAAGAAGAAAACAAGTGTCTCCCCATTCCCTTCAGAAGCAAACAGCCCTACATCTGAGGGCTACATGCCCATGCCAGACACTGCTCCACCAACCAGACACAGGAAGGGAGCCATCTGCCCTTCAGGAGCTACACAGTTTCTCAAGTCAGTAAAAGACTCCAGAAGCAACCCTTCCGGCATACACCCTTCCCTCTCACCTCCACTCCCCTTTCTTATAGGTTCTCATAAAAGTGGCAAGAGGAAAGGAAGCTGTTTAAGAGGCAGAGTTGGGACAACCAACATGGGGCCGCTCCCTAGATGGTTATGGTTTTTCTAGTTTCTTGTCAACGAGGCTCTCATTTCCCCAGGGGCAGGGGACTTCTACCACTGCACAGGACCCCAGAGAACACAAGGCCAACAGAGACGCAGTGAGCAGCAGCATAGTGACCCACGACCACACAATGACTGAGAGTTTCCACCAGCCCACCATCCGATACCACAGGCCACGTCCAACCTAATAATGTCAGCTCCTGCCAGCTCTGTTTTCCTAAGTAGCAAGCAGCTCCCGCAGGGCACAAGGTGGCGATGAGGGGCTGCAGGTAAAGCTTGTTAAGCCTGGTGACCAGTGGGCTTGGAGTGAACCATGTGGGCAACCCGCGTACTGGAGTCACCCGGAGTTCTTGTCTACTTCCCTTTACTGTCATTTCTTCTTTTCCTGGTGTCTTCCTTCCTCATCCCCACCCTCCCCCCTGGCAGGAAGAGACACTCACTCTAAGCACAGGAGTCCTCTAATTTAGACTCTGCAGGGAAGAGCTTTTCTCCCCTGCAGCGCTGGCCACCAAGGCTGACTGAGAGGAGCTCTGGGGGCGGGGCTGCAGACTGTAGGTTGAGCACCTGGACAAGCACACAGGCCCCAGAGGTTTTTAATAAAGACTAAAAACCACATGGCTGCACAAAGGCCACCTCCTTCCTCATTCTTAGCCCACGTATTCAGAGAAGTATGGCCAAATGTGAATCTGGCCTCCTCAGGGAACATGTGGCACTTCCTCAATGCTGCTCCTCATACTTTAAAAAAATTAATTACTTAATGTTTTAATGTAATTAGGTTTGAAACAGTCTTTCAGAGACATGTCTGAAAACTGGAATAAGCTGCTGAGGAGTCAAGGATGAAGTGTGATGAAGCCCACTAAATTCGCAGTAGCTAATGCAGTAAGTAGCTTTCAAATAAGGTTCATAGGACTTTCCTGGTAACAAGGATTAAAAAATTAAGATCTTCCAGGGCCAGCAGGTAGTGTGGCGGTTTAAGGTGCTGAACTCTCACATGGCTGATGGCAGTTCGAGTCCTGGACTAGGCAGCTTGAAAATCACACGAGGCATGTGTTACATGCATGCCTGAGAGAGACTGGAGAAAGTATTGCGGCATGGCCATCACTCTGGGAGGGAAGGGTGATTTCTCACTGTCTATCTCTCTGTCTCTCTGGTGAGAGCATGAGCTTTATGGTAAAAACCTTAAAAGAAAAAACTAAAGTCTTCCAGTTTGCTTACCTAACAATAGATGCACTCGATAAAAATGAATAAATTAAGTTCTAGAGCCTGGGGTGAATTATGGTTCCTCTCTGTTTGCAAATTCCAAACATCTACCTCACTGGTGTTACAGAGACTGAAAGTAGGAAGGGACCCTGAGAAACAGACATCATAACAGAGAGAGACAGACACACTGACTGATCGTCAGGCAGGTAATATTGAAACCACCTGAGAAAAATGTCCACCCCCCTCTCTTAAGTGCTGACCAAGTATTTTCATGGCGGGGAGGCTATAAGGGACAAAAGGTCTTAAGTCTAGGTTATACTCTTCCTTAACACAGTTTAGCCCCACGAAGACTGATGTCACCTAGAATGACAAAAAGGGGTGATCCAAGACAAAAAAAAAAGTGTAGGGATGACAGCATATCACGCACAAAAGGGCAAGGTTTTTATTTATGACCTTTGTCACATGGGATCCAGAAAACACGTGACACACAAAGAATGGGGAAGGTAGCCACTGAGGTAAGAACCATGGGTACACTCTGTAGTCCTGCAGGGAATGGGTGGATCCATAAGGCCTGGAGGCAGGGAGAACATCCCAACTTCCACAGGGCTGAGCTCCATAGACCTCCAGACGGCACGCCTGGACACCCTACCTAGTATCCATACCAACTCGTGGTAGGAGAGGGCAAGGGTACACAGTGAAATGATCAGCATTTATGATGACAACTCTTCTGAGTCCCTGGAAAGGGAAATGGGGCCAGGAATGATGCCTTCTCTTTCTGGGTCTGTTTCCTGGTGGTGAGCTCTACATCTGATAAGCAGGGTGGGTCTTCATCAAATTCCTGAATGTGACGTTGGTGTCCATGTTACATCATGGAGGAAATCCTTGCCCTCATTTAACCTACAAGGTTTTGAGAAAGAAATTTGGCATATAAAAAATGAGAGAAAGAAAGAAAGAAAATAATGAGAGTCCCACTTGCAGTCCCATCCATGGTGGGGCAGGGCACACATAAAGGAGGTGTGTAACAACAGCTGGTCCACATGCACAGAAATGATCCAGAACTGTATATACATCATGAGGACATTACTGAATGTTCCAGAGCCATTTAGTCTTTGCTATTTTCCATTTACACTCTCTGCCATCTGAGGTGCAACGGCAGTGTAATAGCAAAATTTAGCCAACAATCTTCACTGGGGGTAACGCCAAGCATATGAAGGAACACGCTTCTGGGATGGACGACCCATTAAAAGTTTTATTAAGTGTCTTCATAGCATACATAGGAAAGTGCTTCTATTCATAAGAGATATAAAATAGGGGTCAGCAGGTGGCTTGGTAGTTAAGATTGGAAGGAAGTATAATTACAATATTAATTTTGCCCTTGGGAGACATTTTTGCTGTTTGATTCACCTGCTTGTATATAATCAAAGGTGGTGAGATAAAGTAAAAGTTTTAGTTTGGTAGAATGGTTGCTAGTCCAAACTTAACGTACAGATATTTATAAATTGACAAATACTTCCCTTTGAATGCTTTCTGTTGTGTAAACCCAGATTTTCTGTATATAACATGCACTGAAAAATAAAGTACCCAGGAAATGATGTAATATCTATATTTGTTTAAAGTGAGTAAGAGGCAAAAATAAAGTGTTGGCCATGATGCTGTGCTTTTTAGAAATCAGACATATAAGCCACAGATTTATAGAATGTGGTCTAATAAACCTAAGAAAAGTTTCATTTCCTCTTCCCAAAATGGTTAACTCCCAGTCTATGTGACTAGCTTTGCAAATTTAGCAGAAGTCTCTTTTTCCCTTAGTTTACAGATTGAGAGATTTCTGAGCAAGTCGCAGCAATAATGTGCCTGAAAACACACAGACACACTGACATGTACACCTAAAAATGAAATCAAAACAGGCTCAGTGCTAGTAAAAGGTTAGGTCAACCAAAAAACCAGAAGAGTCAGAGAGCATCGTCTTGATATTCCCTAGCCACAGATCAGAACAGTTAGAGAATCCCTGAAGAGGAAGAAACAAGGAATAAGGGAAGGGTTTAGACAAAGAACTTGAGAGTTTGTTTGCAAGCATTTCCCTGAAAACTGGCATTGACAAAGCAATTACAGGGGGGAAAAAAAAAAAAAAACTCTTTCTTTCTTATCTGAATGCAGTTATGCCAAGGGTCACACCCTATTATTGTCACTATTAAACATGTTAATAGCCCCAATGTAATGACTTTGTGTGACTAGCTTTAAAATGTAATTGAATAGCTAACTAGAAAGAAGTGACTCATCCCTGCCCAGGTGGGTATTGACTTTCTTAGTCATATTTACACAACTGGTCTACCAACCTTAATTCCCCAGAGGAAGAGATCTAAAGGATTAGAGTTAGGTTGAATTGCAAGGAAAGAATGAAAGAAGGAATAGTGAATGATTTTTTTTTTCCTTTTAAGAATTATTTTTATTTATTTATTTATTTATTTAAATAATAAGAGAGAGAAGGAAAGTGAGAAAGCAAGTGGCCAAGTCTGGGGCTCGAACCACAGCCATGTGGGAGTACAACACCACAACCACTGTGCCACCTGCTGGTCCTGATGATGAATGTTAAATATGGATGGAGTAGAAGGTGCCCCTAAATGAGAGACTTGTTAAGTCAGAACTCAGATGTCCTCAATCAAAACTTTCCTCCTAGCTCCTGAGACTCAGGCTGGGTGTAGAATAAATCAAATACATGTCCCTAAAGCGAGCAGAGGATGGTGTGGAAGTCTCTAAAATATGAATTGAAAGCTCCCACTCTTTAGCTGTGTGGTCTTAAACAAGTTGCTTAATCTCTCTGTGGCTCAGTCATCTTTGCAAAACAGGATTAATCACAACACTTCCCTCTTAGAATTGTTCTTAGCCTTTAAAGAGGCAAATCATTTACAGTAGTGCCTAAACCATTGGAATTGCTGTATTAAATGTCAAGAGAGCCCTACAGACACCCAGGGGAGTGGGCTGGGCTAGTATTCATTACTACCCCCTCTTCACAGGTACATAAATTGCTTAAGCACGTCACCAACAGAGGTGATAGATGCTAGACTCAAAGCTCTTCTCCTAACTGCCAATCACATGCAGCTTGCAGAGCAATTTCTAACACACTCATACTGTGGATCAGACTGTTCTTACCACATCAAAACTCTTGAAAGACTAAGTACTAGAAACGCAACATACACATTTCCATTAAAACCTATATAGACAATGTGCTGTGTAACTTAGCTACCCTACGTTGCTAAGATATGTTAGCAACACACCACACATCACACTGTGTGATTCCCTAAGAATCCTGTGGGGGTGCTCACACCAGACCAGTACCCCAGCTCTCTTGTCAATTATCCTCCTCATGCAGGTGGGATGTGTTCATTCCAAGGCCCTTGGTGGATACCTGAAGCTACAGAGAATACCAAACCCTATATATATTGTGTTTTCCTATACATACCTATGATAAAGTTCAATTTATAAATCAAGCACAGTAAGAGATTAACAGCACTAATAAAACAGAACAATGGTAACAATACACTGTCATAAAAGAAGTAAGTTAGCGTGGCTATGTCTGTAGTAGTCGACCGCGGTTCGCGTCTCTCTTACAACTCACGCCGGGCGCGTATTACCTGAAGAAGGGATTGCTCATCCCCCCTATTTTTTCTGTCTCTAGACAGTGCGTCTCCAAAAAAAAAAAAAAAAAAAAAAAGGTGAATGTAGTCTTCTCTTAAAATATTACCTGAACTCACCTATTTTTAGAGTAATAACCAAAATGAAAAAAGTGAAAGTGAGATGGGGGTGGGGGCTACTAAACACAGCCCACACTTGACCCTCTTGGCCGACAAGAGAAACGGAGGCGCAGAGCAGTCTGGTAACTTGCCCAAAATGGCACAGCCCAAAAGTGGGGTCCTTGTATCTGGCCTGGCCTAGTTGCAATGTATGGATATAGACCAAGTCCTGAAAAGTGGCATTGTGGCACTTCCCCAGGGGATGTTTCTCTGTCCTGAAAACAAGGCTGAGAAACTCCCCTAGTCAACTGGCGCCGGAGATCTAATCAGGCCTTGTGGATCTCGAGTCATAAGGAAGAAACCGTTTTTCTGTTTCGTTTTCCTCATACTCACAGTAGGTCCCAGCTCTCCTTGACCCCCCCTCCTAACTCTGACCACAGACTAATGAGTGACCACTTGCCAGGCCATGGCTGGGGAAAAGCTGTGCTCACATAGCCTTACGGATAGGCAGAATGAACCATTTTGCTAATTAAAGGTGAACCAGGAAGAAGCTGCTGAAAATAAGCTTCCACCAGGCCATGACAACTGCAGAGGAGGGCCTGCCTGCTCTGTCAGACAGAGGAGGCCAGTTAAAGGGTATGGTCTTTACATCCACACCAGCTCCAGGTAATCAGGGTACAAGGGGGTCTGAGTACAGGCATGTTCACAGGCGAGAGAGTGTGAGGTTCAAAAGACCCAGAAACCACTCTAGTTTTACTCACATCTGGCTAAAAGGGAATGGTTAGGCCAGAGGATTTCCATGGTATACCAATACACAGTTACCAGAATTAAGACACACTATAAGATAGAAAGGCTTCCTTGACATGATAGTGAGTGAAAAGAAAATATATAACTATGTAAGGTACAATTCCAATATGGTGAGACATTTTTGAAGTCTGCACACATAAGTAACTAGAAAGAAACACATCCAAATATTAAGAGATCATCAATAGGTATAAAAGTGTATGTGTTTACATGTTATTTTGTTGGTTTTTTTTGTCTCTCTAGTTCATTTTTTTAAAAGAATTAATTTTATTTAACTTTATTTATTTATTTAAATTTGACCAGAGAGGGACAGAGTGATAGAGAAAGAGAGAAAGCAAGCCACCAGGTCTAGGACTTGAACTATGGTCAGTCATATGGGAGTCCAGCGTCCTTAACTACCACGCCACCTGCTGGCCCCCTTTCTAGTTCTCTTAAATAGTTACTCTCCACTTCTTAAACTAGAACAAGCTAACATAGATGATTTAGTGGGCATTTTCACTCTCTACAGAGAGGATATATGTACACATGTTTTATATCATTCTAGGTTCCTGACTGCTGGAAACCTATGCTTTCTATCCCAACAGCCCTAACAGCATCAGCAACCAGCACCTAGTAGGGATACAAAAAATGTTTTTAAAAGATGGAGGCTTTCACTAATTGGCTCATAAATATTCACTTTCCTTTAAAAAAAAAAATAGCAGCATTAGTACTAAATCATTTGCTGTTTAAATCTAAAAGTTACTTTACAATTTTTTATCTGCATTGACTTTTGCTTTTCTGAAGATAAAAGCATATTCTAGATGTTCTTTATTCTTCAGGACTACTAATTTGAAAAGAACTGTCACTCCCACGCACTGAGCAGTGTGGGGTATTGACGTTGCATTGAATTATTTAAAGGAAATTAGCAATGTTTCCTGTCCTTGGAGAGCAACATCTGCAAGAAAAGCCATTCGCTTCTGCGTTGGGTAGGTATCACATTGGAGGAGCGAACATTCCTCAGCACCTAGGATTCTCAAAGAAAATCAGAAAGTTCTACATAACTAGGAACAAAGATAAACTTGAGATTATAACTTCTCTTGCACTGGGTGCAGTGTACAGTCCCAGGAAATTGCATCCTGGGGGTCATGTTTAATGAAATAATGTGCTGCTCATCATTCTCATGGAAGCCACATGTGACAATGGATCACATGGCCTTTACTGAGAGTCAGCTCCCTTACTTGGAGTAGGAGCTCCACCCTCCACACTCTCCTTGTAAACCGGCATTTTTATGGCAATGATAGCCCTATCAGTGGTCAGTCGGCCCAGACACCATGGCACCCGAAATGACAGTGACCCAACAAGAACTCAGGGATCCTGATGGATTGGCCCTGCCCTAGCGCCAGGTAAACTTTGGATGGGTGGTTTCATTTCAGAGCCAGCTCATCTCATA
Source organism: Tupaia tana (assembly GCA_026018925.1). NCBI lineage: Eukaryota > Metazoa > Chordata > Mammalia > Scandentia > Tupaiidae > Tupaia > Tupaia tana. The sequence continues at coordinate 23,411,676 of JAKSZU010000010.1, read as the reverse complement.
CCGTCACCATTCTGCTCCGAGACCTACCTCCATACACCAGGGCTCCCCAACCTTTTGTAAGGAGTAGCTCCTTTTCATGTCCCTGAAGACTTGAGTGCTGACAGTGAAGTCTGAGGGGGGGCAGAAGTGCTGACAGTCATGTCCCTGAGTGCAGCAAGGGAGGGGGCCCTGCTGCCAGGAAGAAAGGGGAACAGAGTGAGGCTCGGGAGGGAGGGGGCACAGTCCCCAAGGCATACACAGTCCCCAGTCTGCTTTTCTACCCTAACCCACATGTCTCCAGAAGCTCTGAACATGGAGGATTTACGGTTCCCAGAACAATTCAGAATTCTTCCAGCTCTCTGCCATCCAGTTTGAGATCCCCTCTAGTGACCCCTCAAACACAACCTCTTCCATGTGGCCTTTCTACACCCCTTCCCATTATTCTTGCCTACCCACCATTCCCCCTAATGGTCATGGCCACTCCTCTAGCAAACCAGGGAGCTCATATTCTCTCAACTTACCTTCCTGAATCTTCTATTAATTTGAACCGTACACAATTGCTGATATTCTATCCTTCATATGCTATTACACATGGTTCCACATAATAGTTGAGCCATTTGAGATCCGATCTGTCCTAGCACACACCTTGTCCTCTACGAGACTACAGTCTTTGGAAAGAAACAACTACACCACCATCTCTGGACCCTTCTCAGGGTCTGGCAGCACACATCTTGGGTGCTCAAGAAGCTTGAACAGAATTTCAACCCAACTAGAGCCTTATCACAAGATAAGGCTGTTCCCAGCTTGGGCCCTGGACGGCAATGTATTTGTTCTTCCATTAATCCTTACAACCACCTATGAGGTAGGTAGTGTCATGCCCATTTCACAGAGGAGGAAACTGACTCAGAGACGGTAAGAAGCATGCCCAAGGTCACACAGCTATTAAATGGTAGGGGAAATATAGACCAGATGTCATTTGACTCACGTAGATGGCTGCTGTATAGACTCATTTGCCTGTGTAGATATTTACTACAGTTCTACAAACAGGGTAAAGAACTCACGGGTACAAAGAGCGACCTGGGGCCCAAGAAGGGCTATTTCATAATAAACAAATATCATTTTAATGTTCTTTTAAAAACAAATCTGTGCCCTTTATGTTTATTGTAAAGGGTGTAGGCTCTCTCTACTGTAGGTCTCTTCCCTTTGTAAGTTTTAAAGGAAGGAGAGTTCTATGAACATTTTTTTTGTTTTTTTTTTTTTTTTTTTTTCACTTTCTGAATCCCAAATACCAATACCAATTCAGGACTAACGGTATGAGATTGAGGACAATATTATCTTAGTATGTTTTTATATTCACTATCAGAATAAATATATTGGGTATTGAAAATGCTGGGAGATAGGAAATCAATGAAAATAAAGGACAAATGTATAAAACAGCCACACTTCTAGAGAAAGTCACATGGTTGCCACAGTACCTGCTCCTCCCACTGCCTCAAGCATATCCAGGTGGATTACTGCCTGAAAGGTGGAGCTACTACAAGGCCTCAATGGTTGCAGCTGACCCTCTGTCTGGACTTTGAAAGCCACCAACTTCCAGAAGTCCCGAGATCTGTACTGCTCCCTTCCCACATGGGACTGCCAAGTACCAGAGGAATTACTAGTTCTCCATCCCTGGAGGTCTCTGGTTTCCATCTGGGAAACAGAGCTTCCCACCCAACACAAATTTGTAAATAGACGCATGAGTCACGAGGCATGCATGAGTCCACTTGAGAGATCAGCCCAACTTTACAACTAAAGTAATCCTATTCCACCTTGTCAGAGTGGTGACTCACCACTGAGGTAAAAGGTGACATGATCAACTCTCCAGTTGCTTCTGGAAAGATCAGCACATGGGGTCTAGTATTTGCCTGCTTGCTTGTTTTCTGACACAATGTTGAGAACAAAGAGGTCAGGGTCTCAAGGGCCAGTGCCCAGAGAAGGACGAAGGAAAAGAAATGCATGTAAGGACGGACAGCGACCTCATCATCTTCATTACCTTCCATAGCCACTTCTCATGGCCTACACTCTACAGGCTGTACCTTACAGTGAAATATTATACACACGTGCACACACATTCCTCTAACATTCTTTCGTGGCTAGGGACCTCAGAGCCAAGTTTCTAGGTCATGTCTACCAGCCGGTTAGTTTATGGACCCACCCTGATTTTCTCTTTTTTCTAATGTTTTCCTTTCACCAAAAACAAAGTCTTATAAACCACTACAAATTTTAGGGGATATGTCTTCTAAAAACTTTGCAGGTGGCAAGGTAGTTGAGGCTCTGGACTCCCTCATGGCCAACAACAGTTCGAGTTCTGGACCTGAAAGCTTGAAAATCACACTGGGCACACATGCATGCATGTCTAAAATCCCAGGAGGAGAGTGGAGGAGGGATTGTGGTGTGGCTATCCTCCCCTGGGAGTAGGGGGGGGTGGGTGATTTTTCACTTTCCCTCCCACCATTTCTGTCTCTGGCAAGTATATAAGCCCTATGACAACCACCACTCCCCCCCCCCCCAAAAAAAAAGGGAAAAAAAACTTTAAATATACATACAAATATTAAATTATTTTATACTACAAGAAGAACTATAGTTGAACCCTCCCCCCCCAATTCATGATTATTCTGGTACAAATACCTCAAATTATGTAGAAGGTATGACTCTGACTCTCAAGCAATGTAATTTAGAGTGAATCACAGCCCTAGCTCCAGGGGTGGATGACTTTACTAAATCCAAGCCTCTTACTACAGACTGCTTCACAATCAAGGACACAGACTTGAAGGGGAAATAAAATCTCCTGGTAAGCCAGCTATGTAATAAAGTCAACTTGGAGGACAACAGAACCAAGAACTGAATTGGAAGGTAACAGTTCTGGTCCAGGGGCTTCTGAATCCAGCCAGGCCTGATGTCTGCTACCTTTGACCTTTCAAGTTATGAGTCAATGCACTCATTTTGTTTATGCCAATTTGAATTGGATTTGAAGAGAGAAAGGAGAAATCGAACTAGAACAGTCTAGCCACCTTAGTCAGACTGACTTCAATAATCATCCATTTTTGGATCAGGTGATAATGTGGAAAAAACAGTAGATGCTCCAGAGAAAAGTGAAGGTCTTATGAGTTGCATGCTCTTGTCATGATGAAGGGGGTTGTTACAAGGTAAAGAACTGGAGTTCTCCTTTGGTACATCTTAAAATACGAATGAATGTAGCTTGTGGCCAGTCCCTGAGAAAGAGGAAGGAGACTTTCAGCCACCACACACCTGCCGGAACTGCCAGCGGGCCTCTCCTCCTCTAGTGTCTTCATCAAAACCACTGGCACACTGATCTACTTTCAAAGGTGGTTTCTATGGATATACTGAATCCAGAAAGTAGAAGCCACAAATACTTAGCAGCGCTAAAAGCTGCCTGACTTTCACCTAAAGGTGACAGTGGATTCCAAGAGATGCATTTCTCCTGGGGAAGGTGAGGTTGTCTCTAATAACTAGAGAGAAGGTTGGCAGAAAGGGCTGGCGGGTTTGACTCTCCCTGGTGGCTCAATGCCAGAGGGCAAGGTGTGTTAACCAGACATGCGCATGGCCACATAGATCAAGAACTAAGATGAGCCACCCACAAAGGCACAACAATACCTGTGTCTTCCACTACCTTGCTTTGTTAGAAGCTTACCGCCTCTTTTCACCAGGTTTATGAACTAGAAAGGAAACCAGTGAGTTAGTATAAATTGTTGTGCCAGGAAAAGTTAACAGAAAATGAAAAAGGATCAAAGAAAGAGTCAAAGTGCATTGAAGAAACACAAATACTAAAATACAAGAACCTCCCAAGATAAAGATTTTATCGGAAATAATATATTCAGAATGAAATGGGCTATAGAGAAAGTCGTTGTTGGCTACAGAGAAAGTCTGAACTGACCTCTTGGAAGAAAAAGGCAAACACTTTCTAGCTAGTCTCAAGAAGTTCATTTTGCAGGTTAATTTTATAGGTGAGCCTTGCTGGGCCACAGGGTACCCAGACACTTGGTCAAACGTTATTCTGGACGTTTCTAGGAGGATCTGTCTGGAGGAGTTTAACTTTTTAAAAAATGAATTATTTGTTTAATTTTATTTGTTGTTATTATTTTTAATTCGACCAGAGAAAGTGAGAAAGCAAGCCCATAGGTCCAGGACCCGAACCACGGTCAGCCATGTGGGAGTCTAATGCTTTAAGTACCCCACTATCTGCCGTCCCAGAGTTTAGAGTTTAACATTTAAACCAACAGGTGGCCTGAGGAAGCAGATTTCTCTCCCTCATAGGGAAGAGCCTCAGCAACTCTTCTGAATGCCTGAATAAAACAAAAGGCTGATTCTCCTCTGAATACGGGGGAATTCCTCCGTCTGACCATCTTCCAACTGGGACCCCGGTTTTCTTCCTGCCTTCGGACCTCAACTGACACATCATGCCTTTCTAGATCTCAAGTCTACCAACCTTAGGACAGGACTATACCACTGCACTCAGACTGGAACTACACCATCAGTTCTCCTGGGTCTCCAAGGACTTGTCAGCTCTATTAATGATGTGAGCACCTTCCTTGTAATAAATAAATATACACGTGTGTGCATACACACATATCTTCTATCCGTTCTGTGTCTCTGGAGAACTCTGACTAATACAGTTAGGTTTTGTTTTTCATGAATTTCCTTCTCTGTAGCAAGAAGGAAAACATGATTTGTCGATCTCTAAAAAAGATAAGAATTTTAATACAGCATAGTCTTAGAAATCACCTAATCTATTTCTCTCTCTCTCTTTTTTTTAAATCCTACATCAAGAGGTAGAGAGTCTGTTCAGGACTACACAGCTAGATACAAACCAAAAGTAAAACCCACATATATAAAATTAGGGGTTCAAAGTTCTGTGCATAATTTGGAAGAATACCTTTTGCAACATTTCTAGAGGAATAAGAAGCCTGTTTGGGAAAAAAAAAAAAAAAAAAGAAAGATACCGGCAAGAGCCATTCCACGAAAAATGCAAACTAGGAAAGTGATTTTTTTTTTTTTTTTTTTGAGAGAGAGATTTTTGCTATAGGGTACATGTGCTTGCCGAGATATAGAAAGTGAGAAATCACTCCCCCTCCAGAGAGGATGGTCATGCAGCAACCTCTTCTCCTCTATTCTCCTCTCACAGGATTTTGGGCATGCACACGTGTCTGGTGAGTTTTAAGCCACCACATTCAGGACCTGAACTGTGGTCAACTATGTGGGAGTCCAGTGCCTTAACCACTATACCACCTGCTGGTCCCCAAATGACAATTTTTTAAAAACTGGTGAAAGGGTAAAATTCTTTTATTTCTTTGTCATTTACTCATATAAACAAATACTACATGTACAAACAAGAACACCAAAAGCCAAATAAGCAACCATCTAAACAAACCCACCCACCCCACATACACTTCTGTAACCTGGGGGAGACACTAAGCTCTCAACAGATCACGATGATCTGACTTTAAGTGCCATCAATAATTCTCACCTCTAAAGGCAAGCTAACTTTGATGGGAACTAATTACATTTGAAATATGTTGTCAAACAACTTAAAACAGAGGCAAGGAACAGTAATCAGGGCTCTAGACAAGATACCGTTTTTATTATTAAAGAAGCACCCCGTTCTCCCCCAAACTGGGATCCCATGTGTGATGTGGCAAATGTATGTAACATGGTTACACGTGTGAGTGACAAGGTGTGGGTGCGTGTGCGGTACGCGTCTCTGCACACCATGCTTGCCCACGTGCCTGGGTAGGTAGGAAGGTATCAGCAAGCATGGAGGACAATGCACTATAGCCAGGGGTGGCAAACGTCCAGGTCACACACGGCAACTCTCTCTCCTCAGATGCCCATATCACTTGGCCAACAGCTCAGAGTTGGTATGAAATGTAATCACCATCCTTGCACTAAAGGGAAGGAGAATGGGCGTCTTTCTTAGCCCCCAAAGACCTCGTGGAAGAGATAGGAATCCAAACAAAACAGATAGAATGATAAAAAGAGAACACCTTGACACTTACCTTCAGAAAGCACAGTTCACCCCTCTACAACCTTAGCAGAGACACAGATGTGAGGCTTCAGGGTTGGCACCACACACACACACACACACACACACACACACACACACACCGTACTAATTACCCTGTACTCTGAATCCCTGGGGCTCAGTTTGTCACATCACCTAGGGGTGCTGGCTTCTGGATGGCTTCTAAGAGGCCTGCCACCTCCAACAAGCTGTAATTCTGCTGTCAAAACAGACTGGGGGATTCACGAGGTCCTCGAATTTGTAGGTACAGAAGCAAAGTACCTTGACTTCTAGCCATGGCCTTTATATAATGAGGGTATTTACTGGAACAAGTCATAGTTGATCAGCAAACAACACACACACAGTATATGTTTATTTTATTGCCTAAATGCTCTACACAGCCAAGGGAAAATATTTTGGGAACAGGCATCATGAATGAGGATTTGTAGCATCATTTCAAAAAGTGCTTATCAAAACAAAGTTTTGCCAACTTGTTTTGTTTTCTATGGGGAAAAAAATATTGTCTAGCAAATATTGAAAAATTGGAAATAAAATACACTTTTTTCATTATGGCTTTATAAATAATGAAAGAAAAGTGGGTACAAATTAGATCTTTTTAAAACTTTGGGACCTTCTCAAAAAGGGGGGGGGGGGGGACCAGCAGTTGGCGTAATGGCTATGTCACTGGACTCCCATGATGTCGTCGACCACAGTTCAAGTCCCAGACCTGGTGGCTTAAACCCACGCCAGGCGCATGTGCGTGCGTGCCCAAGATCCCAAGAGGAGAATGGAGGAGAAGGCATTGTGGCATGGGCCATCGCCCCTGGGGGGAGGAGATTTCTCGCTTTCTGTCTCTCTGTCTCTCTCTGTCTTTCTGGCGAGCGCACACACCCTATAGCAAAAACCTCTCAAAAAAAAAAAAATCCACTTTAGGATAAAGAAAAAAAGTTGGAGTTATTTGGGTAATTTTGACTAAAAGAGATTTTTATTTTTTAACTGATAGCAACAATGCATTAGCCCTGTATGTGATGGTCAAGGATTTACTAGAATAAAAGGTAACAGGTGGAATGGTTATCATGAACATTATTCAGACGTGGGACCTAAGCCAAAGCAGGGGCTTGTTGGGAGAGGGGAGTAAAGTTCCAATAGACTGCAACCTGGCTGGGACACTGAAAGAAGTCCTTATCTGGGGACACCCAAACCCTAGCTGACCCCAGCACATCCCTCCAGGTGTTTCCTGCATGCGGAAAAATAAAGCTTCTCCCCAAAACCTCCATCATCATTATTTCTATATGGAACTGAGAGCCCTTGTCCTAACATTATAATCCCTCCAGACAAGTAAATTGCCAGCAAGCTCACGAAAAATAGGAGATGATTCACAAGTTCAAACACAATAGATAAGGCCATCTACCTTACTCAGCAGTGACTGAAGATGGAAGAATTTGAGGCAGAAACTCAGTCTAAGAACCACTGGGGGCAGAGCTCTGTGAGTCCAGCTACTAATAGCATAATAAATACTATGCCACATTCATAACAAGAGTCTCACTAATGAGATGTTCCTTCTCCCAGGCAAACCTTTGAGAAGGAATGTTGTGTTCCGTGAACAGCAGTGGGCAAAAGCAAGAGGCCAAGACAGGGAGGAGGGTCCGATGAAGACATACTCAGGATGTCCACCAGGCAATCCTCTCTTTTCGTAATGCCTACAGAAAGCTAGCAAGCAGCCTAAAATGGGACTGAGAGGTAAGTCAGGGGCAGAGTGTGTGGAGGGATCTAGTTACCATGCAGGAAAATCAGGCTGCTTTGCTCTGAAAAAGAAAGCAATGTTGATGAACAGCACTCTCCTCCCCTATCAATGGGAGTCAAATATTTTAAAATGCAAATAACATGTTTCTAGAACAACCTTGGAATTTCTCCTGGAAACGCTTTCATAATTCACATCTTGTTAGCCACAGGAACCCCAATTACATGTCCTCTTTTCTCATTTCTACTAACCAATTATTAGCATTAGATAATAACATACTATTTTCTGCTAATATGTTTCCTGACAACATCAAACTCCAGAGGGTCTTCATGGTGCAAACTGAGTAATTGTGCAAACAAAGGCTAATTTATGAGAAAATGTTATTTAAATCTTCTCAAGTATTTACGAAAACAAGTCATTTTGGTTGAGAAGTGCCATAGCTACTAAATTAATTGCATAAAAACTTATTAAATTGGAATGGTGTTAAAATAATCAAGGTCTCTCCAGACATGAAAGAAGGAATGGCAATGGAAGGGCAGAAAGATATTCACGTTCAAAAATAATGGATTCTCACAGGCAGGCAGGATAAATCTTGATGCCATCTCCTTCACAATGGGAACATGCTAGAAAGTTTGGGAAAAGGCTCGCCAGCTCCATTCACTAACATCCTCAGTTCCAAAATGACACTTGTCCCCAGTGCACACCCTCCCCCTGGAAGAACCACAATCCAATCACTCAATTCCAATCCAACCACTCAAGCTACTACCACTGCTGTCAATGAGCACATGGCCCTGCCTGGACTCTGCAGATGTTGCCAGAGGTAGTTTCTTTTTTTTCTTAAGAGATTTTTTTTTTTACTATAGGGCACATGTGCTCACCGAAGAGACAGAGATAGACAGAGAGACAGAAAGCAAGAAATCACCCCCCGGGGGGATGGCCACGCCGCAATCCCTTCTCTTCCATTCTCCTCTAAGGGTCTTGGGCACGCACACACACACGCCTAGTATGAGTTTAAAGCTGTCAAGTCCAGGACTAGAACCACGGTGGACAACATGGGAGTCCAGTGCCATAACGATTATGCCATCTGCTGGTCCCAGGAGGTAGTTTTCATGAAAGACTGATCCCACCTGCTTCGGCTGCTTTGTAACTCATTCTTTGAGCACTATGATTATGTGGGGTTAGCTTGAAAGGGGGAACAGGAATCATGGCATAAGGGGTATGGAGGCTGAAATAAATGACTTCTTGTGCCACCTAAGCCTCTGGCTATCGTCTTCTACCTCCAAAATGTCTATCTTTATTAGTACAAATCCAGTTTTAAGAGGACTTGTGGGAGAGGAGGGTAAAGGCCCTGAAATGGGCGTGTATGTATGTTTGTGAGGCATGTGTGTATGTAGAGTGGGCGCTAGAGACAGTACACACGTAAATTGGAAGAGCCAACTTCATCTTGTCCCTATTTCTCCTCACTAGGAAATGAATGGGCCCAACCTATCAGAATTTGGCACCCAGAATAAAAATAGTAGGTCCTATGTTCTCATATTTAGATGGCTCTGAGACAACACCCAGTTTTCAGGACCCTCTTAAAGACGGTTGAAGGATACCTGCTTTGTAAAATGAAAACCACCATCATACGCTTAAGATACGTAGCCAATAAAGAAAAGAAAATTCAAGTTTTCCTTGAAAAATTTCTCCTCCCAGTACCTAAGGAACACTAATAACAAAAACAGCCTTGGAAGGTAGTGATGAGAGCTGATTACAAAGCAGCTGACCTATGCCGGGTCTTCCCTGAGCAAAAAAATTCTGCCTTGAGCCACGTCAACCAGGAACTAGTTATGACCAATCTGGACAAAGTGAATTCTCCTATCTCCAGAATGTCAATGTACCTAAGCTGCTTAATATTTATAGCAGATTAAAACAACCCAAACAGCGATGCCTGAATAAAACTAAACACAAAACAAAAACACTCTCAAGGGGAAAAATCAGCTCATCTGATCACATCTGTTGGTTGCCACCTGACTGATTACCACCACAGTAGAAAATGAAGACACAGGAGATAGGCCTGGGAGTCATCTTGGTGCTATGTTTGAGTCATTCGTGATAAGGTCTTAACCCTTAGCCAGCCTACAGAAAGAGTAGCCTGAAAGAGTTAGTTTTATTTAGTCATTAGTGCTTGAGAGATTATTATCTCTCAAGTCAGCCTCAAACAATGTGTGGTTCTAGATAGTCTCTCCACGTAGAGACTTGTGGAAATAACGTGGACCCCTCGTGGACTTGGAAATCTTTGCCCCATAAACAGTCACTACTACAAAAACATTTGATTTCTAGTAGGAGGGAAAGAGTAATTAAAACAAATATAAGCTGGCTTGATTTTTTTGTAAGGTTTTTGCTATAAGGGTACGTGTGCTCACCAGAGAGAGAAAAAGATGGGAAAGGAAAAGTGAGAAATCACTCCCTGGGGGGGATGATCACACTGCAATTCCTTCTCCTTCATCGTCTCTCAGGATTTGAGGCATGCATGCACAAGTACCTGGAATAAATTTCAAGCCACTAGGTCAGAGATTCAAACCGTGGTCAGCCATGTGAGAGTCCATGGCCTTAACCACCATGCCATCTGCTGGCCCCAGATTTTTATTTTTATTTATTTTTTTTTTTTTTAACAGAGACAGTCTGCCTGATCTGGCTCTGCCTCCTGCGAGTTGCTGGGATTCCCGGGTGTTGCAGGGATTACAGATGCACGGCATCATACCCTAATTCAGGTTGGAATGATAATCAGATCTGGCCTCCCATGTGGTTCTAGTCCGGAGAGCACAGAATCTTGGTAGTATACACCACCACGGCTGGGGCAAGCTTCCTGTTTTCTAAACACTGAAGTTTACCATCCATTGATTAATGGGTCAATAAAATGTGGTCTATCTATACAATGGAATATTATTCAGTCATGAAAAGGAATGAAGTATTAATACAGGCTACAGATTGATGAACTTGAAAATATGGTTAAGTCAAAGAAGCAGCCAGTCATAGGGACTGCAAATTGAATGATTTCATGAATATATATGCAAAATGGCCAGAATAGACAAATACTTAGAAACAGAAAGTCCGATGATGGCTGAGTAGGAAAACAGGGGAGGAAGGAGTATGGGGGAAAATAAGAAGTGACGTCTACAAGATACAGAGTTTCTCTTGGGGGGTGATGAAAGTGTTGCAAAATTACAGTGGTAGTTGTACAACTCTAACCACTGAATTATATACTTTAAATGGGGGAGCCATATATAGTAAGTATGTGAAGAAACTTTTTTGTTTTTAATTCTGGAGTTCAAGTTAGCATTCTTGGCACTATCTTATCTCTGTATAACTGCTTTGTATTTGAGTTCTCAGCACATTTTACTTGAAATGAACACACAACTCTAGGAAACAGGCAGGATAAGAATTATTATTCCCATCTTACAGGAAGCAGAGGTTCAGAGAGCCTCTGTTTTCTTTCCAGAGACTGGCTGGGTATCTGCAGGGCACAAGGAAGAGCGGAGATGACAGGGAAAGATGGCAGTCATTGGCCTTAACATCCCCCAAACCAGGGAAGGATTGACAACAAGCTCTTGCAAGATGTCCACAGACGTACCTCGTTGGATCACAGACACGCCACTAAACAAAAGCCATTGAAAAATGGCACCTGAATTCCTGAAATGCAATTCTTGATAGCATGAAATTCAGGTTAAACAATTTAGCTAAAAAAAAGCAAGGGAGAAGGAAGAGTCACCTCTTTAGTTGATATCTGGTGGGGTGAAAATACACCCAATTAGACGTGTCCATATAATTTTCACATCAAACATCCTGTGCTCCCAAAGGCAACTAATGGCACAGCTCGGTGAGGATTTTCCCAAGTTTTCAAGAACAGTGACAGCCCTCTTCAACAAAGCCGTTTAACATAACAGAAGGTTAAAGTGGGAACCACAAACACTTGCTTTTCTTAATTTACACCTTTCATTTACTTCCCCAGAAATGTCATGGATGAGCCATGAAATGTACCATGTACTGTCAATGGATGGCCCGCTTTTAAAGGATTTAGAAAGCAAAATGTGAATCCTGGAAGGTAAGCTGGCACTCTACAATGAAAAAAAAAATAATGAAAAAAATTAATCTTTAGTATTCTGAGAGAAATAAGGTGATTCTAGTTGGAGTCTCTCGTTTAATTTAAAAAAAAAAAAAAAAGACTATTAGTTAAATGGAAAATGAGGCTGTGGAGAAATGCAAATACAATAGCTCCGTATTATTTCTTCTCCTAACCCAGTGGGATCTAAGCCCACTGCTGGTCCACGCAAACAAAGCCAGTTCACAGGGAGCTATCCTCTGCACTCCAGACCTTCTGCCCCACAAAAAGTGACTTGCTTTTATACCATCATGTCCGTGCACTTCTAGTTTTTTTTGGAAGCATGTTCTAGTAAACCACTAAGACATTTTTAAAGCATATAAAGGAACTGGTGACTTTTTGTTTGTTTGTTTAAAGAGAGAACTGAAAATGTACATTTGTGAATTATATTCTTTCAAGGCCTCGTGGTTGTGGTAGACAGATCCCACATGGCCGACAGTGCAGTTCAAGAACCAGATCCAGCAGCTTGAGAAATACACCAGACACGTGTGTATGCCTAAAATCCCGAAAGGAGGGACAGATGGAGGAGAAGGGACTGTGGAGTGACCATTCCCCATGGAGGCTGCTTTTCCAACAAGCAGACTCATGTATGTGTGTGCGCGCACACACACATACATACACGATATTCTTTCCTATATCTTAGTCATTCTTTAGTTGCTCAATAAACACGTACGCTAAAGCAGAGTGTCTCAGTCACAGTGTTACGTGAGATTGTAATCATTCTTCATGGTAGAGAGCTACCCTAGCAGCATCCCTGGCCTCCACCCAACAGACAACAGCACCCCCTATTCAGCTGTGGCAACCAAAACTGGATCCAGATGTCTTCTGGTGAAGAAGTCACCCCAGCTGAGAACCCATGAGTTGAAGATAACTGGCCTAGGGCCAGTCAAAGAGGCTAGATCCCCACAAGGCCAAATGCAGTTCAAGTCTCAGACCTACTGGCTTAAAACACACACCTGGCACACGTGCAGCCAGGTCCACAGCATGACCATCCCTCAGGTGGGGTTCTCCTTCCCTCCCTCCCTCCAGTGATCACATGCACCCTCTGGCAAAATTCGTAGGGGAGGAGAAAAGAGATAACTGACCCGAAAATTTCCTAAAACAGACTGAGTAAGGAGGCCCTAGCTTGAAAAGGTACTCAGATCCATAGCAGCAACAGCCAACAGCACGCCCAAACATTCAAACCAGAATCCTCAATGATAAGCAGGAAACCCAGCAAACCTGGCATGGAGGTTACCTTGCCCAGGCCACCTGTGGCTAGCGTACCAGTCAGCCATGTGCCAGGAGCACATGCAGCCCCACAATTCTGTGCCCCTAACTCTGTCATTTACAAATGTATGACCTAACAGAATTTGTACTAGCAAACGTACTACGTCTAAAGTTGGCAGGCAGATGTTCCAAGTATGGTTAGTACTTAACGACTACAGCTTTAGGGCCAGGCAGTAGCACAGCGGTAATGCAACTGACCCCACATGGGCAAGGTCCTGGGTTTGCATCCCAGGACTTCCCTCAGCATGCTGGGGGCAAACACATGTGCTCACAGGTGATCCAGGCTGGCTAAGACCAGAGAGGGCTCGTGAAGACCCTACTGGGAATGTCTGTCCCTGTCTCTCTCACTCTCTCTCTCTAAAACTTGCACAGCTTTAGTAATTGGCTAATCTATAATAAATAGCCCCAGCCACCCAAGAGAACTCAAACAACCCCTTTTTGGAATGGGGAGAAACTGACAGGAGCAAGTTAGCCAAACAATATAATTTTTTTAAGAGAGATTTTTGTTATAGGGCACGTGCAGTAACCAGAGAGGCAGAGACAGAGAGACAGAAAGCGAGAAATCACCCCCGCAGAAGGGACAGCCACACTGCAATCCTTTCTCCTCTAGTCTCCTCTCAGGATTTTGGACATGCACGCAACACACGCCCGGCTTGAGTTTCAAGCCAGTGGGTCGGGGACTCAAACCGTGATCGATTACGTGGGGGTCCAGTAACGTAACCATTACACCATCTGCAGGTCTGCAAACAATATTTCTATCTTTGAACCCCTTAATTCAGAAGCCGATGGCGGCACTGCAGTAACTATGTGACACTCAGCAAGGCTGACCCACGTGGCAATGTTCCGATTCATGTCCTGGGACCTCCTCTCCCAGTACAACGGGCATACATGAGCCCACAACCCAGGGCTGACTGAAGCCGGAGTTGCTCACAGAGTTAAGACCCGGAGATGGTGTAAAGGTTATATCACTATCTCACACATGGTTGATCGCGGTTTGAGTCCCGGACTCAAAGGCTTAAAACCAACGCCAGGCACATTGAGCATGCGTGCCCAAAATCCTGAGAGGAAAATGGAGGAAAAGGGATTGTGGCATGGCTATCCTTCCTGGGGTGATTTCTTGCTTTCCGTCTCTCCGACAAGCGCCCGTGCCCTATAGCAAAAATCTCTCTCTTTAAAAAGAAAGAAAAAAAAGACCCTACTGGACATGCTGCCTCTCATGCTTGCTCTCTAGCTTATAAAACAAGTAAATAAACTTTAAACAAAGAAACAAAAAAGAATCCAAAGTGCAAAATAATAACTTGAGCCCAAGTCTAATTCACAAATGTGTGTGTTTGCGGAAGAAAGCTGCTTGCCTCGGCGCGCTCACCGACCTCTGGTGTGCTGGCCCGGCTGCCGACCGCCCTCTGAACCACCGACGGTGAGCACTCTCCTGCTGACAGCCAAGGCCAGCTCGCCAGCGACGGACGCAAGTCCACGGCAGCACCGGATGTGGGTGGACAAACCCCAGGCCCAGGATGCGACCCCGGTGTCCCTCTTCCAGAGCAGAGGAGTGATGTAACATATCATCAGTCCCGGGGTGTGGTTTGTTTTCTGGACGCCGTGCCAGCAGCTCGCACCGGGAGTCGTCCAGGCCACAAAGAGGGGTGGCGGGCAGCTGGGCCTGGCAGTCGGGCAAGTGACTCAGGCTGGGGCCAACAGCTTGGGAGGGGAATGCCAATGCTACCGGCAAGCAGTTCCGAAAAGAAGAGTCAAGACTGACTGGGGACCCTTTTCAACCCAAACTTCCGTGAGCCTCACAACCTAGGCTTTCGAGGCTGACCAGCACCAAGAGATGGTAACGCCAGGGCACTTTCTCCAGAGGACCCAGGCGGGAAGGCAGCCGGATCTCCACCTGTTGGCAGAGCTGTAGGCTAGAAAGACAGAGAGACCCACCCTGTAGACAACACGGGATGCCTGGCTGCGGAGACCTCTGTCTCACGCTCAAGACCCCCAGCATGGTGGGGGGTGGGGATCACTCTTAGACCCCTGGGAATGAAAGGAGCAGCTTCTCCGGCCCAGAGGCTGAACTCATCACTTAGCCCTTCACACCTGACTTTAGGAAGAAACCTCCAGAACCACGGTCTTCACATTTTCATCCAGACCCTAGAAAAGCCGTCAGACCTAGTGTCGCTGTTGTTACGCCATCTGCAGGGAACCACGTCACTGCTTTTCTCTTTTCTTCCCAAGATGGAGGCACCAACCCTGATACGCAACACCCCTCCAAGGCACCTGCTCTCACCACAAATACAAACTTCTCCCCCTCTACTGCCAGCTTGCCGAGCATGAGCGAGATCTGTGTTAGCTCCTTTTATTAAAGTAGTTTAAAATTAAGCAACTAGTTTGAAAAACTCTTCTCCTTTTATTAACAATCACTGCCCCTGGGTCGTATTCTTGAGGTCCCTGCACCCACAGCCCCAAGCCAGCCCTGCCTAGAGAAAGTCACTCATTGTGGGAGGGGCTCAAAGTCCTCTGTGGCCCGGTACCAGTGTGAGCTGCCTGGGTGCACGCCATCCTCACTGTCACAGTCCCCAGTGAGTCAGGCTGGCGAAGACAAACCTCCAAGGGGCAGGCAGAGAGCTCATAGCCCGCCCTGCCGCGTCAGGCTCAGCTTTGGTTTCAGTTCAGGCACCAGCATGGTTTGGTCCCGTGCCCAGTGCCAACACTGATAACGTTCCCCACGGCTGCTGCCCAGAACAGCAAAGGTAAGAGATTCCTCCCTCCAGAGTGTGAACTAGGAGTGAGAAGAAAGCGAATAGGAGAGGTTTCCTGAAACTCCCCTGGTGTCATTCTTAGCACCAAGGGAATTGGCAAGGTATCTCAGTGTCTGTTCTCACATCACAAAAGACAGATACTCAAGCTTCCCCTGCCCTGGGATATACCCTCAAAGCAGGAACTCCCCATGGAGGTGAATACCCAGGCCATCCTCATTCCCAACCATCCTGCTGCAGTATGTAACCCTTTCCTTGCCCACAACAGTCACTGGGTATTAAAATGAAGGAATCGAAATAAATAAATGAATAAATAAAATGAAGGAATCAGACCAGTCTTAGAACCTAGTGGTTAAGGAAGCCAGATTCCACATGGCTGACCTTGGTTCAAATCCCAGCCCCAGCAGCTTGAAGAACATGCAGGGCACATATGTGTGCTTACCCCAGATCTTGACAGCATAGAGAAATGAAGGAGAGATTGCAGCATGGACCGTGCCTCTGCTGCTCTCTCTCTCTCTGGTGCACACTTATACCCTTCAGCAAATAAAAAAGGGAGGGGGAGGAATCCCTCCATCCCAAGTCCAGGTCTAACCCATAAAACGTTCTACTGCTAATTCTAACGTGGCATATGCCTACTGAGAAAGTTGGGTTGAGGGTTTCTATCTTCAAATAGCTTAATGAGACAGAGCAGAGAGTAGAGAAAGAACACTGAATTCCAGAAGGCCAGGGCTAAGGAGGCCCCTGGGTCAAGTTTCCATCAAAAGCCCCTCCTGTTGCTAAGTGGAAGAAGCCAGTTACCAAAAGCCACTTGTACCTATTCCATTTATATGAAATGTCCAAAAAAAGGCAAATCCACAGAAGCAGAAATTTATCAGTGACCACCCAGGATGGAGAAGGGAAACAGGGAGCGACTGCTAATGGACCCAGAGGTACTATGGGGAGGTGATGAAAGCATCCTAAAATTGACTGTGGTGATGTCGCATATTCTCTGAATACACTGCATCCACTTCAATCACCCAATTGTATGCTCTAAATGGATGGACCGTATGGTATGTGCATTATACCACAATAAAGCTGTTATTCAAAAAGGAGTGGAACAAAGATTCCTCACTTTAGCCACCACAGCAAACAGAGCCTTTATACTCTCTTGATGGATAGTTGCCTTTAAATATTACCTCTTGAACCAAAGGTAAAGATCATCTGGAAGGCCCTTAGAAAGTATCCATATAAGTGAGGGACCTGCTCGAGACCCAGGCACCTTGAATGGAAAGAACAGTATCTACTCTAAAATAGCACGAGGGTTAAACGTGAAGGTACAGGGAGCCTATCACAGTGCCTGGCATAGAGCAAGTGCAGGTGGCACACGCTCCCAGGCTCAGAGAAAGGCTGGCTCTTAGAGGACAGAGAGGCTGACAACTCCCCTTGCCTGGCCCCTGCTGTTTTTTTCAGCATTCTTTTCTCCCCTTAATACTAAGACTTTGACCAACTTATTTAAAAGGAAAAAGGAAAAAGAAAAAAAGGGGGGGAGGAGTATCTGGACACAGAACCAACCGTTCCTTCAGGGCCCTCCTTTGTGGAAGGCCTTGTCCAGTAGATGGGCTATAGCAAGCAGCTAGTGGAAGAGGTCCCGGATTATGTCAGATTCTATGAGAAGGTGGTGTCCACCCCCAGTTCTTAGCTCAAAACATGCAAAGACAGTGAACCCTGGTGGTGCAGAGCTTATGCAATGGCCCGCGATGCTGAAAGGCCACATGGAAGGGTTCTGGGTTCACATCCTAATGTCTCCCAGTGCACACTGGGACAGTGGGTATATCCATGATCCAGGCTGACTGAGGCTGGGTGTAGAAGCATGGCAGGAAGATCTCGCTGGGGTACCCCCCCCCCACCTCCTTCACAGAAGAAAAAGGTTTAAAAAAAAAGAGAAAAGAAAATATGCAAGGGAAAAGGAAAAACAGAGTACCTAGTAGATACCAGACAAAGCACTAAGAACTTGATGCTATTGGCTAATACAAAGTTAATCGTCGTTATAATAAAGACTGACTTCTGCTAACTCCCCAAAATCTCCCTGGCACCACACTGTCAGGAAATCGGATGGGAGCCGCCATTTTCTTACATAAGCCCTCCTTCCTAGCCTCATTGATTGGCTCAGAAAGAGCACCTGACCTAAGCCAGGCCAATTAGAATCCTGCTCAAGAATTTTGAGGAAAGGTTAGTCCCTCCAACTTTCCTGAGGATGAGTGCCCAAGACACTACCCACCCTCTAGACCTTCTAACCCGAGAGCTACAGTAGAAGATAAAGGAGAGAGAGAATGCACACAGCCACTCAGGCCTGATGTCCCTGGTGGGGACAGCATTTCAGTTGTCCCTAAGGCAAGCTTCATCTCTGCCATTCTGAAAAGATGGCTATGGGAGACATTGAACTCCCCTTTCCTATTTGTTTCTGACAAATGTCACCCCGGTGTTCTGAGACAGGAGTGTTTTTAGATTTTAAAGGAAGGGGGAGGGGCTGCCAGACTAAGTAACTCATGTCTATCACACACGTAACAAGAAACGAGGCCAAAAACCTCAGTCTGCTTGTCTAGCTGCAAAGCCTTGGCTGGTCGATTCCACCACGCTACACTGATCCTCTGCTCCTATTAAAATCTTCTGAGCTGAGCAGGACCCAGGCATTCAGAGAGGCCCTTAGCTGGCTCTAAGAGGATTCAGAGGCCTGGTCTCCAAAATACGCATGAGTGCACATGCAAACAAGACAACTGCAAACACAGAAAGCCCCTTGACCAAGTAAGGACCAAAATAAGGATATGTGGACTCTTGGCATATGTGTGTGTGTGTGTGTGTGTGTGTGCGTGCGTGTTACAATGTGTGTATCTTTTCCCTCACCCCACCCAACCCTACCCACAGACAATGATTACTAGACGTAATGGAATACATAAGTCCTACATTGTGGAAGAGAATGTCAAAAGACAAGGAAAATGCCACACCCATCCTGTTTCTATAGACTCTGTGCTCAGACCTTGAGGTAGGTATCAACACAAAAAGCATCATTAGAACATTCTCCCTACAACTATTCTAGAATATCTGGTCCTATAAGGGAATGTCAACTGGGTTGGCAAATCAGCCAGTTAACAAGCATGAGAATCTGTAAAGGAGAGGCTGAAATCACGGCCCAGATGCCCTCAGTAAATGCACTAAATACCAAATATATACGCAGTCCCAACAGACAGATCAGATTAGTCTACTTTTAAACGCTTCCAAATTCCATTCTTTTTTTAAAAAGAATTATTATTATTATTATTGTTTCTTAATTTACTACAAGGCACATGCACTCACCAAAGAGAGAGAGAGAGAGAGAGAGAAAGAGAAAGAGGAAAAGAGAGAAAGCAAACCACCAAGTCCAGGACTTGAACAACAGTCGGCCATGTGGGAGTCCAGCACCTTAATTACCACACACCACCTGCTGGCCCTCCCAATTCCATTTCTAAATAATATCTGAATGATTTTTTGGGGGGAGGGGAAGATTTTTGCTATAGGGTGCATGCACTCGCCAGAAAGACAGAGGGAGACAGAGAGACAGAAAGCAAGAAATCATCCCCCGGGGGGATGGCCACGCCACAGTCCCTTCACCTCCATTCTCCTCTCAGGATCTTGGGCACGCACGCACACGCGCCCAGCCTGAGTTTAAGCCACTGGGTCTGGGACTCAAACCGTAGTTGACTACATAGGAGTCCAGCGACATAGCCATTACACTAACTGCTGGTCCCTCTGAATGCTGATTATTTAGAAGGTTCCAGCATATCCCTCAACTTAGACAAGCGGAAAGACACAGACTCCTGTTACAAACACACTCATCCCCTCTGAGCTAATCTGAACTAAACACACCATTCACAGTGCCCATGCATCCACCATCCCCTTCCAAGGGGATCGACCTTAGGCCCCTCCAAGAGGCGGCCGACCCTGGGCTTTCCTTTCTGAACTGTGTAATAGCCTTCCCTGCTATACCTAGACCAAAGGCAGACCTTAACCAGCCAAAGTTTGGCAGTGGTTGTTGATATGCACAGATATCCCCTCTAAACAGAGGTTGGCGAGGTCATTTAAGTTCTTTTTTCCCCCCATTGGAAACTACAGAAGAATTGGGAGTGAGAGGAAAAGGGACATAGGAGGTAGGAGGGGCCAAGGTGGAACACGAACAGCCAAAGGTAGGAGTATGCAGAGCTAGACATGAAAGTGCAGAAGAGACAGGCAAGGATTGTGAGAGCACACACAGGTGAGAAGAGACCTCGCGACTCACGAGCTGCAGGGCAAACTCACGGCTAAGCATGAAAGAGCACGCTGGTCAAGTCCTGCTGCTGAGGTCCTCAAACAGCGTGGGGTACAGAACAGTCCCTATCTTGCAGGCCTCTCAAGGCCAACACCAGGCAGCCCCTGTGTAGTATTCAGATTTTAGCTACTATGGATTCTGGTGCGTCTCTGGAGACCTAGCTGCCACAACATCTCTCTCTCATTTTTTAAAATTTGTTTTGTTTTGTTTTGGGACCAGCAGTTGGCGTAACGGCTATGTCGCTGGACTCCCATGTAGTCGACCACGGTTCGAGTCCTGGACCCAGTGGCTTAAACTCACGCCGGGCGCGTGTGCGTGTGTGCACAAGATCCCCAGAGGAGAATCAAGGAGAAGGAATTGCGGTGTGGCCATCTCCCCTGGGTGGTGATTTCTTGCTTTCTGTCTCTCTGTCTCTCTCTGTCTTTCTGACAAGCGCACACATCCTATAGCAAAAACCTCTCAAAAAACTTTTTTAAGTTTTATTTATTATTAGTTTTTAATTTGACCAGAGAGAGAAAGGGGCTGGGAGAGGGGGAGGAGAAAGCAAGCCTCCAGGTCTGAGACTCAAACTGCAGTCAGCCATGTGGGAATCCAGTGCCTTAACCACTACACCACCAGCTAACCCCAAGAATCTCTTTACTGATTCTCACACGTAGCCTTACGATAAACTCCACACGACTCACAGTAACTGGGCTGAGTCTCTGTGTTTACAAAGGGCCACCTCACAGTTCCTCCTTCAACATCCCGGAGCACTCACAAGGGCTTCTGGGTAATCACCTTTCAGATGGGCTGTAAACAGTGAGCACAGCAAGAACGGACAGAACAGATAAGGCCAAAAATCTTTCTGTCCAATCAAAGCACTTTGTCCAAAATGGGAAGTGGGTATAAGCTTTATTAGACAATTTCTTAAAGGAAAGTTATGTCTAGAGTGTTTAAATAAATGGCCTAGGACTGTATCTCCTTAGCAGGTTTATTAATAAGCTACTTAGGGACCAGCAGGTGGCATGGTGGTTAAGGCGCTGGACACTCCCACATGGCTGACCATGGTTCGAGTCCCAGACCTGGCGGCTTGCTCTCTCACTTTCCCTCTCTCCTTCTCTCTTTGTGTGTCTCTCTCTGGTCAAATTAAAAAAATAAATGAATGAATAAATAAAATTAAATAAATAATTATTTTTAAAAATAAGCTACATTTTAATACTTAAAAAGATGTTTTCAAAGGGACTTCCAAATCTAACTTGAGTTCATAAAGTTAAATTAAATGTCATGGAGGAAGACTTGTACCCAGTTAAAGAAGTTTCTAAAGGTTATCTGGAGAATGAAAAGAGAACAATTTAAAGAAAATGAAAATTTTTGTTTTCATAGATGAGGTTCTGTCCAATTATTCTATTTTCTACCTTGTAGTCACAGTCCAGAAAACATAAGAGCACTGAAGCTCTTTGTGGCCAAGCTATAAGAGGCACCCTCCCCCCCCCCCCCCAAAAAAAAAAGTAACTCGCCCCTTCTTATTAGAAACTTTTCAGGGCCAGCAGATGGCGTGGTAGTTAAGGGCACTGGACTTTTCACATGGCCAAACATGCTTCGAGTCCCGGACCTGGTGACTTGCTTTCTCACTTTCTCTCCCTCTCTCTTTCTCTCTCTGTCCCTCTCTGGTCAAATAGAAAAGAAAGAAAGAAAGAAAGAAAGAAAGAAAGAAAGAAAGAAAGAAAAAGAAAGAAAGAAAGAAAGAAAGAAAGAAAGAAAGAAAGAAAGAAAAAAGAAAGAGAGAGAGAGAGAAAGGAGGGAGGGAGGGGGGGGGAGGGAGGAGGGAGGGGGGGAGGGGGGGGGAAGGGAAGGGAAGGGAAGAAGGAAGGAAAGAGAGAGAGAGAGAGAGAGAGAGAGAGAGAGAAAGAAAGAAAGAAAGAAAGAAAGAAAGAAAGAAAGAAAGAAAGAAAGAAAGAAAGAAAGAAAGAATTCTCTTAAAAAAATAATAAACTTTTCACCCATGAGGTAAAACATACCAAGACATGCCCAAGGTCACACAGCAAGTTTCTGACTCACCTCACACAAGGACTCGGCTCCCTGGTTCTGGGCCCAAGACTCATTTCTTTATGCCCTGGAACTTCAACATATTGAAAGTTCCTGTGAAATCTAAACATAATTCTATCAAAAGCCTCACACTACTTCTTATTAAATCTAAAAGAAAAATAGAGTGCTTCTCAGAAGCTTCACCAGAGAGCCTTGGCAACAGAAAAAAATAATGGCTGTTTCTTGATGGGGAAAAAAGAAGTACGAAGAGGTTTGTGGATAATAAAATCACTTCCAACCCAAACTGACTCTTATTTAGAAGTCCAGATCCAATTAATCTGACATTAGTCAATTTGGTGCTGCAGTCCAAGCATTTGAAAATTTACTTTGGGTTGAGTATTACCAGAAAATCCTCCTGCCAGTGGTCTGCAGTTCATTTCTTTGTATGACAACCTCAACGCCGAGAACGCCAGTCCTTCTGGAGCCCATCCTACAGGCTCTTAGCTGGTGGATTTAGTTCAAGGTCCTCAAAGTATATATCATTGTCCAATTCACATAATATGTTAATAACCATGGGCTATTATGTTGATTTATTCAAAACCGCTCACAGCAGAAATGCATATTCTTTGGGCTGTTCTTAACTGTATGTTCAAATGCATCACACTTAGATAGTAAGGTTAATGCGCGGTGCCTGTTCTTCCCCACAGAATACACAAGAACAGCTGTACATTAAATGCTCAAATATCGCCTTCTGATGAAGCCTCTGTATTCATTGTTCCCATTCATGCTGCTGCCCAATTCCTCCCAATGGGGAGATAGGCTCAGGAGAGGTCGGAATGTGGCCATGCTTTGAATGGTGTGCTTCCGGACAAGCAAGCTTGCAGAGCAATCTAGCTGCATCATCTAGCCATACTAGCAACTCTTTAATGGTCAAAAATAACGTGAGAGCTTGGAATCGCAGGATATTCATTCATAGGCTCTCGCAAAATTTGGTCAGCATAATCTTTTAAGTGCTGGTCTCTGGCTTGATTATGCCTAAAAACTGATGTGCTGTGACTCTTTGAGCGCAGTTTAAAAAACTTGAAAAATCTGGTTTGCACAGATCCTACACCCATTTGTGATCCAAAATGGGTCTGGAAGCTTCTTACATAGCATCCGTTTGAAATGTAGAGCTCCAAACTGCACAGCTTTTATTCAAATTACACACACACACACACACACACACACACAGAGGCTTTATTTCCTCCCTTCTAAGACTCATGTTATTTCTACATTTCTGAAATTTAGATGTATAAGTTAAAAAAAAATAAAAAATGTAAAGGGTACAGTTCCTTTTCTCCCTGAAAATGTGCAACTATATTATAGGCATATTTTACTACTAGTACATTATAATTTAGAAAACGTGGTGTTGCACACAGCAATTCTCCTGCCCCTGAATCATACATTTC
Organism: Tupaia tana; assembly: GCA_026018925.1. Lineage (NCBI taxonomy): Eukaryota > Metazoa > Chordata > Mammalia > Scandentia > Tupaiidae > Tupaia > Tupaia tana. Next base: position 23,387,968 of record JAKSZU010000010.1, on the reverse strand, counting down.
TCTGGCTGCTACTTACCTTCATGCCCTGACACCTGACACCAACCAAATAATAAGAACTATCATTGCCTCCCATTGATGCAAAAGACTTATCACTCGGAAAACACTCCACCTTTTCACAAACCCCTCCTTAACCCTGGGCGAAGCAACACATCTTGTTTGAGAAGAGATTTTGTATCTATCCGACCACCTGGGCGTAACAACCTCTTTTTCCTAACTACAATCCATGAGGGTGAGAGCTGTTATTTCCCTTACTCTGTATCTAAGACACCTGGAAGATTAATAACTTTCCGAGCTGACCCAGCAAGAGGGCAGCTAAATCTGGGTAAAAAAAAAATATATATATGTATGTCCATCTCCAAAGCCAGAGCTCTCACTGTTAGGCAACATGGCCTTGCCCCTTCAGAAGCCATAGCCGCTCCCCATTCTCTACAGAGGAAGAAACCAAGACTCTGTATTAAGCTATTTATACAAAACCTCTGCAAGTGGAGGAGACAGTGAGAGTCAAACACCCTGTATGTTGGATGAGTTTGGAGGCAGGAAATCCTTCTCCAAAGCACTGAACAAATGTTGATAGTAACTCAAATACACTTGTAAGCTACAGTCGTCACACCATGAGTTTTGGGGCAAAGTCCTCATCTATAAGAACAGATCTGCGGGGGCCGGCAGGTGGCGTGGTGGTTAAGGACGCTGGACTCCCACATGGCCAACCACGGTTCAAGTCCTGGACCTGAAGGCTTGCTCTCTCACTTTCCCTCTCCCTCTTTCTCTCTCGCTCTGTCCCTCTCTGGTCAAATTTTAAAAAGAAATGAAATAAATGAATGAATGAATAAAGTTAAATAAAATAATTCTTTTAAAAAAAAAAGAAGAGATCTGTGAATATCATCTCACCTCTGCCCTCGACCCCACCAAACTATCTGATATTCCGTGTCATACTTTTAAGCAAGAGGCTACACATTTAAAACAGGCTTTCTGGCTACTGATGAGGTCACTGCCTGGTACGCAGCATCCACAGAGGTCACGTTAATATCCTGCCTTGCACTAGGTTCTGGAAGAATCACTGGGTCCAGAAAGCATTAGAAAGCGGGAGCTGTACCTAGCCAGACTTCCCAGCTTCTGATTCAGTGAGAGGTAGGGCGGGGACTCTGACTTGTGTCTTTCTGTAGAATGGGTCGATCCTGCTGTCCTTTACACAGAGCCTCCTGGTCACCAGAGGAGCACACACAGGAGTATCAGAAGGATGAAGGCAGAGCATTATTGACATCAGTGGTCTCTGGGGAATGCCAAGGACAATGACCAAGTTTCTTTGCCTGGCCTGCTCCTCAACAAGTCTGGCTAGACACTTGTACTTCAGCTGGGAAACACACACACACACACACACACACACACACACACACAGTCCAATGGGGTTGCCCAGAGAAGAGAAGAAATCTCATTTTAAGCAATGACAACATATTTTCCCAGGCCCTCAGCTGCTTCATTAATGCTTGCCTTATTTGGGGAAAAAGCAAAAACGGCTGAAGCATCCGTGGTAGTTTTATGTGCCATGAACCGGCAGTGTTTTGGAACAAAAACCAACTTCTGCACAAGGGTACTTATGGCATCATTATCGCATTTTCCAAGCCCAACTGCGGTGTGTGCCAAGGAGAGCAGGAAAGAGCAGAGGAACAGTAGTACCTTTACCAGCGGCAGGACCGAAACAAGGGGCTTTAGAATAAATCTTGGTTCGTGTGCACATTTATAGCAAAATAACCCACGTGCATTTACCCTATAAAAGTGTTACAGGTAGGCATACTTATGTAATTTATTTAATGTTCTTTAACATCCATGCTTACTTGGGTTTCATACAATTTATTAAGTTTTCAGTCTGGCCTGCAGAAAAGGGGAAAATAGAAGCAGATGTGAGCCTGCTACCCCCATTTAAATGTTCACCAACCTCTTGCAAAGCATGAGAGCTGGGAAATTCTTCTGCGGCCACCATTCAGGGCCTGGCCCCACCCTCTCACCCAGAGCAGACCTGTCTCTAACAGATATTAGGGTCCTTGCAGCCAGCTTGAGTCAAAGAACAGAAATCTCCAGTGAGAAAAGTTTGATGCCTGTTTAGGAGCCTGCTAGACTTCCAAAGAAAATAATCCCTGTTCAGGAGAGAAGCTGAAAAGCAAAAAAAAAAAAGGTCCAGGCCCAGCCAGACTCCAGCAAGCCCTTAACAACTGCCCAGGTAGCAATAAGTGCCTCTCCTTCCTCTCAGGAATTCTCTAGACATGTCTATGTATCTCGAGAACCTCCTGGAACCTACAGGGATGACACAGAATCAACCCACCCAACAGCACACACATACACACTCATGCCTGTGTACACACGCGCACGTGCACACACACCCACACATGCATGCATTCGTGCTTCTCTCACTGTCTAATCTTCTCCACGCTCTGCCCTGCAGTTTAATATTTACCAAAGCTCTTGGCACACTTCCCTTTTCCTAAATAAAAACTCTTTCATTGCTCTTTTCTTAGCCCCTATTCTTCCTGTCTTTCTCCACCCTTCAGTTCCAGAATCAGCCCAGGGAGGGGTCTGAACAACACAGGAGGGGACGGAGATCCCTGGGTGAGGTAGCAGATTCCATAGCTTCAGATAACAGAAACAAAATAATGTCCCTTCCAGTATAGTGGTCCCGGTAGCGAACAGAGCTCTGGCTCCCCCCTCAGTCTTTGCAGGCTTCCATCTCCTCTCCCTTTCTGTCTCCCACCAGTCAAAGCAATGCTATATCCCAAGGCATCTCTCTGTCTCAACCCATTCACCAGTACAGACAGACCGCACTGTGCAACGGCGTTGCTTCATTGTTGGAAAAACCGAGAGGAAACTAGGGGCATGTTTTTGGCCCAACATGAAAGCACTCAAACTGTCTGGTTTTTAGTTTGGGGCCCCGGAGCCTGTGACTATCAAAGAGAAAGTTTATTTGTAAATATAAGCATCAGCCTAGCATAGGAGTGTTTCTCTCTCAGGTCAAACTTAGACGCCCAAATACTGCTCCCTCAAGGAGATGGACCATACGTAGCTATCTGGAAGAGGGGTTGGTCCATAAGCTTTTTAGCTGTTTATCTTAAAGTTGGGTTTAGGAAGGCCACTCACCCCCCTGCCCAAGAGATCATAGGAATTTTGTAACCTCACAAAAACTCTGTCCTGTCTACAAGCACTGTGGTAAAGCAGGGGAGAGAGAGCTGGAATCCTAAGTTCATGAGTCTACAGTTGACTCAGTGCACTGTTTTCTCCAATGTAAAATGATAAACTTTAGGCACAGACCTCTACAAGTAATTTGTGGAATCGGTTTACCTATAAACACACCCTCTCTCTCCACTTGAGTGGTTTTTCATGTTGAGGACGAAAGCATCACATCCAAATTATTCCGTCTTCGGTAGTAAAGAGTTCACAATGAAATCTCCAACTCTTGTATCAAAACCAACCCCCTCACACCCACCCCGCGTCCCTGGTGCTGGAGCCCCAGGGGGACTGTGAGAGACTGTAAAGCCCTGACACCTCTAGGCAATGTTCAACTGCTTCCTCTGCCTATAATTGGGTCTCTGTTAAAACACCTAACAGGCCCTCGATTGGGCTGAATCTACCTAGACATGAAAACTAAATAATCTAGCCGATTTTTCAACCATTATTTATTTGCTTACATCTTTACAACCGCAGCCCCAGGAACATGGTAACGTATATTCCTACTGGGTAGACCTAGGCTAAGGTTTTTAGGGCAACATGATGTGGTCTATTTTAACGTGGCTAACATGGATGTATCTTGTGAGTGCTTACAGACAGGGTGAAGTTACGAACTAATCAGGCATTAACGAGCTTCCAGTCCGGGGAGTTTCAAGATGATGGGGCAAGAGTGAGGGTAGAGGGTCAGAGGGTTTGAAGAGGGTCTTCTGAAGGTGGTTCTAGACTTCATCCTTGGAAGGGGGGGAGCAATGGGGATTGATTGAGTAGCTTAGTATCAGTCATCTTCATTGAATTAATTTCTTCCACCATCATCAAATTTCTGCTGAATAGTCGATCCATACTATTACAGTCATGGTGTAAATATGAATTTTTGCTCTTCATGGCCTCCTCTGACCCTAGCAAAAATTTCCTAAGAGAAATCACCTTGCTCTTTGTTAACAACAAAATAAACAGATGTAGAATAACAGCGTTTGCCTCTTTCCTCTTATTTTTTTCCTGTCATGCTTCTAAAGCTCTCTTCACTTCTAAGTCACCAAAGAGATTCTTTTAGAAACATCTTCTAGCTCTTAAGAAGGAAGGGACTGAAAATACTGAGACTCTCAAGAGGGCAGGCATTGCCAACTTTTAACTCTTAACCAGCTAGTGCGTGCGCCAGCTAACAAACTGGGAATTCCCTTTGTCAAGAAAAAGATCAGAACGTGAACTGTACAGTTCCAGGGGAGGATCAATAACCGTCAGAGGGAAAAGGGGAGAAAAAGCCGGCACTTAATTCACTGCCCTTTCATCTCAATGGAAGAGCAAATTTCCTAGGTGACACAGCCTTCGCTCTCTTCCAAAGTCTTGTCCAACAAAGAATATGTGAAATATTTGTGGCTTGGACAGTGTCTCACTAATCTCGCAATAATTATTACCAATATGTTCGTTCATACCTAGACATGAAAAGGAAACTGGAGACGGACGACTAATCTCATCATGGAGGTTAACCCACCTTGCCGGCAGAATTTGTATGGTCCTCTTACATTAAGGAAATCCATAGGAAAGCAGTAGTTTATCTCCTGAGCATTCCAAATGAAAAAATGAGGTCTCACAAAGACACCGGACCTCAGGACACACTCCGACCCAGAGGGTAGAGAACGACTGTAATTCGTGAGCTCTTTGTGGAATGACCAAAAACACTAGCCATCACTCCAGCAACTGGGGACCATGCCAGCCAGCAACCAGCCCTGGGAAACCTTGTCCCACAAAAGTCACTAGACTGTCTCCTGCAAGAAGCCATGAGGCAGAGAATTTGACTTCTCTGAAGGGAGAGCCAGGGCAGGCGAGGCAAAGGCAAGTGTGGATAGATGGGAGGGGGATTAACTGTTGAGTAATAGACTTGGGGGGGGGGGGGGGGGGGCGGCAGAGTAAACAGACAGTCCCAGACTTAGGACGGTTGAACCTGCAGTTTTCCAACTGTATAATAGTGTAGAATGTCATTTTTTTTTTAAACTGGCGATGACTTTGGCTTAAAAACATAAGGGTTGCATTGTTTTTCACTTTAGTGCTATATTCAATAAATTACAAGGGATATCCAACACTTTATTATGAAACCAGTTATATGATAACATGCCTCACTGCAGGCCAAGGTTACATATTCTGAATACGCAGGCTAGGCGAGGCTATGCTATGATGTTCTTCAGTAGGTTAAGTGTAGTAGAAGCATTTTCAGCTTGGGATATTTTCAATTGATGATGGGTTTATCGGGATGAAAGCCCATCCTAAGTCAAGGAGCATCTGTACATACAGGTTGATAATAGATTCCCAAGAGCTCTAGAATCTGTGAGATAACCAAGAAGCTTACTGTCTATCCCCTGAAGTCCTCAAGCCCCCAAATCAACAATGGGAGATCTCACCCTAGTCCTGAACTTGGAGACAGCCCTGCCTGTCTACACAGGCAGCTACTGACACATGAAGTCACAGCCACCCCTCCAACGTGGGCCAGCTCTGCCAGACTCAGCCATTCCAGGTAGGGCCTTTGGGACACAGCCTCTTCTCAAGGACACTCTTCCCTATGTATTTTTGGGCACTCCATGATCACACAGCATACCAATTTATGCTTCCGCATCTAGAAACACGGTCTTCTGGGAAAAACATGCTCTTTTTGGTGTGGCCGGGAAATTGTGCCATACCTTGTAATTTTGGTTAAGGAAGTGACTTCCTGTCTGACAGGAAGTAGGAGCCAAAGCTGACTTCAGCTGCCTGCAAACCTCTGGCTTCCAAGTTAAAGGGAGAGAAAGCCTAACGCTCTCCAAGAGAAGATACCAGTGACCAGGGAGGCAGCACCCAGGTCTTCCAAGATGGTGAGCTCTCCCCTGACCCCTACTCATTAAAACAAGTTTATCTGAGGGCTGGAGTGCATGCTGTCCCAAAGAAGTAAGCTTGGTCTTTGCTTTGGTAACAACACAGCCCTTTTAAAGCCGCTAAGGACATAATTACCAGTTGAGTTTTGAACTTTGCCCAGATAAAGGCTGATACACCAGGCTTTGCTATTTGTTTCTCTAATCAACTAACTTGGAGTGTGAATAGAATTGTGGCCATGCCCTGGGCTGCCCATTCTCCAAGACACTGCTACCCTCTTTCTGTACCACTAAGTACATTTTTGTCAGAAGCAGACTACGTTTTGTTTTTTTATAAATTCCAACCATTTCATTTTTATTCCACCAGGGCATTTTAAGAGGAACAAATACTAACAGGGTATCAGCTGAAAGCTAAAACTTAAATGATTAGAAACCATACTTCCTTCCCTAAACCCCACTGCCATATCCACCAGGGATGCATAACCTATATGCCAGCAATCTTTAAAAATTGACAATATATTGAATACAAGGCTAACAATTCAAATTTTAAAAGGAAACACCCTGCTGTCCCTTCACTTACTCACACACACACACACACACACACACACACACACTCCAAAAATATATCTAGGAATATGGATTTGAATGGCAGATCATTAAAGAGAAAACAATCTGCTCTTTCCTTATCACTTATGGACCTGCTTAATAGTTTCTAAATAAAAAATATAATTTAATGTCATTCTTTTTTTCTCCCTCCTCTCAGCAATTTCCCAGCCAGCCTTGGCCAGTAAACAGTTAATATTCCACTCTCCCCTGCTGCCTTGAAAACCAAGGAAACAATTGAGACATTGTCCAGTGAACAAGACTCCCAGGGACTGACATTCTTGTTTATGTCCCAGTTCTCAGACTGTCAATTTCCACTAGGCACGTTAAAGCCTGACCCGCACCAACACAGTCCACCGTGAGCTGAAAGGGCTCCGCTTCATTTATTTTATTAAAGCTTCGGTGTCTGTTTTTGATTCAAACTCTAAACCTCCCCACCCCCGCCTTTTCCCCAGAAAGTTGCCTCCTAACTCTGAGACTGTGTTGCAATTCCTTCTTGGAACAAGTTGCCAAGAAAAGTAACAAAATATTTTTGAATACCAATGTTTGCATGGTTTTGCCAAAGAAAAAGGGGGGGAGAGGGATGGGAGGAGAACCTGAACAAGTAGCCCAGCCTTGAAAGCCTCCTGTTTTTTATGGAGTCCTCAAAATATTCCACTGAAATGTGTGCATGTGAGTGGGTACCCATGGTGACCTCACACCCAAACACCAGCACTCAAAAAAAAAAAAAAACATTAAAAAATGCACAAATGCGCCTGAAAAACCCAAACTTCAGGTTCAAAAACAAAAAGAGTACATCAATATTTTCCTCCCAACCAATGCCACTGTCTGATGAGTTGTATGTGTGACAGACCCAAAGCTCTCCACCCCACCCACCCCACCCTGGACACACACGCATCGCCCTTGGGCATGGAAACCTGCATCAGTATTTTGCAGGTTTGCAGCCCCCAGTCCTGACACTTTATCTCCATGAACCGCATATAGAGCAGTGAGCACCATTTCCTGTTTGCAGACTGGGCATTAACTAAATCACACCCTATGCGCAGCTAGGGATTCAGAGCATATGGCATTGAGTAAGGATTTACCAAGGAATAAAGGCAGCAAAGCTCTCCTGCTGCTTCATATCAAACCCTGTCACTGTGTCCTTGGAGGTCTCGCTCTTTCCCACTGGCCAAGCCCATCACTCCAAATTAACGCACAACACACGCGCGCCCACACGTCGCATAGCCCCAGACCTAAAACCTGCAACTTTTACAAGGAACAGGACACTACAGAACTGGAAAGTCACATACACCCATCCCCACGGTCCCCCCTTAGCTGCTCAAATTGCAGACAGGCCCCTCACAAGCTGACCAGGAAGCCAAGGTCTGGGGCTGGAACTACTAGCTCCCCCAGAGTATCACGGAGCAAAGTTCATACTGCCCTCGGAGAGAACCAAAAAGTGTAAAACCATGTTTTCCAACTAACCATTCATACTTTTCTTTTCCCTCTCACCCACTCCTAAACCAGCATTTGGCTATCCTCCTGTGGCCCGCTCTTTGTTTCGGATAGAGGAGTCCCCACCCCCCTTCCATCTTTGCTCTAAAAAACCTCTCCAGACATTTTAAAGCCTCCTCGGACTCCCCACTCCGGTCATCAGACACTGAAAGAAATGGGGGTACTTTGACAGCATATTTGAATGCAACAAGCCATTCTCTCCCCTTTCCTAAAAGGAAACCCGGCTGGACAGTCGCAAGTTATGACCGAACCAACTGTGAAAGACAGAATCCTAAGGGCCAAAGGTGTTGACAGCCACCATGTTCTTCCCCCTTCTTAAGGGCCTATGGAACCTTATTAACAGGGCACAGACAAGGCATGAACTCCTTCCTGCCAGAACCTTCTGTCAGCTTGAGTGCAAATTAAGGAAGCCCCTTGGCTTCGCCACCTCCCATGTTCATATCTCGGCTTGCACAGGGTCTTACGGGGTTCTCCCTGACCACCCCATCTAAAACAGCCCAGCCACGGCCCCTCTCTTCCCAGTATCCTGTCTCCCTTCTCTGCAGCTTCTCTCACTATCTGAAAGTACCTTGCCCGGTTTCAGCTGATAAGAGAGCACAGTAAATAAGACCCTGGCTACCACCCAAACGCTGCAGAAGTCGGACTTGCCACCCATGAGGAAGCCATCTCTTTCCTCTCTGAGCTTCAGTTTCTTCACCTGTAAAATGGGTACCACACTTATACTCAAAGGGCATAAGGATTAAAGTAATATGTGTGGAATTGCGAACATACTGTAAGTGGTCAAAGCAGTATTTATTTCTAAATTATTATTATTATTATTTTTCTTCATATTATTTATGTGTGCTGATGTTGGTCTCTAGGACCATTTCTCCCACTCCCTCCCCCACAATAGAGACGAAGGTCCATGAGAGCAAGAACATTTGCTCATCCACTGTTTCCCACACCACCTTCTCACTAAATATCTGACAGGATGGGTGGGGGGGAGAGAGAAAGAGAGAAAGAAAGGAAGGGAGAGAAGGAGGGAAGAAGGAAAGACGGAGGAAGGGGAAAGGGGAGAGAAACCAGCCATCAGACCTATTCATAGCACTGCCCCTCAAATGATAGAAAGGGGCACAGAGAAATAATCAATACTGATCCATTGGTTATGAGTGGCCTGCAGCCTTCAGACAACTCTCCATCCTGGCCTCCCCGGTTCCTCAGATTTGCTGGGGGGGCACAGAGTCAGGGAAATGTTGGAAGGGCCTGCTCAAGGCAGGAACCATATCCAACTGCCCACCAGACGTCCGCTCCTGGCCTGCCCATCCGGAGAGTGACGCCACTTTTCCAAGTCAGAAATGAATCATGTCAGACCAAAAGACATTTTAAAAGTACACTTTAAAAAAAAAAAAAGTGCTACAGCACATTTCATTTATTAATTATGCTATGGATTAGGGATCAAAGTGGTAGAAATCTCAGTGTACTCGAAATAAATGGCTTTTGTGGTTACCTAAATCCTCAGAGTCCCCTGGAATGTAATTCCTTAGGCAAAAACAGCTTCCCAGACTTCTTGCCTCCCCCTCAATAACATGGGGGAGAGTGATTACTCAGCATCAAACCTGCATGATGCAATTATTTGGGCTTTTAACGTTTTCGTTACATAAAATATGGAACTATTTCTTTTGAACTGCCCTCCCAGTGATGGGTTTTCAGTTTCTATTAGTGCATCCCAAGCCCTGCCCCTTTTTCCTGTCCTCCATACTCACCCCTCTTCCTTTCCAATTAAGATGCAAATGAAAAATAACATATGAAGCTGTTGGGACTCAGATGAATTCCAAGTAACTTTCAAGAAGGCCATGGGTTGTGTGTAGCATGAAGAAGACAAGCTTTGTGGTCAGAGAAGAGCTGGATTTGAATCTCGGCTCTGCCACTGCCTTATAAATTACCTAACTTCTTTAAGCTCTGGTTTTCTTATCTCTAAAATGGGGATAAATTGCCTACTTGAAGAGGCATCGTTGGGAAGATTGAGGAGTTACAATACAAAAAGCTTCTGTCCGAGAGTCAGAGCCCACTGCTGTAACAATACGTGCCCATGGGTATGCACTGCCCTGGAACTTCCAAGTTTTCTAGATGTAGGTCCAATCTACAGCTTCTGCCTTGTGCTCTAAGAGAGTTGTTTAAAATCATCTTGAATCCTAGTTTTAAGGGGAGCCCCCTGGCTTAGACACACCAATGAAAATAACTTCTTGTGAAGTAGCAGGTGCCAGGTCAACAGCAGGGTTCCCACACCAGCTGTTTGCACCCTATGAAATCAGAGGACAATACCGATGGATCTGAGTACATCAAACGCTTACATTTCTTGATTTAAAAATCCCGTCTAGGCAAAGTTTTTATATCACCGACTAGGAGGAAGTATTTCCAGCCCATCTAATCAAGAATCAAACATATGTAAAGAGTATCTAGAAATCAATAAGAGTTCTTGCTTCTCTAATATGAATTAAATATCAAACCAGGCAAGCCACAGGGAGACAATAAACATAGGACCTCAAGAGTCATCAAAGAAATGCACACTGGGTAGGATGCCACTGCACACTCATCTGATGGGCAAAAATTCTTAAGTATGACAAGGTCAAGTGTTGGTGAAATTATGGAGAAAGACTATATACTATTAATAGAAGGGCGAATTGATCCAACTGAACCATGAGTTCATACCTTTTCTTCCTAGGAACTCACAAAGTCTCATTTCCTCAACAGGAACTAACAGCACCGTAAAGGAAGGGCAAGTCTCCAGGTTGCTGGTGTGGCCCTCTGGCACCAGACCCTGCCCCTCCCTGCCTGTTCATGCTCCCAGCTAAGGCACTGTAACCCTGAGTGGGGGCCTGGCTCTGGAGTCCGACTTCCTGGATCCATTCTCCACCTTGGCCCTCAGCAACAGTGTAACCCTGAATACATCATTCCACCCACTAAGCCTCAGTTTACCTCACCTGTAAAATGGGCTAGAGGCCGCTACTCATAAGGGAATGAAACCTGACAATGACGTAAATTACTGGCATGGTGCCGGGAACTAGTAAGTGCTCAGTGAACGCCCGGTACTGCCATCATATTGTACTTTTATTGGCATTTCTCAATGCATCTGTTTCTTAACTCTCCAAATGAGGGTTCTGCGCCATGAAACCTCTGAGTTCCCTTTCAAGATTTAAATTCTGGAATGAAGTCTAATATTAAAAGAAAAATCAGGAACAGGTTAGCTAGTATGGGAGAGAACAAAGATCTGGTCTATAATTTGCCATCTGGTAGTAACTGAGGCTCCAAGACAGTCCATGACCAGAGTACCACAAGCCCTCTCCTTGGCTTCTGTTTTGCCCTCTGGTATCACATGCCTGTGCCCAGCAGGATCCCGACAATCCACACCCTTGCTCCACATCCAGCCAATTCTACTTTGCCAACTGAAAAGCTCCGAAGGAAATTCACATAGGCATCCAGACACCAGAACACTTAGCCAAGCCCAACCCTGCTGGCCTCTGTACGCGGTGCTGGCCAGCCCTGGAGCCAATAGCCCGCCCGCCCTCTCCTTGACAAACGTCCTCTCTGCCCACTCACTTATTCCACGCAGACGTCCAAGCACATGCGAGTTCACTGTAGGTCCTAGCAGCCTCTGAACGGGTTATATTTTTCAAATCATATTCTCAAACTTCACCATGAGATTGTTGGCATGAAAGCTGGGCTTGTATCTGACGTCAGGCTTGAACTCACAGTGTGGTAAATAAATCAGGAAGAGGATCATCAGGGGTATGCACCAAAAAATAGATTGGATAAATAAGCTGGTGTGTGTGAAGGAGGCAGGGAGCCTAACCTCCCAAATTAAAAGTTAACATTAAAATTATCACTCTCTCTAGAAACACTATTTTTCTTGTAATTCATGGTAGAGAGCATGTGTGTGTGTGTGTGTGTGTGTGTGTGAGAGAGAGAGAGAGAGAGAGAGAGAGAGAGAGAGAAAGAACCCTCAATAGGGTCTGCTCATACCACGAAGCCCTTCCTCCACCGCACTGAGATCTTGGATATGTGTGCACATGCCCAGTGATCCAGGTCAATGAAGCCAGAGGTGCAGACTGCAGTCAGCCATGGACTTCCCCCACTGCAGCCCAGTATGCTACAGACTGCACCACCAGGCTGGGCTAAAACGTCTTGATTTTAAAAACTTGATTTTCTAACAAGCAACTTTTAATTGTAGGCTGGGAGGAAAAGAGAAATGGGTGATCAGTCTTCAAGTCCAGTTTTAGTAAATGTCAGAAATACGATTATGTCCACCGTGGCCTTCGTAAGTGTGATGCACAAGAAGTGGGCTGAGGAGCCAATGGGTGGCATGGTGGTTTTGGCACCTGACTCCCACATGGCCAACCGCAGTTAAGAGTCCTGGACCTGGCCTGCCCCTTCCTCTCCGCCCCCCCACCCCCACACACTCATTTTAAAAATAATATTGGATGAGGCCAGCAAGTGGTGTGGTGGTCAGGGCACCGAACTCCCACATGGCCAACCACAGCTCAAATCCTGGACCTGATGGCTTGCTTTCTCACTTTGCGGGCTCTCTCTCTTTCTCTGATCAAACTGGAAAATAATAATAATAATAAAGTTTAATAAAATAATATTTTTTTAAAAAATTGGATTGGAAAGTCACAATATATGTTTTAAAAGGAAGTGGGCTGGTTGTGCATGTCACACTTGGCCCAGTTCACGTCTTCAACATCGTCCATCATGGAGAGCACGGAGATATCCCAGCAGGATAAATCAAGACCACTAAGCCACAGCCTCACTCCTAAGCCTGACTTCATTTCCCTGGGCACATCCTCATTCCCGGTTCTGATGAGATATGTACCTCTGCCCCATCACTCCATTTGGATCAAGTGTACAAATGAGTCAGAAAGACTCTTGCTCATCATGACATCTTAATGAGTGTTTAAGGCATGTTTGACGGGGCTCTGATAGATCCAGTAGGGGGCTCAGTTCCTGACACTTTCCCAAAAAGGTTGATGCCTCAAACAGAAATGACAGCTCTACTGTCCCCTACTCTCCTCCTGCACTCTTCACAGGCAGTAGTAATCGGCCAACGCTTCCTTCCCTTGGAGCCCTGACAGAACGGCCTCGGACTCTTCCTCCACACCTTGTTCCACGCAGGAAGCTGACCGTCTAGGTGCTGACACTGCTCTCAGCTCAAAGGTCTTGGAACAAGTTCCTTTTGGAGTTCCTTTTGGAGCTGCAGGATCTCTTCACAGTTTATATCTGTTTTAATGGAACACGGATAATCTCTTCATCGAATCATAAAGTTGTAACAACCAATAAGTGAAACAAATAAACGATGCGTCTTTGCCACCAATCATCTGTGATACGAAAATGATGCTTCTAAAACAAGCCAAGCAGCCAGCTGGAGGTGTGGGAGTCATGTGCTATTCAAACAATGCTAGATCCATATGGACAAACACAGGCTCGGTTCCCCCGCTGACCTGTACATGCTGGGCAGGTACCCATGATCCTGACTGACTAGAAGGCTGGGGGATCGTGGCGTGAGACCCTGTCTGTCTCTCTCTCTCTCATCTCTCTCTCAAAAAAATGAACTTTAGGGACCAGCAGTTAGTGTAATGGCTATGTCGCTGGACTCCCACGTAGTCAACTGCAGTTCTAGTCCCAGACCCGGTGGCTTAAAACTAACGCTGGGCACGTGTGCGTGCATGCCCAAGATCCCAAGAGGAGAAGGGAGGAGAAGGGACTGTGGTGTGGCGATCCCCCCCGGGGGGTGATTTCTCACTTTCTGTCTCTCTGTCTCTCTGGCAAGTGCAGGTACCCTGTAGCAAAAACCTCTCCAAAAAAAAAAAAAAAAAAAAAGAACTTTAAAATAAAATAACACAAGCATGTATTAAACTAGAAGACACTCTATTAGACAGTCTCCTTATTTATGTCATTACGTGTATATGTCAAAAAAGGTAGTACTTAATCTCATTCGTTACTTAGGTGTTTTTCAACTGTCCCCCCCCCCAAATAAAACAAAAATAAAAGCGCTTTAGGGCCAAGATGGCCATTAAGTAGGAGCCCAAAAGGAAAATTCTAGAGAAACTAAAAACATGCTAACAGGAATTTCGTGAAAATATCTCAAGTTCATTTTCAAAATCCCCCATGACTACAGGAGCGAATCATGGAAACTTTGCTTCACACAGCCTCTCTCTATAAACCGTGAGGAAGATGGTATAGAATACATCTGCTGCCTAAAGCAACTCTCAGGCTTGCATGACTCAAGAAGGCGAGTGGGCCTGCTCACAGGTCTCTATCATCATGGGGTCATCGGAAAGGGCACGACGCAGGTTTGCATAGAAAAATACATCATGACCTTTCCAACGACCAATACATTGTGTCAGAAGATCATCAGTGTATGCTCTGGCATGTTTAACCTAAAAGAATTTAAAATGCCAAAGAAACCAGTATTTCTGTATTATAAACCTAAGGCTTGGAAAGCTGTATTAGTTAGAAGTCCTTTAATTATAAATGACAGAAAACCGTCTCTAACTAGTTAAGGTATTAGCTTCCTTACGAGATTGGATTTGGCTACACGGAATTAAATGGTATCATCAAGGCGTTCCTCCCCAACATCCACTTTAATCTTCTGCAAGTGAGGGTTCTTCACGCAGTGGGGTGTGTGGGTGTGGGTGTGTGTGCACGTGTGCACACGTGTACACATATGAAGGTAGTTTTAAAAAGCCACAGACTGACACCCATCCACCAGACTCATACATTATCTCACACCTGCCCCTTGCCTACTCACATATCCACCAAACTAAGAGGAATACAAGAGTCAGGACCAGCAAGTGCCATAGTGGTCAAGGCACTAGACTCCCACACGACCAACAGTGGTTCAAGTCCTGGATCCAGTGGCTTGAAACTCAAGCTAACTGCATGTGCATGTGTGCAGGTGTGGCCAAAATCTCGAGAGGAGAATGTAGGAGAAAAGACTGTGGTGTGGCCATCTTCCCTGAGGAGTGATTTATTGCTTTCCGTCTCTCCAGCAAATGCACATGCCCTATAGCAAAAAATCTCTCTTAAAAAAAAAAAAAAAAAAAAGAATCTGCCACAGTGAAGAGGATGCTATTATTTGGGGGAGAGGTGAGAGAGAGTACAGAAATAGACGTCGTCTTCAGAACCCTGTTCCATTTTTAATTTCTTCTACTGGGAGGTCAGCACATAGGTGTCAGTCCCAATACTTGAAAACTAACTTCTTAATTTAAAAAGAAAAGCATAATAAAGCCTATGCCAACCAAGTGTTTCACAAAAATGAGATAACAAGGGGGAGGAGGAAGAATGAAGGAAAGATGCCTGGCTGTGTTCTGAAAATAGAAGTGGCTTCTACTAGTCAAGCAGGTATTCAGCCTTGGATGAGTCTTGCCTTGGCCCCTACAACGCTGGGTTTCATTTATGGGCTTTGGCTAAAGGGGGCTGCTACTTCTTTCCCAAAAACTATGTTTTCCTGAGCTCTAGCTGAATCATCTCAAAGGTTTCCCCAGAAGTCCTTCCACCCAGTCATATTTCTTTTCTGTTACACTTTTTTTTTAGATTTTATTTTCTACCTCCACCCATCCAGGTTGGCTTTTCCTTTGAGTCGGAAAGGGCAGGGGAAAAACAATTCTCTTGGAAGCTCACGTGCATCCTTGAGTTGGATCTAATTTCAGGAGCCACAGAAGGGGAAATTCAGAAGGGGGACCCAAAGACCAGTCCTGATAATGGGACACCCTACATCCTACTTGGTCTCTGGAGGCCAAGGGTGAACCAGGCCCCAGGCTGCACTGCAGGTTTGCATTCTTCAGCTTTTAATTTTTGTGCATACCAGCACCTGGGTAATTGAGACAGTGTCCTTTTAACAGGTAGCTCAAGTCCTTCGAGAATGAAGGACAAGAGACCTTTACCCCACTGCACTTTGACACACAGTGACCCCATTTCACTCGAGCCTATTAAACAGCCTCAGCAATGCAGTTAATCCCTGCCCAGATCCACAGGCTACACTGCAGGTTCCGGCTGGAAAACGTATTGCATCAGGTTGGCCAGAGTCCTCGTGTAGCCTCTCACTGCAGACTGGCTACAGCTGCATGGCTGGCACACTTGCAGCATGGGGCAGGGCTCACATGCGCTAAGGGGGAGTGTGGGTTCCACTCAGAGGCCGATGCCCAAGACAGTGGCCAGCTCCTGCTGGAGCAAGGGTTTGATGAATGTGGCTCCCAGCCTGCATGTGCTCCTACTGCCTCAACAGGTACAGTGTGGACAGTGCCTGGATTTCACCGGCCCCTCCCCATTCCATTCTGAGCCTTTGACTCTCAAACTCTCACCTTTCAATCAGGTGACAGGGCAACATCTGTTCAGAGGGGGGGGCCCCTTTCCAATGACAAAATTGATCCTTAATTTTCTAGTAGAGGTATGCAATATGATCTGCCGAAGTCTTCCAAAAGCCACCTCAGGTATGAGAATGAATTACAGGACCGAGGATGGAGGATGGGAAGGTACCAAGGAAGGAGGTAAAAAGAGACCAGTGAAGACGTGCAGGTGACCCCCATGTGAGGGACGAGGGCAGCCTGGGCTCCAGCAACAATGGCAGAGGTAGTGGGACATGGTCTTCTTCTACGTCATCTACAGGTAGAGAGGACACAGCACGGCAAGGACTCATGAACCCACAGGAAGGGCTGATGGGTTGAACATGGGGTGTGAGAGAAAAAGAGAGTCTGAGGCCTGATCTTTACCAAGGTGTTGAACGCAAGGAGGTTTGGACACGGAGAGAAGGTGGAAATAAAGAGTCGTTTCTGGACATGCTAACGTTCCCACCAATTTGGCATCCAAACAGAGCTTGAACCTGGCAATCAGGAGAGTGGTGGGGCTGAAGCAAAGACCTCGGTAACTGTCAGAATGTGGTTATTCTTTTAAGTTTTATCTATTTCACTCCTGATGGAGAGCATGTACAAAACAGAGAGAGAGAGAGAGGAGAGGCACCCTTTACAGGGTTCTCTCACACCACAGTCTCTTCCCCTGGCCCTCCAGCTCCTCAGTGTCTTGGGCACACACACAGGTACTGGGATGTTTATAAGCCAACCTACGGACCTGAACCCACAGGTCAGTCATGTGGCATCCGACACTGTGGCTCAGTTTGCTCCTGTCTGACTGTGCCACCAGGCAGGGCTGGAATACAGTCATCCCTGTCTGAGGATTCCTGGGCAACACAGCTAACTCACAGGATTTTCAAATCCACAGGTACAAAACGTACAATATAATAACAATGTACTTTCTCAGCCACACCCCATCTCTGCCTCCTCAGTTCCTAATGTCCTCCAAGAACAACTCCACTAAAAGATGAAACTCCGACCTGCAAGTCACTAACAAAACAATTATGAAATTATTTTGTATGCTCTACAACATCATCTTTGAAAGAGATACTTTTCATAATCACTAATCAAGTCCCGGATTTCCCAGTTGGGCACTTTCCTATAGAGGTCGGGGGCCCCATCCTAGGATTCCAGAGGAATAGCCCACTTAACCAAGATCAGGGAAAGACCGAGCCCTACAGCCTGAATTTCTAGTGCGTTTATGGAACCTCGTTTTATATAAATGCTGCGGTGGTGATTAGACACGCTCCGCTCTGAGCTGGAATGCAGAAGGATGGATTATCAAGTTACTGGCAATCCATGCAAAATGTCACAACCCCAAATTAAGTTTCCCCAAAACATACTACCACACCAGGCAGAAAGCAGACACATGCATAAGCTCTGTGCTAACCAAGACGATTCTAAACACTCTAAGGCAACGATGAAGGCACATTCATTCCACAGGACGTCAACCCCAGTCCCTGTCCCTCATCTGAAACTGGTTTTCTGTTTAACTAACACAGCACCATAATCAGAAGTGAGAAAGCCACATGCAAAGAAATAAACCATGGGGCTCCTTGGCTTCAAGAAACTTACAATCTGGTTGGAGAAACAAGCCCCAGACACAGAGTTAATCAGCAAGACAAGAAATGACAAGCAGGACAGGATGGGTGCCAAATGAACACTTTTGTTTTATTTACTGGAAAGATAAACATAGTCAAAACCATGAGTTTAGCTCTAAGTAGAACTGTGTTAATTTAAAACAGGCTCCCACGCTTGGTAAACAGAACAGGTGCTGAAAGGAAAACAACTTTCCAAAGGAGGTTCCAATCTTGCTCCTTCTGCCGAGAAGAGTTCTACAGTCAAGCAAGCTTCAGGACATCCTCCTGGAGGGATCAAGATCCTGCACTACCGAAATGCACAAGCTTTGCAAAACTCAGTGCTTCTCTAACCCTCTTTTAGGAGGGAACCCTTTATTCCAGTTACCTTATTAACAGCCAATGAAAAAAATGTCAGGAAACTCAAACCCAGAACTGTCAAAGATTTTTTCCCCAAGCCTGAAGCAACCCAGCATTGAGAAACGGTCAAGAGCTGAGAGGTGACAGGGTCAGCCCTCCCCACATTTACTGTGAGCTCATCTTAAACACAGGAACCACTGGCATCTTTGAGGAGTGAATATGTTTTTCCAGAAATAATAATCCAAGGTTCACATTCCTAACCAAGTTCACACCCAGCATCAAATAAATAATATCTTTGGCTGATAATATGTCATTAAAACAGGGGTGAGGGGCCAGCAGGTGACATGGAGGTGTTAAGGCACTGGCTCTCACATAGCTGACTCTGTGGTTTGAGTCCTGCATCCAGTAGCCTAAATAATAATGAAGGGTGTGTGTACATGCATGCCTAAAAAAACACTGAGAGGGGGACCAGCAGATGGCATAATGGCTATGTCGCTGGACTCCCATGTAGTCGACTGCAGTTCAAGTCCCGGATCTGGTGGCTTAAACTCACGCCGGGCGCATGTTCATGTGTGCACAAGATCCTGAGAGGAGAATGGAGGAGAAGGGATTGGGGCATGGCCATTCCCCCTGGGCAGTGATTTCTCGCTTTCTGTCTCTCTCTGTCTTTCTAGCGAACGCACACACCCTATAGCAAAAACCTCTCCCAAAAAAGAATAAATAAATAAATAAAAAATAAATAAACAAATAAATAAATAAAAAAAAACAAAAAACCCTGAGAGGAGAATGGCCGACAAGGGATTGTGGCATGGCAATCCACCCTGGAGGTAACTTCACACTTTCCCCCTCACTCTCTCTCCTTGTCTCCTGTCTCTGCCTCTCTCTCTGGTGAGCACACATGCCCCTTAGCGAAAACTAAACAAAGGTAAGATAACTCAAAATCTGAAATTATTAGAAGTTATAAAAGTATGTTCAAGACTTCCACTATAGCCCTAAATGTACTGAGTATATTCAGGCGACGAAAGTATACCTATTGCTTGTAAGACTTATGCTATGTATTATCCAAGTCGAGCAAGCATAAACATAATATATAAAACAACAAGACATTAGCTGACTTTAAAACTTACCAATTATTTAAGAAACAATCATTTTGTTTGCCTGTGTTAAAGGTGCAAAGCCTTGGGGAGGTTGATTTGTATGGGTTGGCTCTGTTCTGGGGCAGGGTGGGGTTAAGAACACATCTGTATAGGGAAGCCTGAACTTTTTGTTTGTTAAATTCTCCACTGAGGATATTAAAATCATTCCGGTCATATTATGTCAAACTCTCACATACCGCTGATAGTTATAAAAATTGAGAACTTTCAGGAAGATAATTTGTGACTGGGTAGCAAAAACTTTTCAAAAACTTTATTCTTTAAAAATCTTCTTGCTGAGGGACCAGCAGTTAGCGTAATGGCTATGTCGCTGGACTCCCATGTAGTAGATCACGGTTCGCATCCTGGACCTGGTGGCTTAAAACTCACGCCAGGCGCGTGTGTGTGCGTGCCCAAGATCCCGAGAGGAGAATGGAGGAGAAGGGATTGCGGTGTGGCCATCCCCCCTGGGGGGTGATTTCTCACTTTCTGTCTCTCTATCTCTCTCTGTCTGGTGAGCGCACGCACCCTATAGCAAAAACCTCTCCAAAAAAAAAAAAAAAAAAAAAAAATCTTCTTGCTGAGATCTCAAAGAAATAATAAAAAGGGCAGGAGGAGATTAAAACTTATGCACAAAAATGATCATCACGGGGACCAGCAGTTAGCATAATGGCTGTCGCTGGACTCCCATGTAGTCAACCACGGTTCGCATCCCGGACTGGGTGGCTTAAAACTCACGCTGGGCGCGTGTGCATGCATGCCCAAGATCCCGAGAGGAGAATGGAGGAGAAGGGATTGCGGTGTGGCCATCCCCCCTGGGGTGTGATTTCTTACTTTCTGTCTCTCTCTCTCTCTCTGTCTGTCTGATGAGTGCACGTGCCCTATAGCAAAAACCTCTCCAAAAAAAAAAAAAAAAAGATCATCACGGGATTATTCAAAATAGCAGAAAACAAAAAGAGATGCTCTAAAGGCCCAATGATATGCACTGATCAAGTAAATTAGGGTATAATCACATTTTGGACTGTCAAGTGGTCATTAAAAACCTGACAAGTGGAGATGTTTATTAACTTCAGAGATTTTCATTTTAAGTAAATGCAAGGCTGGAAATATTGAGTATTACTATGAGCTCAAACATGTTAAAAACAAATATAAATATTAATACACTCAGAGGAAAAAGTCCAGGAGGAATTATACCAAATTATTCATAATGTAATCTGAGTGGTGAGATTACAGGCTATCTTCCAAATCGTCTACAATGAACATACATTTATTTATGAATAAGGAAAGCTACATTTCAAAATTAATTTCACTTACTTTACAGGTAGGATTTTTTTAATCAAAAAATAGCAATTCCTGTCCTCGAATAGTTTAAGATATCAGTCTCTGAAGTGGTGTATTGCAATGGAGGATAATGCTGAAGCAAAGAGTAGGTGATGTGGGGAGAAAGGGGTTAGGGGATACATAATAATTACCTTCAAATTTTCAAGATGTTTAACTTTGAGCATAAGCAGTATTAAGTAGAATTAAACAGCAAAATATAAATCAAAAAGTGGGCATTTTGAGGAGAAAAGGTTTGGGTCATTAGAAAGGCAGAATTCTCTGATGGTTCCATACTGTACCAAAAAGAAATGGCCTCCATGAGGAGCTCAATTCTCATTTCTGGAGGAGTTCAAGAACACTGTGGACGAAAGGCAACTAGCGAACAGTGATGCAAAAACAAAAGGAAGGTGAATTAATAAGTGAGAATGGTATATGATGCTATAGCCCTGGAAACTTCTGTGATTCTACTCTGAAGGGGACACAACTGAGGTTACACAATCCTTCTTGGTAGAATACTCTCTATAGCCATGATGGACAGATGCCACACCTATAATCCCAGACCTCAAGAACTTCAGAATTCTTCACCATAGGGTAATTTCTGGAAGGAGAGAAGAAAACTTGGGAATTTTGACCACAGACTCTACTATGGTCCAATTAATTCTCTGGAGTTTATATACTCCCTTCTAAGCATTACTGACTCCGTGTAAACTTCCCCCCAAAAGATAGCCTGGTTGTCTGAGTCTTCCTAATAGGTATTCATAGCTCTCCTTATGAAAGTAATACTATTGGGGGCCAGCAGTTGGCATAGTGGTTAAGGCACTGGACTCCCACATAGCTGACCACAGTTCAAATCCTGGACCTGAAGACTTTACTTCCCCTCTCTCTCTCTCCTGTCTCTCTCCCTCCCTCCCTCCTTTTCTCTGGTGAGCGCATGAGCCCTAGGGCAAATTTAAATGATAATGATAATAATAAGATTAAATAAGTAATTCTTATTCAAAAAAAAAATAACCAGAGAAAAATAATATTATTGAGCTAGCCAGTAGCATAGTGTGGCTGGATCCCACGTGGCCAACTGCACACTTCAAGTCCTGGACATGGTGGCTTGAAAGATATGCTGGGTGTGTGTGCCTGGGTGCTCAAAATCCTGAGAGGAGAATAAAAAAGAAAGGATTACAGCATGGTCATCCCCACTGTGGGTGTGGAGTGGGGAGAGGGAATGCTTTTCCACTTTCCTTCACTCTATTTTTCCCCGACATAGTGTATGCATCTAATAGTAAATTAAAAATGTGTGGATACCATTCTGCAGTGCTCACAAGCTTGCTTTACATCCTTAGACAAAATATACACCTCTTCCATGGCCTTATCTGGGAAATGAAAGTTCTGACTCAACTCCTCCTAGGAATCACTTGCCAAGTATTCTCGAAAGTCTGGCTGAGTCATAGATAAATAAAAGTAAGGAAAGTACACATGTAGCAGAGCGAATGCAGATAGACCATAGGGAATAGCTGTGAGGAAACCAGCACAGGTTCATGCCTTCACAACCATACCTAACTCACTGCCCCGTAAGTACACTCTCTCCCCTGACGTGTCAAGGAGTCCTTCCCAGAGCCACATGCTTACACCCATACACCAAGTCCCTAGCCAACTTGATGTATGGCCCACTATCTGGTGAAGCTGGTAGGTTCTCCTGGGCCATGTCTACCCACCCAGGTGGGGCTAGGGGACCCCCTAGTGCTCCCCACTGTGCTCTAAGTGCACATTCAATCATCTCTTTACAGTGTTGAGGAGGATGGCATACGGGAGCCAGGCTGCCTCGGTTCACATCCTGACTTCCACAACGGAGCAAACAGAGAACCTTCCAGTACCTATTTCCTCCTCTGTAGAATGAGGTAACACATCTGTAGGGCACCTAGAATAATGCCTGGTACACAGGAAGTGTTTCCCTCTTCTTTGCTATTATTGCTCTTCATTGACCCCACTTTCTCTCAGTGTCTAGAATGCTCTTCCTCACACTGTAGCAATCACTATTCGTGTATCAATGAGTAAGTTGATGATTCAATCAGTAGTGAACGCGATCTCTCTAAAAAGAACTCTTGCCTCTGGAACCTGCTTGTCTTCCAGTATTCCCCTCATAGTGAACGGCATCCATGCCAACATCTAATCCATCAGCAAGCTCTCCTGATGTCTCCGGATCTATCCATTTGCACCTCCTCTTCTGCCAGCACCTTAACACAAGCCCATGGGAACAGCAAAAGCCCCGAGTGATTTCCTATTGTGGTTAGGACTAAATACCAGACCCTCGCCATCTCCAGCTCTCCCGACTCAACCTTCAGTGGCCCTCCTAATTCACAATCTGCTTTTCTCAAAACTCAGCTCTTGTTCCTTTAGGACCTTTATGCTTTCCCTTCTGCCTGGGAATGGACTCTCACTCTCCACCACTCCTCCCATATCTCCAGCTGGAAAACTCCAATCAATCCTTGAAATCTCTTCTGAAATGCCATTTCCTCATGGCGCCATCCAGGCCTGTAATTCCCATCAAGTTTTGACTGAGAAAGTCAAACCCAGGACTCCTTGGTCACAACCTCGGAGGCCCTGGACAGCTCTCCACGGCGCCCAGCACAATGCCTCCCACACAGACAGGGGCTGCCGTTGTTCCATCAGTCCTCCGCTTCTGGCAAAGCCTCCTAGCACAAGCCAAATACCAAGAAATAACTCGGGGGCAGGGGGAAATATGGCCGAAGTGAAAAACCCAGCAAAATATCGCATGTATGTAATAACCAAGAGGATGTTCTCAAGGTAGTATTTTTTTGTTGTTGTTTAAATTAACTACGCACAGGTTGCCCTAAAACCTTTAAAAACAAAAAGCAAAAGGTCCATCATGCCCTCCAAGCTTACTTGAAAATGCTCAGACAGTACAGACAACAGAGACCCTGTCTGAAGTTCTAGCCATCGTGCTGTATTTCCTAAGAGTTTTCCTCTCTCTTTCAGCATTTAAGCAATAACAACAACAAAAAAGTACACCACCACAGTCTAGCGGGCTTTGTTCCTCGGGATTCAGTCTGCTTTCTCATCCCACACCTCCATGCTCATTACACAACAAAACACACAAGACCAAGAACCACGAGAAATCCACCCCAAGGTAAAATTCCACATCGACTTCAAAAGGAAACCCCCAAGATAAAATTGTAGGAACTTTTGAAGCCTTTTGCCGTTTTGTAAGATACATACTATACCAAAATACCACAATTTTTGGTACAGAATCTTTTTTTGCTGGGTACAAAGGAAGTTAAATGAAAGTCTTTGTATAGCAAAGACACCGGGGGTGGTATCCAGGGAGTACTCCTAACCCCACAGCTTACCAGTCGCTGGAGGCGGGTCAGCCAAGACTGGCTCAAACCCTGCCACTCAGCACAACCCAACAGCCTGGCCCTCATTTTGTTAAGAGGATAGAGGGGAAAAGGGGGGGGGGGGGGGGGGGGGCAAGGAATTAAAAATATAAATTTCAAAACACCACAGAGAAATGAAAACGAGCCAGTTATGTGAGTTAGAACATGGGACTGGGAGGCTGGGGAAAGGGAGGATCTTAGACCTTGTGGCTTTCAGAGTTTAAGAAGTCAAAATGTGCTTGAGAAAATGAATCTATGAGGGCTGGGAGAAAGGAATAAGGGGGAAAGAAAAGGTAGAGAAGTAGGCAAAAGAGATCAATTGGTTGTCTAAATCCTCATTTTTGGGCCAGCCAATATAGACACCATCCCTGGGGAATGACTTCTCTTCTCTGAACACAGATTAGGAGTCACTGGATAATAGCAAAACAGACGCTGTATCAGTCAGAGGAACTCAAATTTGTAGGATTTGTTTCTTAGGTTAAATATTATTTGATCAATGGAACTCCGCTTGTTAAAAACATTTATTCTACACATCACTTATTTATAATGTGGTAACCCACATATCACATGAAAAAAATTCGATCAGATTAAAATAATATCTGACAAAATGTTTTCAATTCTCCTGGGAAGACTCTGCCCCAAATAGGTAGTGAAGTTATTTTCTTAGCAATCTGTGATAGTTGTAACCTCTAATCTTTGCTAACAAACACTGACCACTTTTATTTTCAAAGTGAAGTGCTAGAAATAATTATGAAATAGCTTAGCCCCAGAGTTACAAGAAATCTAAATTTCAGAGAAATTAGGAAGCAATCTTCAGACAATTATTTTGAAACACGTCTGATGAAATGCTGTGATTTGACAATGTTTTTCTTAAGAGAGTGAAAAACAAAGTGTGAGGAAGAGCCCCAGAGTTAGCTGATCATCAGCAAATCTGAACAGGACTCACTCTCTGGCCAATGTGAAACTGTGCAAAGAGCAAAAGGCATTATAACCCCAGATTCGCAATGCTCCCTTTATTGGGGCCAGCAGGTGGCGTGGTGGTTAAGGCACTGGACTCCCACATGGATGATCACAGTTTAAATCCTGGACCTGGCAGCCTGCTCTCTCCCTTCCCCCCTTTCTGGTCAAATTAATAATAATAATAATAACAAATAAAGTTAAATAAATAATTCTTTTAAAATTTTTTTTCAAAAGAATGCTCCCTTTATCAATACAGATACACTGTGCCTGCCAAGGTATAGGAACTTTTGCCTTATGATCAGTGAAAAGGCAACCATAGGAACCAGAAGATGGTGGGTACACATAGTGTACCATGGTTCGAGTCCCAGACCCAGCAGTGTCAAACTCATGCCAGGCATGTGTATGCATGCCCAAGATCCTAAGAGGAGAATGGATTGTGTCATGGCCATCCTACTTTGGGGAGGGGAGAAGGACTTCTTGCTGTTGTCTCTCTATCTGGTGAGCGCATCTGCCCTATAGCAAAAATCTCTCAAAAAAAAAAAAAAAAAAAAGGAAAGGCAATCAGAAATTTTAGTCCCATAGTGTACGGATCCTCAGTCTCAAAACTGTAGGGGACCACTCTTCTCCCCTACTCTCCCATCTCCCTCTGCTAACTTCTCCGTAGAACATAGTACCGATCACCCCCTCAGCCCATGGTGTCAGGTGAAGACGACAGAAAGACACAGTGACAGGGCTGAATCATGGAACCAAAATCGCCATTCAGCTGCCACACGCATCAAGCACTTCACAAATCTGGTTTTCTTTAGTCCACACTGTTAGCTTTTATCTCCTTCCCAGTTCTCAGAGTCCCCCCTCCCCCCCAACTCCATAACCTCTACCCAGTGGCCATACCCAGGTCCCCAGAAGAAAATCAGAAGACACAAAAAGTCATATTCTAATATGCCAGCTGTAGCTCCTTTGGACAAAGGGCCGTCTAAAAGGTGGTGTGTGCCCCAAAGTGGTTGCTATGTAAATATGCCTCTTATTAAACAGCAGAAGAAAAAAGAACCTAAGTCCCCATGCTGTCTCCCTCGCCAAAATCCACACTGGCTCTGGAAAATAACGTTTTACCATCTTGTCCAGATCATTAATTTCTACGCAGGGAAACAAGGTGCTTAAGGCCTACGTTGTGGTGACTGCTCTTGTGGGACCATGGGAGTCATTACCTCTCTCCAAATGGACCGATTCCCACTCTCGCCTGGGGTAATGCTTCAGTACGGAGCCCATGGAGCCTGAGTCACTGTGTCCACCCTGAGCCTCCTCAAATTGTATCTTCTCTCCACACTCAAAGAGAGAAAAAGCCTCCAAGAGGTTTTAAAGACACGTCCTTTCTCCATTGCTAAAAAAGACGTGGAGGAATCCCGCCATGCACTTCCAAAAGCAGAGAAACAGACGCCAACCCCTGGGCCCACTTTGGGGAATTCAGGGAACCAGGAACAGTAAACCAGAGAGGCTTCCTCGCTGTACACTCTAGGACTGTAGAAATGTCACACTTTTTTAAAATCTCTGTGAATATCGCTAATTTTTTGTAACATGGCATTTGCATTTCTAGGAGACATATACATGAGAACCCCAAGTCAGCAACTTCTTTACACCTAAGTTACTGTCCCTAAATACGACCTAATTTATAACAAGCAAAACAGAGCCAGCCGCAGAAAGCTTCTTTCACCTCCCAGAGGAGAGAATGTGCCCCAAGGCATGCACAAGGGAGCAGAGAACTAGATCAAGTCTTCAGTGGCTGTGGCCACAAACACAGCGTGTGACATTGGGCAATTCACTTAAGGCATCTCTGGGCCTCAGTTTCCTTTTCTGAGAGCAGACTGGGCCTAGATTATCTAAGGTCACTTCCAGCCTGGAAATCTTGGCATTCTTATGAGCATCCATTTTACTTGGCATTAAAGGAAGGAGGAAGCTTCTAGCAAATGTCCACCTTCTTTCTACATGCCTCATTTATACCATAAGAGGATAAGACATGTTCACAAATGACAATGCAAAATAGGGTTTTACAGTGATATATACACACATACAACAGAGGCATAACTCATTAAACACTACATACTCGATTATAGCAAGCTACAAAACAAGGAGGCTATTAAACTGAAATTTGACATAATGTATCAAGATTTTTCTACTTTAAAATTTTTTTGGCACTTTTAGAAATAATACATACTACAGCAGCAAAATATATTAAGGGATAAGATTTTGTGATACTTCAAAAAATACATGAATTGTTTCATGTTTTGCATAATGCTATCTGTCATAGATTCATTAGACAAATATATTCATTCATTATTTCAAAAGTATGAAGTCCAGCACATGATATAAATCTACTGAAAAGAATATTCTAATAAGATTAAGCTATCTTCTCGTGAGGTTAATTCGTTAAGTCCTACTTTCAGAGCCTGCAAATCCCTAGAAAGTCCATTAAAAATATAAGTAGACACATGGTTTATGTTGTCATCTCTTAGTACTAAAACCAAATGCTTTCTACAGCTAACCCACATGCTTTCAAAGCTGTGGATGTACAGGTTAGGTTTCATTTTAACCTAAGTTCTTTTCTATACTAGGTCTCTAAGGAGCCTGCTCAGATAAAATTTTTCTAATGAATATAGAATATTACTTTTCAACAAACAGTAAGATAAACTAGGGGAGGGAAGGATGGGAAGGGTGACTGGAAAAATCTCAAATCCAGAGCTCCCCTTTGAGTTTCCTAATTCCCTCCTCTCCACATCACCTCCTCTAGCTGTATTTTTAACATCGTTTTCATACCATTTCTGGTTTCCTCAAAGCATGGTGACTGTGTCCATTAACTGGAGCCCACAAGGCTAGATTCTAACCCAGTACATGAAGAAAAAGGTCGAGGGAAGGTTTAGAAAAATTGGGGATACGTTACAATCACTAGGGTCCAATAACAGAAAATGAGTACCTTATAAATATAAACCACATACAAGAACTTCTTTTTTTAATGTTTTAAAGAAAGATAAACAAGGCCTGTTATCATCAAAAGAGCATTCCCTTCATCACCCCCCAATAAAAGAGGCAAGTCTTGGAAGGTTACTTACGACAATGTGTGCCGGCGATGGGGACCGGGCATCCTTGAGGGCTTGTCTACTCTGGAGGCTCCCTGCCTGGACATCAAGCAGTGGCCATTTCATCTGGAGATACTAGAAGGGGGAAAATAAAAATAAAAATAGAAAACAACGAGTTTAGAAAAGAAAGGCAAAACACCTAGCCCAAGAAATAACTATTACAAGGGTCACAATCTGAAAAACTTAAAAAGCATGCAATTAAGGGCAACGACAACAACAACACATGCAATAAGCGATGGTTCCTTCCTTAGAGCTCCAGTTTAATAGGCATGTATATAGAACATCCACATTACTAGCAACTGCAGTTTGATCTTGGCATTCAAACTATAGGTGGCTTCAGATACAATGACTTTATTAACACTACCTAACTTGGAAGGCAATGGAGCGGAAGGAAGAGTGGGAACAGAGAGCTATTCCTAAGGAAGCAAGCAAGCACACATCTCAAGACAGAAACATCCTACGAGACCATTAATTCTAAATCTGCTCTTTTAGTGACCTTCATTTTTCAAAATGCCATCATCCTTCACTTTAAAGACAGTTGAGTACATATATGCAACTGTCCTTTATGCAGTAGAAGCTACTCCATTGAGCAGGGTGAGCAAAGAACTCCTCTTCCAACCCTAAGGATTATCACACGAAACAACTTCTTGGCAAGAAATACACATCCAGGAACCAGCAGTTAGCGTAATGGCTATGTTGCTGGACTCCCATGTAGTCGACCACAGTTTGCGTCCTGGACCCAGTGGCTTAAAACTCACGCCAGGCGCATGTGCGTGCGTGCCCAAGATCCCGAGAGGAGAATGGAGGAGAAGGGATTGCGGCGTAGCCATCCCCCCTGGGGGGTGATTTCTCGCTTTCTGTCTCTCTGTCTCTCTCTGTCTGTCTGGCGAGTGCAAGTGCCCTATAGCAAAAACCTCTAAAGAAAAAAAAATTTTTAAAAAAAAGAAATACACATCCAGGGCACAAGGCAATGGATACGTTCATCTCAATAAAAAAGCAGAATTTCTTAAATATGCACAGGTTCACCAGAGCTGATAAAAAAAATAATGTCTACTACTGCTTTCCTCTGAGATAGGAAACGAATCCACAGCACAAGGGAACTAATCTGTTGAACGTGATACTTCAGTTTTCCCCATTTTGTGGATAAGGGAAACTACAGTGAGGTGACAGTACAGAGTTATTCAGCACCTGTTTAAGCGACTTCCAGGCATTTGACTTTTGTTGGTATTATGACATTATGACAGTTTCACTCAGGGGAACTTTAGACAACCAGGCAAACTTTTAGACATGAGATTTAGAAGGACAGCACTACAAGTCTTTATATGTCCAAAGGCTGATTGATTAATGAGTCAGTTAAGGTTTGGAGGATATATAAAAGGCATTTTGATTGTTGCAGAAACCCAAAGGAAAACAAATGGCTAGCTTAGTAGAAATTCTACAGAAAACTGTACTCAATGAACACTGATTAAAGCAGGCTCTGTGCACAGTCTTTTGGCTAAGCATCCTGGTGGTATAATGAGGTCAACCCCCAGGGAGCTTATGTACATGGGAGGAAGCCAACCCATACACAGGTGAGTCAAGCGATTAACAGAATGCATTAAAGCTATGACAGAGACTCAAGGACTCCTGCCCAGGGAATGGCAAGAAAGAAGACAGAATTTCTGGGAAACTAATCTAGAGAAGGCTGCACACAGTAGGTCTTGATAAGTCAGGAAAAAAATCAGTAGAAAGAAAAAGACAGCAATAGACATTTTAGAAAGAAAGATTTGCACAAAATCCCACAAGAGACAGAAGGGCCAAAGTCATTCCCAAACCAGTCCCTGGGTTTCTCAAAGACATAACCATTCGGTGAATTAAAATCAAACTCAGCTATACCTAAAGCTGGAAGACCCTAATGTGTGAGCTACCTGCCAATTTTTCCAAGCTATTGATAGAGGTGTGTCTTTCACAACTGCAGGGCTTTTCCACAGAAGCCTCCTGCAGTGAGAAACTTGTTACCAGGTCTGGATAACCACAAGACCTTGCATCGAATCCCACTCATTCTATGAATCTTCAGTTTTCATCTGTCAATTCAAGGGACTATGCTATAACCCAATGGGGCTGTGGGAGGAGGTATGCCTCAAACATTAAAGGCCATCTAGGCTTCCAGGTCTCCAGACAGTGAAAAGGCCAGCAGGAACCCCCAAGTCACCCTTAGGATCAAGTCATTTCTAAATACTTTCCTTGAGGGCAGTATCACCCCAAATGGACAACCACTGAAATAAATGTTTCCTAGGTCTCGCTCAGCCTTGTAACCCAAGTTAGAAGGCTATGGGAATCTATTCTGCCCTGTCTCACCCCCAACTTCTTCCCATTCCCACTTGCCACATAAATATATGGGCTGCATTGGTCAAAACCACTCAATAGAGTCATTTCCTTGAGGTTGACCAAAATAGACTCCCGCCAACAGTCACCTCGCCATCTCATAAAACCCCGTGAAAAACCCATGAACAAAAATGCCAAGCTGAGTCGGCACACACCTACACCCCATGCTACTACCCTCAGAAGGGAGGGCTGATTAGGGGTCAAGTGTTCATCTCTGGCCACCTGCAAAACTGATTTGACTGCATCCAAATACCAGCTCCACAGAATTAGGAAGTTTAGGCTTCGTTTAAGGTGACAGACCTGCCGAGGACCACTCACGAAAACTGTCATACCCATAATGCAATATGAACGCAGAGGCTTCTAATTCTTACTTTACATAAAAGCTTCATTGTGTGCCATATCCAATCTCCGTAGGCTACCTGCACCACATATTTTTATGAGCCTACATTTCAGCGCTCCGAGCCTACAATACACATAATTTTCAATTATGTTAGGGCAGCCCAGGATCACTGCCTATATAACATTACTGGTTGGAGGAAATGAGACTCGGCCCCACTGCCCAGAGAGAGCTAACCAAATCCAGATGGTGAAGGAAGACAGCCCGGACCTGCCGACTTGCAGGGACTTCGCAAAGACAGCCCCAGTGCAACTTGACGCCACTGAATGGCTGGGTACCCACAAACCCATGTCTGTCCCTTGAATCTTAACTGGCATTTAGCAGAAGAGGTTCCTTTTGGGGAAATACATATTATGTCAGGATTTTTAAAAGGAAGTTATTAACCTCCTCCCAAAGTGATGGGTTTCCCAGTTTCCTTCATCTTCTACAATTGGTTCTTATTAATAGGGAAAATAAATAAATAAAGAGAAGAAAAAGGAAGTGAGATACTATTACAGGCTAGAGGAAAATCTGTTCCTTCCTGGAGACATTAAGCAGCAGGAAATTCTATTCTGTTGGGTGCTAAAGGAAGACCTGAATGAGGCGGCATCTCAGATTTACAAAACGGTTGGAACACTGTGCCACATTTTCCCAACAATTAGACTTCAGTTTTATATCCTTTTGGGGAAGAAAAAAAAAAAATTCCCACCATCCCACTATAAAAACAACACTGGGCTCCAGCTCTCTTCCTCTTAGGCTGCTCAACGTGGAAATTATGAATTGCCTACAAAAACATTAAACTTTTCAACAAACTGCAATCAAATGGGGCTGTGGGAATTGCTGCATTGAAAACTGTTGAAATGGAGTCTGCTCAACTTTCATTTTGTAAAAAAAATGTAAGGCCATCACGGCTTAAACATTTCATCCTTTGTTTAATAATAATGTTCTGATCACGGCCCATTAGAGTTTTTCCTCGAATCATATTTTATGATATGTCTCAGAGAGCTTAAGTTAAGCTACGGACCTGTGGGCAAAGTCTCGAAATATATACAACACCCAGAACCAGGAAGGAATCAAAGCTGAAAACGCCTGTGCGATTGTCAGCAAAAAGAAAAAGGGAAGCATCTCTAATTTCTTGTCTTCTCTGCCTCCCCCCAATAAAAAGGGGAAAAGAAAAACAACCCCAGAGGAGCTTTGAAATCAGAAGGTTCCTTCAGAAAACGAGCTTCAGGGGCAGTCAGCTACTGAGGCCAGCCTGACAGAGCCTGCCCCACAAAGGCACCTCCACCCTTGTGAACCCACCATCAGGACTCAGGACAGCAAGGAGGGACTGCTCGGAGAATATGCCACCTTCATGGCTGCTCCAGAGGGCTTTGTACAAATCTCTCTTCTAAACAAACAAGCGAACTCAAAGGACAGTGATGGTGGTGGTGGTGGTGGTGATGGCCAAGTTGCCAGGAAACTTCACATCCTTGAAAAACACCAGCACAGCTTTCCAGCACTTCCTCTCATTCACTCATAGATGCGACTGGACAGGCAAGTGGCATCTGTCCCCTTATTTGTTCAGGACAGGGATGCAAACTTTTCCTGGAATACCGCAGACAGTAAATATCTTAGGCTTGGCGGCCCATGCCATCCCTGTCAGCCCATGCCTTCTCTATCACAGCTACTCAAGTCTGTCATGTAACTCAAAAGCAGCCACAGGCAATGCACGTATGTACCGTGCCTGGCTGTGTTCCAGTACAACCTGACTTCAGAACACTGAAATCTGAATTTCATATAACTTTCATGTGTCAGCAAATAGGATGCTTCTCTTGACTTTTTTTTCCAGCCATTTAAAAGTAATAAAAGTCATTCTAAGCTCCCAAGCCATACAAAACCAGGTGGCAAACTGGTCTATGCCCACGGACTGCAGATTGGCAACTCCAGGCTTCACGAATGAAAGTTTAACAAGGCTTCCAAAATCACAAACAGGATGCCCTCCCTTGGCTGAGTCTTAAATCCAAACAGCCAAACACAATCATGTAGAAAAGTGTTTGGTGGCCCAAAAGCCATGTTTTAGGCTGACTCGTCTCTGTCAGACTCAGGTTTTAAGGGAAAAACTTGGCCCCTTGGCCAAGACTCCCAGTCACAAGGTCTAACCTCTAGACCACAATCTCACCAAAATCACTGTCCCTCCTGTCCAAAATGGAAGTTTTTTAAATCCCTGAGCAGTTCTGACTGGAGAAGATTCATCTGTTCTCCTCCATTTCCCAGGGCACTGACGATGTGTCACACAAGTCATCAGATCACAAAAGGGCACCGGCAAGATGCAGGTCATGCGTGAAGCATTCTGAGTGCTTTGGGATCAACTTTCTAGGTTCAGAAGCTCCTCTTTCCAGAACTTTCCAACGTGTACCATGTTCACATGTGACAAAGCTGGGGTGAAGCCCATATTGTGACAGACAGCTCTGCAGGCCACCAATAGAAGGCATCAGTCATGGGCTCAGGGCAAAAGGCACAGGTCAGGGTGAAAAGAGGAGCACCACGGGCCTGAATAGGATGCTCCCATGTTTTCCAGTCTCTTCCACAAAACTATCAACCAGGCAAGCTCTTAGTTGCTCCAAAGGACATACAACAACAAAGCCTTATTATTATAAAGGTTCTTACTATAGGGTACGTGTGCTCACCAGAGAGAGACAGAGAGAGGAAAAGTGAAACCACCTCTCTGGGGAGATAGCCATACTTCAATCCCTTCTCCTCCTTTCTCCTCTAGGAATTTTGGGCACACACACACACACACACACACACACACGCACAGCGTGATTTTCAAGCTACCAGGTCTGGGACTCAAACTGCAGTCCACCATGTGTGAGCAGTGCCTTAACCACCACATCACCTGCTAGTCCCACAACACAGCCTTTTGAAGCCAAGCAATTTGTGACTAGGGACTGCTTTTTCCCAGGGAAATTAAATCACTGTATAACAAACAAAGTCACTGGATACCTTCTTCATGATGGATTTCCTCTGCTAAAGTCTTCCTAAATTGCTAGTGCTAGAAAGTTGTGTTCATACTGTGTTTCTTATAAAATAGAACCTCAATACTCTGCCTACACACCCAAAACCTAGAGTACGGCCAGGCAAGGCCCCTCATCAATGTCTGAGGTCATCGAGTTCATTGTGTCTTCCTTCTCTTCCAGGTGGCTTGTTCCTTCAATCACAGGGCAGCCTCACCTTGTGCCATTCATACCAACCTCACCACGAATATGCAACACAGAAGGGACAGAACTATGGTTGTGATTTTCACATCATTAAACTTTACAAAAGAAAGGACTACCAAAAAACCACTAATCACGAAGAGGAAAGTAACACGGAAACCTACTAAGTGATGAATTAGGAAGTCCAAGTATGAACTCATCAGCAGACACATTATTTCTTCATTAGCTCATATTGTGAGGCCCACCTAATACACACAGACACACATGCACGGCTGTGAATCAACAGCCTGACTAGCTCTTTCTCAACCTACTCCATTTTTCAGAAATGGAGGATGAAAAACTCCAGCACATCTTCTAGAAACAAGTACTCTTTCCCTGGGGGTAGAGAATCCCAATTCATCTAGAATGGTTAAGGTGTAAATTGTGGGAAGCAAGCAAATGGCATGGTGGTTGGGGCACTGGACATCCACGTGACCAACTGCGGTTTGAGACCCAGATCTGGCAGCTTGCCTTCTCACTTTCCCTGTCTCTCACTCTTTTTGGTGATTGCACATGCCCTGGCAGCAAATTAAAACAAAACAAAACAAGACTGATGGTGATGAATACAATTAAATAATTCTTTTTTACAAAGACATAAGTTGTGATTAAGTTAATATTCTGTTCTCCCACTTAATCATAAAATAATTCTTTTTTACAAAGACATAAATTGTGATTAAGTTAATATTCTGCTCTCCCACTTAATCATAAAAGTATCAACAGTTTTCCAAAAGTCAGCAATGTTCAAATATACCTACCACTGAAACTATATGGAACTATTTCAAAAGTCTCTTCAAAATCTTACAGCATTCTGACAGG
Source organism: Tupaia tana (assembly GCA_026018925.1). Classification (NCBI taxonomy): domain Eukaryota; kingdom Metazoa; phylum Chordata; class Mammalia; order Scandentia; family Tupaiidae; genus Tupaia; species Tupaia tana. Next base: position 23,352,781 of record JAKSZU010000010.1, on the reverse strand, counting down.
CTTCATTACAAAGTCTGTTTGACCGATTTTTCTACAGATGCAGAAGACATAGGCGATTACATTGTTTTGTCCTAAAACATACTCGAGGAATTGCTTCTTTTGAAAAATCTACAGAGTCTAAGATAGAGGTTCTACCTATCAATGTGACTCCATAGAAAAGAAATTCAAGACTGTGAGATTTATGGTTGTTGGGATTTAGCATCCATCAGTATGTACTGTAATTACCTGGGAAAACAAAATCAAAGATCTCAGAAACCTAGGGTACTCTGAACTTGGAGAAGAAATAAAGCCATAAAAAAATTCAGTATGAAGTTACGGTTGACTTTTTTTTTTTTTTTTTTTTGGAGAGGTTTTCACTATAGGGCGCGTGCGCTCGCCAGACAGACAGAGAGAGACAGAGAGACAGAAAGCGAGAAATTGCCCCCCAGGGAGGATGGTCACGCCGCAATCCCTTCTCCCTCCTTGTCCTCTCAGGATCTTGGGCACGCATGCACAACGGTTGACTATTTTTTAAAAATGAAACCCAACATGGTAGGAACTCCAATTTTTTTCTCAAAGTCACTATCACACTTTCCACATAAAAGGAATCTGAGGGAGGAGGGTAGGCATCAAGGCATCTAGGTAAAACAAGTCTATTAAGCCATGTCCTCACATCTCTATAGGTCAGATGTTGAAAGACATTAAACAAAACCCTTGTAATTAAAAACAAATAGGGAACCAGAAATTAGTGTAATGGCTATGTCGCTGGACTCCCATGTAGTCGACCACGGTTCGCGTCCCGGACCCGGTGGCTTAGAACTCACGCCGGGCACGTGTGCCTGCGTGCCCAAGATCCCAAGAGGAGAATGGAGGAGAAGGGATTGCAGCGTGACCATCCCCTCTGGGGGGTGATTTCTCGCTTTCTGTCTCTATGTCTCTCTCTGTCTGGCGAGCGCACGCGCCCTATAGCAAAAAAACCTCTCAAAAAAAAAAAAAAAAAAAGAGTAAAAAAAAAAACAAAATCCTTTTTCTCAAAACCTTTTAATCCTTACAACCTAAAGGACCCTAATAATGTCACTTCACATTTAAAGAGTATTTTAGAGTTGATAATTACAGGGACCAGCAGATAGCATAATGGTTATGTCACTGAACTCCCACATTATTGACCACGGTTCTAGTCCTAGACCCTGAGGCTTCAAACTCATGCCAAGCACGTGTGTGTGCCCAAAATACTAAGAGAAGAATGGAGGAGAAGGGACTGCAGTGTGGCCATCCCCCCTTGGGGATAATTTCTCGCTTTCTGTCTCTCCGTCTCTATCTTTCTGATGAGCACAGGTACCCTGTAGCAAAACTCTCTCTAAAAATGCCTTTAACTCAGGGCCAGCAGGTGGCATGGTGGTTAAGGTGCTGGAATTCCCACATGGCTGGCCATGGTTTGACTCCTGGACCTGGCAGCTTGCTTTCTCACTTTCCCTCTCTCTCTCTGCCTTTCTCTGGCAAAACTCATATGAAAAATAATATTAACAATAATAATAAATAAATCTTTTTAAAAAAAAAAAAAAAACCTTTAACAGAGTTTAGAATTACATTCACAATAACTGCATATTGAAATAAATAGGCAGAGGGGCTGGCAAGTGGCATGGTGGTTAAGGGTGCTGGACTCCCGCATGGCCGACCGCAGCTCGAGTCCTGGTCCTGATGGCTTGCTCTCTCGCTCTGGTCAAATTAAAATTAATAAATAAAGTTAAATAAAATAATTCTTTAAGAAAGAAATGGGCAGAAAGGTATAACATTTTAGGAAAGAGCAAACCAAGGCCAGTAGAGCAAAACCCAGTTTGCCTGAGGTCATAGGTCAGTTGGCAGTCACGTGTATAGAGCTCCAGCCCACCAGGTATGTTTCCATAATATGTTATCCTGCCACCTTATAACTCCCTCTTATCTTGTCTCATCAACTGTTAGGCACCCTTGCCTGAACTCCAACCAGAGCTCTGTGTCTCCATGTACATGGCTAAGGAATACACCTTATAGCACCCCCAAGAATACTCCAGCATCTCACACCTCTCCCTCACAAATCCATAGGCAAATATTAGATTATTTTCCCCAAGGAAATTTTTCTACCAGAACTATTAAGGCTACTGGTAGCAAAACAAGCAAATAACTAAGAAACAAACAAAAAAATCTACTAGCAAAACTTGGGATTCCCTGTTTTCTTTATCCTGCCAACCATTCCACAGTCCAGCCCCTTGAGCTATTTTTACATTAGCCAGGTCAGTGGTTTTGCAGGAAGGCTACAGTATAGCAGTTCATGGAAGCACAATCAGTATTGAATTTCATCAGGCTCCTTCTCTCACACCCTCCTGGCCCCCTCAGGCTGGAGCTCAGGCCTATCTTCCACTCACTCTCCAAGTAATTCTTTGAATCCTAACTGTGGGCTCCTAGGAATAGCACGGTGAAGGAGGGCCCAACCCTGCCAATAGGATTTCTTCAATGGGCAACCCTCTACCCCACTCTGAGCCTAAATCTGTAGCAAGAATTGGGAACAAGGTCCAAAACTCCCTTTGTACTCTAACACACGGACTTCTGCAGCATTTACTAGTAAGACTCTGCGTCAGGAGTAAAGTCGACATTCTGAGGCCTAGAAAAGGCATTTAAGGGACCAGCAGTTAGCGTAATGGCTATGTCGCTGGACTCCCACGTAGTCGAGCGCGGTTCGAGTCCCGGACCCGGTGGCTTAAACTCACGCCAGGCGTGTGTGCGTGCGTGCCCAAGATCCCGGGAGGAGAATGGAGGAGAAGGGATTGCGGCGTGGCCATTCCCCCTGGGGGGTGATTTCTCGCTTTCTATCTCTCTGTCTGTCTGGCGAGCACATGCGCCCTATAGCAAGAAAAAAGGGAAAAAAAGGCATTTAAGACACAGTCAAATGCAACAATTAGCTAATGAATGGTACAGGACTCAAAAAAGGTAGGTAGAAACACTATAAAAGGATTTATGATGATGACTTGGCCCCACAGTACCCAAACCTTGCTGGCTTCTTTAAAGAGACTTTTCTCGGGCAACAGCAGTTAGCGTAATGGCTATGTTGCTGGACTCCCACGTAGTCGACCACGGTTCGAGTCCCAGACCCGGTGGCTTAAACTCACGCCTGGCGCGTGTGCATGCATGCACAAGATCCCAAGAGGAGAATGGAGGAGACGGGATTGTGGCGTGACCATTCCCCCTGGGGGGTGATTTCTCGTTTTCTGTCTCTCTCTGTCTGTCTGGTGAGCGCACGCGCCCTATAGCAAAAACCTCTCCAAAAGAAAAAAAAAAAAAAAAGAGACTTTTCTCCTGACCCATTCTGTAACTGCTAAATCAAAATATCTGGGAACAGGCCCAGGGGATCTGTACAGCTTTTTCTTCCCAATTCACCAGGCAACTCTGATGATCAGTCATTAGCATCAACTATCAGAGCTGGGGCAGTGTCAGTAATGAGCACATAGTACACAGTTGTCCTTGGGATCCTTGGGGGACAGCTTCCGGGATCCCCGCAGATACCACAATCAAGCATGCTCAATTCCCCTATCTAAAATGGCACAGGTTTACATATGAATTATACACATCTTCCCATATGCTTTTTGTTAATTGCCAGAGGGCATGTGAGCTCTCCAGACAAGACAGAGAGAGGGAGAAGGCAGTCCCCAATGGGGTGTGGCCACACTGCAATCCCTACTGCTGTCTCTCCATCCTGTTGGGATTTGAGGCATTCACCTGGCATGTTCTTCAAGCTGGGATTACAACAGTGGTCAGCTGTGCAGTTATCCGGTTTCCCCCAACCACTGGGCTTGGGGCTGCCCCTCCTATATACTTTAAATCCTCTGTAGACTACTTATAATACCTAGTATAACATAAATACTACTAACTGTTAAGCTGCATTGTTTTATTTGTATTTAATTTATTGTTGGTTTAGGGATTTGGAGTGTTTTCCCCCCTAAGTTTTGTTTGTTTGTTTGTTTTAACTTTTCGACTATTTTTGATCGTGGTTTGTTGAATCCACAGAGGCAAAGAACTAATTGCATTTGCAGATTCCATCTTGCTTTCTCAAAGGCTCTTTTAAACCTCTAAATTGATTGCCATTACACCCTTTTTAGGTCAAAGCCAATACCATCCAAACAAATCTTAAAACAGAAGAAAGTGAGGGAGAGAAAAATTAAGTGGCTTAGTAATACAGTTAACTAGATTTTCCAAACTAGAATGCAGAACTTTGATATTTCCAAGCCAAACTCTTCCACCAATGTTGCCCTTCTGAGTCTTTCCATTAACTTACATGTGAACTTCCCAAAAGACACTCCCCAACAAGTGGCCAATGGGTGCCCAAGCAAGAGAATGATCTCCAGGGAGACAAAGAAGTTCCTGGGAGCCAGAGAAATGGGACACCCATATGCAAGGGCTGGTGGGAGACGAGCCTCAGAGATGGTTCACTCCACTGTGACCCAAAAAAGTCCCGAACTAGTCATCTCAAAGTTTTGAGGCACCCCTGATTGAAGCCCACACACGGGCTATGGATTTCAAGTAAATGCCATCTAGCCTCAAGTACCCAAGTCCCTAAGCTGGAGGTTCCAGGACAAGAAGTCACTGAAAGAACTGGAAAGGAGGAGTGTGGCCCTCCCATCTTGCTCAAACACATGGGGTGTCTTCAGCCTCCAGACAGAGCAACACAAGCTCTTCCCTGGGGCCCCCCAGCTGGCGACTAGCAAATAATGAATGCTTGCAAGGCAATGTAGGAGCCTTCCATTAAGAGGCAGACCAGAAACTACCTTTAGGCAGAAAAACATGAACAATCTTTCATTTGAAAATCAACTTTGTGGTCACCACCTTTTTTATTACTGCTTCTTATAAAAAGACCAAGTACAATCCAGTTAATTGGAATGTTTTAGTTACCGCCTGTGTCTCTACAGCATGCTGAGGTAGATACAGGCAACTGCAGAGCAGGAAAATCGGCTGGAAGACGTGGAGCAGAGTGGGGGATGAGTGTGGGTAACACGGAAGTTCAGCTGACAATGTTATGGGATCCGCATGCACCAGGTCCCAACCAACAGCTGAGAAAGTATAAAGCAGTGCATTCGTGATACGGGTTACTATTCAGTGATACAAACAAATGACATCTTGAGACATGGTAGAACCTTGAGGGTCCTTGAAAACACTTTACTGCCTTGACAAAAGTGAACCAAAAAGGTCATAGGTTGTATAAAATTCCTTTTATATGAAATATCCAGAATGGGCAAACCCACAGAGACAGTAGGTGAGTGATGCCCAGGGGCTGGGAAGAAGAGCAGTCACAGGAAGTGACTGCTCGGGGTTACTGGCTTTTTTTGAGACAATGAAAATGCTCCAGGTATAGATGGCAGTAGTATCTCTATAACCTTGTGAATATACTAAAACCCACTACATTGTAGACTTTAAATGGGTAAAGTTTACGGTATGTGAATTACTGGGAAAGTCAAGACAAATTTTTGCACAGAAACACATAGAAAAATACATCATGACTTTCCTGACGACCTAATATATCTTGCTTAAATAGGAATTATAGGGCCAGGTGGTAACACGGTAGGACCTATATGGAAAAAGTCCTGGGTTCTCATCCCAGGACTTTTCTAGGCACACTTAGTAGGCACTCATGTGGCCATGATCCAGTGTTGGCTGAGATGGGATGAATCACCCGGTTGGGTGCCTCCCTCTCTCTCTTCCTTCCCTCAGGGAATAAATGCATAAACCTTTTTTTTTTAAGAGGTTTTTGCTATAGGGCGCATGCACTCGCCCGAAAGACAGAGACAGAGAGACAGAAAGTGAGAAATCACCCAATGGCCATGCCACAAACCCTTCTCCTCCATTCTCCTCTCGGGGCATGCACGTACACGCACCCGGCATGAGTTTAAGCCCCCAGGTCCAGGACTCCAACCACGGTTGACTACATGGGAGTCCAGCGACATAGCCATTATGCTAACTACTGGTCCCTGAATAAACTTTTTTTAAAAATGAATTGCAAAAAAAAAAAAAAAAAAAAAAAAAAAAAAGAAGAAGGCAATGACACCGAGTTACTTGATGGTTAGCAATTCCTTTAAGAGTCAACAAGGGACCAGCAGATGGCACAATGTTTCTATCACTGTCATCCCACGTAGTCGACCATGGTTCGAGTCCTGCAAACAGTGGCTTAAAACTCACACTGAGAGTGCATGTGTGTGCCCAAAATCCCAGGAGGAGAATAGAGGAGAAGGGACTGCAGTCTGACCATTCCCCCAGGGGACCATTTCTTACTTTCTGTCTGTCTCTCCATCCAGTACACCTGCCCTATAGCAAAAATCTCTATTAAAATGAAAAAAAAAGAAAAAAAAAAATAGAGTCAACGGGAAGGGAGGAAACACACCTAGTTGCTTAGATGCGCCACTTATTATGTCAGAATACATAAAAGAGTGAACAGGAAACATGTTCTTACCCTCCGAAGCATCTTAGAAAACAAGCAATTTCCAAATGTGATTTTGGTTGGTGTTGGCTCTTGGGGAAAGATAGTTACAAAAGCATGGGAATCTCTGGGCCTCAAGAAAGACAAAAGATTAGGGAAAGTCCTGGGACGAGAACCCAGGACTTTTCCCATGTAGGTCCTATTGTCTTGACTTTCCCGATAATTCACATACCATAAACTTTACCCATTTAAAGTCTACAATGTAGTAGGTTTTAGTATATTCACACGGCTATGTAGACATTACGACCATCTATAGTCAGAGCATTTTCATTATCTAAAAAAGAGCCTGTAACCCCGAACAGTCACTTCCTGTTCCCTCTTGGATTAAAGGTGCTGATGGGGCTGGCCCCGTAGCCTAGTAGCTAAGGAAGCTGGATCCCATGGGGTCACTCATGGTTCAAATCTTGGCCTCAAACAGCTTGAAATACATACCAGGAGTCCATGCCCAAAATACAACAGAAAGAAGAAACAGATAAGGAACTATGACGCAGCCACACCCCTTTGGCAGGTAATTCCCGGCCCCATCTTTCTGGGGTGCACACAAGCCCTCGGGTAATTAAAAGAAAAGCACAGGTATTAATGAAGAAACATGGGAGAGAGGAACGGCAGAGTGTATGAAAACTGTTTGGAGCATATGGAGTAGTGGAATAAATTCAGAAACCTGAATCCCACAGTCCGTCTCCCCATCCTGTGACCTCAGCAGACTGGACCACTCTGCACCTCAGTTGCTCTACCTGAAAAAACGGGAATGGAATCACTTACCTAAAGCCTCTTTCACTGGCTTCCTCAATGGGTAAACCATGTGAATGAAGTACAGTAAAAGAAATACGTAAGGTCCAAGGTAGTTAAAATTTGCTATTTCTTCCTTCAACTGCACAGGGGACTTAAGAGCCAGAAATTTCAGGTCTACCATGGAAATCATTAGCGCCACAGCCAGATGACCTTTGAGCGGTACAAAGCCAGGGAGTAAGAGGGTCCTGGTGACCTGGGTTATTTTAAATGCATGAATCATCAGATCACGGCAGATACTGAAATCAAGAATTTCTGCAAGCCCTTTCTATCTCCATGGCTGGGGGCTCACGAGGCTTAGATTTTTCCAATTAGGTGCTCCTCCCTCTTCCACAACAACTAAGGGCAAGGAAAGATGGCCCTCAAACAATAAATTGCCATGCTCTGGTCGGTCTACGCAGGAACAAGACGCAGCAAGACAGCTAGGCTCCCGTCCTCCACCCAAAACCTCCACCCGCACTGCATTTTCCTTATAGCTATTTGTTTTCCCCTTGTCACATCTGAAAGAGGTCAGCAGCTCCACCAAGGTCTCCCTGTCCAAATTTTTATCGTCGAATTCTAGCTGTGACAAGCATGTGGAGATGCTTCGTAACGCTACACCCGGGAAGCCGAAAGGTCAACAGCGCCTCTGCTTAATTTTGCTTGGGGAGGAACAAACCCCGAAGCCAGGGTGAAGATTTACGTGAGGCTGACCTTCTGGAGGCCCCACGACCCCCCTGTGCACAAGTCTTGCTGCCTCAGCCAGAAGCGGCCTGCCACTCAAGTATCATCTTGCTGTAACAAATTACTCCTAACCCAGGATTATGGCTCTTTCCAAATCCCTCCTAGAGAGCGAGGAAATAAACATTCTCTCCCAGGACTCTGCCCCACTTGTTCTCCCTGTTGGTAATCCTTGTCTCTATTTGCTTCTGCTGCAAGCCTCCGTCTGGGAGGTCTGCTCGACCATCCCGGCCCACTTTCCTTTCAGACATAAGCTGAATGTCTCAATTGTCCATTAGGCACAGTAAAAGATGAAGGCGGGCTTTCTGTCCGGAGAAGCCTCACACAATAGTCCCCTTTGCCCACACACCACTCGTCTGACTGCAGACTCGACTGGCCTAATCCTAGTCACTCAAGGAAGTCCACACCCCGAATGCCTTCCTGACGTTCCAGAGGGACGAGCAAGGACGGGTCGCAGTCCAGCTGGCTGCACAGGCTCCCAGACTATCACAGAGAGACAGGGCCACCCCTCTAAGGGTGGCCTAACATTGGGTAGGTTTAATGGGGCAGGGGATGGTGGTGGAGGAAGATCTAAAAAGAGGCAGGATAGCAGGCAGGAGAAACTGCCTCTGACCCCAGTCTGTGGTTTCCTTTAATAAGCTACCAGCAGATATTTCGAGCACAATAACCTCATTTGGGGAAGGAAATACAGTTCTGTCCACTTCCAGAGTCTCCTCCGAAACACCAGGATATTCCGGGTACTTCGGACACAGAGGGTTGTTTTGTTTTGTAATTGTGTACATAGACTGACTAGTATATGCCAAGAAGCAAAGGGCAGAACAATGAATATTATCATCAAAGTGGGTGATTTGAGAAGATAAGGATCTGAGGGCTGTTTTAAGCGAGACTTTCTCCCTGGAGAGAGAATGGCTGACAGCAGCACTGCGCCAAGGACGACCAGTGGAGAAACTGCTGTCACCAAAAGACACTGAAGAAGTATTTTTGCCCCCATCAAAATCCAGGCATCACGTCAAATGCCTGTTTTCAAACAAAATAAAGGAATAGCCCGTTGAAGAAACACTATCAGCCGACACAACGAACGCATCCTGAAGTGAGCACCACCCCAACTTTCTTATTTGCAGGCCCAAGCTGACCATCCTTCCCGCTCCTAATGGGGCCATCGCCATGTGGCTAAACCAACTTGTTCTCTGTTTTCTGTGGGTTTAGTCTTTAAAAGAATTTGGCTTGGAAAGGAGCAATAACGATCTGAAGCTAACCACTTAGCTCATTAGTATGTCATCTGGACAGGCAAAATCAATTCCAACAGCATCGAGTTTGGTTGTTCCCTCCCCCAAAGGTCTGCGCTATTAATAGCAAGAAAGTTTCCCAGGCTTCAGTTTATTTGTAATCCCAACCAGCCCTGACCACAGAACCTGGCCATCTCTACTTCTAGAGCTCCCAGGGATCTGGGGGACGGATTTCAGAGCTCAGTTTCTCGACAGCAGGAGAAAGATGTGAAAAGAAGGCTGAACTGGAATTGGAATGATTCAGGCCAAAGTGGCCTTGCTGCAGGAAAGGGCCAGGTAGCACAGGTAAGAACTAAGCAACACCTCTTCACCCATCTGAACCAGCTCTCTTCCACCAGGGCTCTCTTCCCAGGGAGCTCACCCCAAGGTCAGAGGTCACCACATTATCTCCCTACTGTGGAGTGGGCTAACAGACGGTTCAATAAGAAGCAGGTTGGGGAACTAGCAGATGACTTAACAGTTACATCACTGGACTCCCATGTCATCGACCATGGTTTGAGTCCTAGACCTGGTGAGTTAAAACTCATACCAGGCATATGTGTGTGCGTGCCCAAGATCCCAAGAGGAGAATGAAGGAGAAGGGACTGCAGTGTGGCCATCCTCCCTGGGGGGTGATTTCTTGCTGTCTCTCTGTAGAGTGCACATGCCCTAGAACAAAAATCTCTCCCCCCCTAAAAATAAAAAAGAAAGAAAGAAAGAAAGAAAGAAAGAAAGAAAGAAAGAAAGAAAGAAAGAAAGAAAGAAGTTTGTTTAAAAATAAACTTAAAATCTCACGATGTGGGGGGGAGGGGCGCAAGACAGTGACACAGTGGTTAAATGTGACATTCCACAAGGCCGACCCACATGGGGTGGTTCTGAGCTTGTGTCCCTCCATGTGCTGGACGCATGTGCCCAAGATCCAGGGCTGGCTAGCGGGTAGGCTATGGCATCAAGATCCAGGGGGATGGGTCACAGCACCAAAACCCTGTTGGGGGTGATGTTTCTCTGCTTCTCTCTTATTAATGAAAGAAATTAACAACACCTTTAAAAAAAGAAAATGTGCTAATTCTGACCCCCGTGGTGTAGCACAATGATTAAGAACACAGGCTCAGGAGCAAGAACGTCTGGGTTCGAAGACTGTGGGTTGATCCTTCTGGAGTCTTGGGTAAATGATGTCCCCTCTCTCTGACTCTAGATCCTCGCCTGCAAAATGCAGATAATAAAATGGGGATCATCACAGCACTGGTTCACAGGATGCACATGAGTCGGTGAATAGCAGTCTGCCCACAACCAGCTAGGCCTTACTACACAGGATAGAGGAGGATTCTGGGGTTGATACGTGAGCAACCCATCTCTCTGCAGAGAGTAAAATGGGAGAAAGTAAAATGGGAGAGTAAATGCAGGACGTCAGAGACACTGCCCAGATCAGACACCTGATGAACAGAGCAGCTGGTAACAACCCACCATTGTCCACGTGCAATGCGCAAGTATGGAACTGTGCACTGGGGTATTTTAAGTATAACCCTCTTCCTTTCTTCATGAACCCTGGAAAGGAGCTTTGCCTAGAGAATTCATCTCCAGCTGTCTCAAGTTTCCCAAATGCCTAAATGAAGTGATGCCAATTTAATGAGCTCTCGCTGCTGTAGAAAATGGCACAGGAAGCTCGGTCCCCACTCAGGTACAGGAACAGTCATCCCAACCAGAAGGTCTTCAAGAGTTCGGCCCAATGCACTCTGCTGACACAGGCACGAAGCGAATCACGCACAGCCACCAATGGAGAGGGAAGACGCTAATTCAGCACATTCTCCTGAATGATAGGTCATGCTGTCTTAAAGCCATTGTGCCCAGGAAATACCCCAGAAGCCCTGATCTGACCACCACAGTGCCTCCTTGCTTCTTCTCCGCTGGACCTCTGAGCCCCACTGAGTTAACCAGATGGCTACTGTGCGGACTCAGACCAAGTTCCCAGATCACATTCCCGTGCAGCTCAGCCCTGGGTTGAAACCCAAGCTCCGTAACTCCATTCATGCAACAAAATCTTTGCCGAGTGCCTAATACATGCCAAGTGCTGACATCCAAAAGAGCTAGGCACTGTAACGGATGCTATCAAAGCAGACCACCAAAAGGCAGGTGAGCTTGGGCAAGTTATCAGCTCTCTGAGCACTGGTTTTCTGGTCTGTAAGATGGGTATACAAGGGGCCAGCAGGTGACATGATGGTTAAGGCCCTGGACTCTGACATGGTCAACCACAGTTCAAGTCCTGGACCCAGAGGCTTGGAAATCACACTGGGAGCATGTGCACACATGCCCAAAATCCTAGAGGAAGCTAAAGGAGAAGGTAACGCAGCATGGCCATTCCCCCAGGGTGTGACTTCTCACTCGCCCTCTCACTGTCTCTGTCTCTCTACGGCAAGTGCCCACGCCCCGTGGCAAAAACCTGGAAAAAAAGGATAGGGAGATGCAAATATATATATATATATATATATATCTCAGACTTCTTATAAACATCAAGGAACAGGGGATTGACAGGTGGCGTGGTGGTTAAGGGTGCTGGACTCCCACATGGCCGAGCGTAGTTTGAGCCCCAGACTTGGTGGCTTGTTTCTCGCTTGCTTGCTTTCTCTCCCTCTCCCCTCTAGACCACCCTGCCATCTCCAGGCCTAATTCACCCACTCCCCGGCCTTCTGGTTACGTGGATTCTTCCTGTGACTCCACTTGGGCTCCTCCAGGGGACACAGAAGCACTGCTCAGCTGCAGGCCTCCCCTCATCTGGCTCTCGAACTTCGATTTTTTTACATGCTTGCGAGCCCAGCAGATTCTGGTTCCTGCCCTCACGCTCTGGACACAGCAGACACCTGTGCATAAGCAGGAGCTTGTCGGCCCATAGAACAGAGGGTTGCAGTCCATTGGGTTAAACCCAGTGGCAGCTGCTCGAGGGCTACCAAGGAAACCACATGGACTCGTCATCCGAAAGAGGTTTTACAACACGCACAATAAAAGTGAAAAAGAAAAAAATCATCTCAAAAAAAACCTGCCATTTTCTCCCATGCCATGTTTAGATTTTTTTTCCCTGCCTTCCTTTAGAGATATCAGTAAGACTGGAAACCTTACCTGCTAAAAAGATGACCTAAAGAAGGGGTAGACAGTTAGGAAAGAAATTCCAAGAACTCCCCGGTGCCCCTGGCTTACCACCGTAAGGCATAAAAGCGAGGGTCAGCCACTTGGCACTGTGTCTCAGAGCCATTGCCAGCCCGTGGGTCAGTGCAAAGACCAGTGTGGACTTCCTCCCCTACCGGCCATGTTCTCTGAGAATGCAGAAAACGTCCAGGTGATCAAGGAAACACAAGTGCGATATGAAAATGCCCTAAATACACACACACACACACACACACACACACACATACACACAAACACGGGGAATTCAGTTTTAAATGCAGTTTAAAGAGTGGGCTGTCAGACCAGTTCTGGTGTTTGGACCCTAAACCACCAACTACTTCCTGAGTGCCCTTGGGCAGGTTACTTACCTTCTCTGAGCTTGGATTTCTTTCTCTATAAAATGGAAGATTACAATTCTTTCCATCCAAGTTATTGCCAAATCCTAATTGGAAGGGGTGGCTGGCAGTACTACCAAGGACCATTACTGTGGTATTCACCACTTTTGGTGATTTGGGGAATAATGTCAGGAAATACTTGCTGTTGTTGTTATCCAACATTGCAGTTAGTACCCAGAAATCTATTTCCTAAGAGGTGGACATAAAAAGCTACGCAGTTGGAAAAACAAGAAGAAGTAGTAGAATCATCTGACATTTGTGACTGCACTGCCAGGAATGCTCTCTAATATTTTACCCATTTTTCAGATGAGTTTTCAGGGAACTGAGCTTGGAGTGAGCTCAGACAAGCAGCCCAAGGTCACAGGATTTGGACGTGAAGGTTATGAGGGCAGAAAACATGTTTGTCTCACTCTGCCCCTGTGCCAAGCATGAATGGTCTCTTTAAGCCTCATTTAACATTCGACAAATATTTATTGATGCCGGCTCTTTGCTGGGCATTACGCTAGACAGAAGAGAAAGATCACAGGGCCTGAGTCAGGTGACCTGGGTGAAAACTTCTAGCTCTCAGCCAACTGCTTTGTGACAGTGGACAGAGACTCGGTCTCCTTTTCCTCGAGTTACTGTAGAATAATTTCCCCCGTCCCCACCTCCCTCTGGGTAGATGCAATGAATCCAAACACCAAACTAGCTGGCAGCTGCTGGCAAAGCCTCAGGATTCACTCGGCAGGGATGCCCTTCTGGGCTGGCTCGGTGGCGCAGTGGTAACGCACTGCCTAAGTGAAGCAGGATCCATACGGCAGATCATGGGTTCAGTTCCCGAGCTGACCCTGTGCACCTAAGATCTTGGCTGGCAGGGAAGGCTGGGAGTTCACGGTGTGAGACCCGGTTGACAGTGCTTCTCTTCTTTCAAAATAAATAAATTTTTACCCAAAAAAGGTAAATTTTTACCCAAAAAGGTTCCCCTCCTTCTGCCTCATATCCCCACTTGTACCTCCCACAAACAGCCTTGGCTAATACATCTGTAAATCAAGAGAAGAGTAACATCCCTTCAGAGGGCTGTGGTGAGAACTAAATGAGGCCAAGTACCTGAAAAGTACTTAGACTATAAAGTATTATCAGATCATAGCTTGTTGTTATTACGGGAATGCACTCTGCCACGTTACCCCTCTGGCTCAGTGCCGCTGGGATGTTGTTACTTGTGCCCTGTCATCAAAGCACCTCTCTCAGGTAAAGTTGACCTGGTCTTCCAGTCCTAGGGAAGAGTGAGGCTGAAGGTTGGGAGGAGGGGTGAAGGGAGCAGAGCTGTGCAGGATGCCCGCACTCTTCCAGGCATTTCCAGGTAGGAGGGAGGACCACATAGCACGAGGACACGCCTGGGGAGGAGAGGGGAAGGCGGCCCTGCCTGCTCCCAAGGTGGTACCCACTTCCTTCTCCTAGCCCCCCTCCATCGGATGGAGGCCCTGGCACCTGTCCTCCAGCCTCCATTACACATCAGTCAAGAAGCACCCCAGGCCCCTGCAGCAGGCAGCATGTTCTGGGCAACACGAACCTTAAGGTGAATAGTAAGGTGACATCACTGCCCTCACTGACCTCATTATCTTCAGGCCCAGAAGATTCTTTAATTAACACAACACACACACTAACTTCTAAGAAGCTTACCCTCGGGCCACAGCACTGCCCAGTATTTTAAGAGACATCCATCCACTCACCACCTATTATTCCTGCTTTTAAAGAAAGGCAAAGGTGACATTTCAGCAGCCACTAGCTCAAAGGTTACAACAAAGAAACCAACAGAGGGGTTCTGGGTTGTCAAGTCTTTAACATAACGTAAACCTTCCTGGAGGATGTCATCTACAATTAAACTGTCAGACAAATAAGGGGATGGTTTGTTTTTCGTTAAGGGGCAGGTGTCAAGCCTGGCTGAAATCCACATTAAAAAAAAAAAAAAAACAACAACAAAAAAAAGTCAGCTGCCCATGTGACTGAGTGCACAACTGAAAAATCAATATATCCAAACACTCGTCTATGTGCCACTTTAAAAGAGAATTGGCCAGGACCAGCAGGTGGCGTGGTGGTTAAGGCACTGGATATTCCCACATGGCCGACCATGGTTTGAGTCCTGTACCTGGTGGCTTGCCTTCTCACTTTTCCTCTCTCTCTGTGTCTATCTCTGGTCAAAATAAAATAAACAAATGAATAAATAAAATTAAATAAATGATTCTTTTTAAAAAGAGAGAGAGAGAATTGGCCACTTTCACAGTGCCTTTGAGTGGCAGATTAGAGACCATTGCTTCTATTTTGTAAAAAATTATTTCAATTCCAAAGTCAAGTTTTTACACATATTTTTCAATGAACTATCAATCATCGTAACCGACGTGGGATATGTCAGAAGGAAAAGGGGTTACCAAGACAAGTGACATTTCAACTTGGCTACAGAAAACCCACTGGGTCACTTACACTTGCTGAGAAGGGATCAAGGGACAAAATGGTCAGGGACTCACCCTCCACAGCCACCAGTGCACCTTCCTAAAAAGGGCACATTCTAACCAGAGACCTTATGGAGCATTACTGCACGTATGACTGTGTGACCATCTGGCAAGCAGGACCAAGCACAAAGGCCTGCCTGCCCAGGACCCCACAGGAACAGCCACTCCAGTCATGTGGAAGTTGAGAGGCGCTTGCTCTGTCGCCCCACTGTGCCCTGAGTCTTTCATATCACCAGTCCACACTCCCAGGCATATGTGTTCCCAGCCCTGAGACGACTCCTGCAAAGGTGACTGGGTCTGAGAAGAGACTGGGGACACTCTATCATTCACTGTTTGCTTGTGCATGTGCCAGGACAGTTGCAACTCCACATCGTTAGGCCCGCTGCCCCAGAAACCCTACCAGGACTCATCCCTCCCTCTTGGGTCTCCTTTCGACGCAGCTCAGTTTCCATCATCACACCCATAATAGCTTCATTTACTTCCTGGTTCTCGCAGCTACCTCCCAGAATCATGTTGGAGTCACCTCTTTCTAGCTCCTGGACTACAGTTGGCAAATAATGATACACAGGGGAGGTACACTGGACAGACAGATGCCGCCAGGCCACCCGGAAAGAGGGAATTCCCCATGGAATACAAACACAAAGACTCGGGATAAAGCCTGTAGGGGCTGCTCAGTCTTTGGCCAAAAGCCCTTTCACCTGTCCTTAATACCTTAATGTCATGGGCCTCTCTGTTTATCCCAGCATTCTCGAAGCCCAAAGGACAAAAAGAATGTAGCAGAGGGGACCAGATGGGGGCACAGCAGTAACACAACTGAACCCAGATGGAAACGTCCCAGGTTCCCATCCAGGGCCCCTTTCTACATGCCTGGCACATGTGCCCATGATCTGGGCCAGCTGAGGCTGAGGGTGGATTGTGGCATGAACACCCTTTTGGGGGTACTTATCTCCCTCTCCCTCCCTCTCCCTCCTCTCTCTCTCTCTCTCTCTCATGAAAGAAATAAAGGGGCCAGCAGGTGGCGTGGTTGTTAAGGCACTGGACTCCCACGTGGTCGACCCTGGTTAGAGTCCCAGACCTGGTGGCTTCTTTTCTCACTTTCTATCATTCTCTTTCTCATCCCAAGTTTAAAAAATTAATAGCAATAATAAATAAAATTAAATAATTTTTTGAGAAAAAAGAAAAGAAGGTAGCAGAGAACAACAGAGCAACACTCGCCCAGAGAGGCAAATTACCCTCCTCCTATCCCCTAACGATGAGTAATCTTTACCGAACAACTACAGTGTGGCAGGCGTGGCCAAGTCCTCCACACAGCTCAGGTAACCTTCGCAGCCACTGCCAAGATGAGTGTGCTGGGTCCCTGGGATGGCCTCGGGGGAAAGACTTAAATGATTCAGTATCTCCTAGTGACCAGCAGTTCCTCCATCGCCCAGCACTGTACCCCATCTGCAGTGGGCACCCCAGAACTGTGCTGACTGACCAAATGTTACCTCACTCAGCTCTCTCCAGTCCTCATCAATACATTGAATTTTTTGTTTGCAAAAAAGACACCTTTTAAAGAGCATAGGTCTTCATTAACCTCTCTGGACCTCAGCTTTCTGATCTGTAAAATGAATATAAACATAACTCTGTCTGCACAGCTGCTTTGAAAAGTAAATGGGACCCAATGAATGAGTCCAGCACAGAATACAATAAAAAGTTGTTTTCTGTGTCCTTTTTCTGAGAAAATAAGGTGACCAGGGCAGGATATTCTGCTAACTGTGTACCTTCTTTGGACATTTCTCTCCGCAAGGTGCATGCCAGAGAGGGAGTCTCCAAGGGGCCAGCCTTCCCCTTGGCTCAACCGCAAAGAGCCACGCCGAAGAAAGCCCCCATCCTCCCCTCCTTCTTACCCAGGCTCCAACCAAGGGAACAGGGTGCCCCCTGGAATTTTGATTTAAAGCTGTCTCAATCTCTGCACAGATCACAAAGGAGATGGCGTGGGCAGCTGCAAAGTACCCCTGAGAACTGGGAACGTGGGATGCTTGGCTCTTGCTCCTCTGCTGGGCAGTTCTCTCTTCTTACAGGTGGAGTGGGAGGACGTCCACTGGTACCTACTGCATGCCACCCTTCCTTGGAGCCGCTGCTCTTGGGGAAGTCATTCAGGAGAGCCTCAGGCCTGCCCCCGATTTACCACTCTGTCGCACTTGGGGTCACTCCGGGGTGAGGAACAGCTAGCAAACTAAATCCAGGGTTATCATAAGAAATCATTGAGGATAGGGCCAGCCGGTGGTGGGGTGGTTAAGCACCAGTTCCCACATGCCAGCAGCACAGTTCAAGTCCTGGACCTGGAGGCTTGAAAAACACACCAGATACGAGTACGTGCATGCCCAAAATCCCAAGCGGCGAATGGAAGAGAAGGGACTGCAGTATGGCCATCCCTTGGGGGGGGGGGGGGGGGGGGGGGGGGGGGCGGGGGAGTGCTTTCTCACTCCTCCCTATCTCCCCTGCCATTCCCCCCCACTCAGGCAATGATTGATCCTATAGGAAAATCTTTTTAAGAAGAATAAAGCGTTCATTCAGGATAGTAGACATACAGCAGGGTTTGGCTTCATGGCAGGCTAAGATCTGAGTGCCTAACAGCTGTTCTATGTCTAGAGGAGACAGAGTGGAAGGTGGTGTGTTTGGGGGTAGAGGGCAGGGGTTCAGGGAGATGGCTGCTGGTACAGAACTCTGCCTCTCTGCTTGCCAGGGGCTCACCGAGCACTGGAGCTACGCCTCAAGAAGTGGTCAGTCCTCGGGGTTCGTGAGCCTCAGGGCAAAGAGATACCACTAGTTTATAGAACGGCCGGGCAGCAGAGGCTGCCAGGGCTCACGCTGACACTCCTGTGAGTGAGGCTGTCGGGATCTGGTGGGCAGCAGTGGTATTAAGGGTGCGACCATTTCCGATTAGCGTAGGGTGGGGGGGTGCAGGTGCAGATGGTTGAGCTGATCAGGTAGAAAGTAAATCAAATCTTTCATTTCAAAAACAGACCTGCCCAACCATTGTCTTCTCTCCCTCTCTACCACCAAGACAAATAGAGTAAGCCCCTGGCAGCTGCTGAACTCAATCTAGTCTCAGTCAGCTGGGATGAAGGAAGGACAAAGAGCCAGAAAGCTCCCCTCCATCATCTGCCCCTGCTAGCCTTGGGGTGCCTGCCCCAACATGCCAAACTCTTAGGAAGAAATGGAATACGGACACTCACTTAAGCCCTACATGAATAAATCCAGAACACTCCAACTCTACTACAGTGAAGAAATCATTTCTACCATGAGCAAAGGAGACAGAAAGACAACCCCAGCATCTTGACACTGGGCTTCACCCACCCACAGCCCCAGCCAGCCCCACATCATGGGCACTTCTGTGCCTGGTCTATTCAGGGAGGTCTCTGGACATGAACTGAGCACCTTCCCACGGGGGACAGCCTCTCAGAGCATTGCATTTGACTGCTATACCACCATCCAGCCCCCAGGATCTCTTCCCTTTTGAATTAAGTATGTCTGGGTTTCCAGGAAGCAGATTCCTTAGATATCATCAAATTTAGAAAATTTTAAATTAAACACAAATACACAAAACATGGCCTAGAGTGGCATTGTTGCCTTACCAGCAGGCAAGCAGGACCAGCCGTAAGCCCATCTGGCCCGGCCCCGCGGGTATGGAAGCCCCAGTCTTGCTGGGTGTCAGACGCTCCCGCTATCACCAGCATGTGTCCAACGTGCTTCTTTCACATCACCTGGCCACAGTCTGAGAAAAACAATACCCTATGGATTCCAATCCCTCACACCTTCTGTTTTTCTTTTTCTTTTTCTTTATAAAGAAAGCCCATTGGGGCCAACCCTGTGGCCTAATGGTTAAGGGAGCCAGATCCCACATGGCCACCTGCAGTTCAGGTCCCAACCTTTGCTGCTGGAGAAATGCCAGGCTCATGTGCATGCGTGCCCGAAGTCCCAACAGAATAGAGAAATAGAGGAGGAAGGATTGCAGCAGGACCACACCCCACTGCATGGTGCTTCCCTCCATCTCTCTGTCTCTCTGACTAGTGTGCATGCCCTCTGGCAATTAAAACAAGAAAAAAGAGAGAAGGCCCACTGGGCACACAAAGCCTGGCAGAGGGAATGCACCTGGCACAAGGCAGAAGTGCTCCTGGCCTCGTGTGCTCTTCCATCCTGGTTCAGGCTAATAATAAATAATAATACTCTGTGCTCTGCTGCCTTTCATCTGAGGATTTCAAAGTGCTCTGCAAACATTAGCTAATTATTCTTCACAGAGTCCTGCAGAGGAAAGGGGCTGACACAGCTTAGACTGGCAAAAATTTCAGAATTTGAATGTCTGAGGATTCCAAAGTCTCCCAAGGACCAAGTCCCTCGTAAGTGCAGAGGGCAGAATCGACTCGTGTCAGGATTAAGGTTTAGCCCTGGCCTTCCTGAATTCTCACACTGACATAATCAACAAGTAAAACCCTAGTGCCAAGCACCTTACGAGTTCTAGAAGCGTCAATAGCCTTGGAATGAAACCCTACAATAAACTACCACTGGACAGTCTAAATCTGATCCTAGAGGAAGTGACCTTCAAAATATGTAACCAACGTAGATGGCCCCATCATGGCACCCAGCAGGGTCCCAAGACCCCTTGCATGCCCAAGGGTGGGAGCTTATAGACACGGGATCACAGAGGCTTGGCAGGGGGCTGTAGGGCATAGATATAGATCAGATTTTAACCACCCATGTTTCAGCTGGGCGTAACCCAGGAACCAATGCATTCCCGGTCTAGCCAGGCCCTCCTGGGCACATCCCCGTGGGTGCGCCCACCCCATCCTCACATGCATTCGAGTTCTGCACCACGCTTATGGGGAACAGAAGCAGCGGAACGCACTGGAAGCCTCAGTCAGTCTTTCCAGACTCGCGTCAACTAGTCAGAATTAATGAAGAATACGAATTGCAAATGCATGTTAGATTTAGGAAAAAAATGTTCAGTTCCTTCAAACACTTAACTCAAAACGAGCAAAGCAAATACTCCCTAGGTCCAGAAGAAAGCTGCAGGAAGAGTTCAGCCAGGCAGGAGCTTGCAGGTCAATGATAAGGCCTTGGAAGGACCTGGATGGGAGTTTATGGGACCTCCCCCACTAGTAACGCACTAACTGGTTACTCAGTGCCCAGCAAGCCTTTCATCAGAGAGAAATTGCAGTTTAGGGTTTTGATCAAGCTACTTGTAATTCAAAAGTCCTGGGCCTCTCCTTCCTAAAAGGCTGCTCCTCTCAAAATCCTGTCTTTCCTCCTTTCCCACTGCCTGCATGACAGATGAGACCACTACCCTAGAAACAGACCACTGCACCCCTAACCCCCAGAACACTACTGGGTCCATGGCACGCACTGAACACATACAGTCCAGTCAATGAAGTAGCGATGGCTGTGGTGGCTTCTCAACCCTCCTCCCATCTGTCCCCTCGATTTTATGAATGAAGCAGCCAAGCCCTGAGTAAAACTCAGCCAGGAAAATCCCAACCCTAAAGCTGCGTCTCTCAAAGGTTCCTATGCAATGCCATCACCTAGGTATCTTTTAAAACCCCTGATACTGGCTCCCCTACCCCAGTGGGTAGGTTCTGACCTAAGTGGAATGAAGTGCAACCTGGGCATTCGATTTTTTTTTTTTTTTTTTTTAATTTCCCAGGTGATTCTGATGTGCAGCCAAGTTTGGGGCACTACTGCCAAAAGCCTCGTACTCAAGGTGCAGCAGAGAGCAGGTGCCAAGTGCTTGGGAGAAATGCAGACTCTCAGGCTGCAGCCCAGGCCTGCTGTTTCAGAATCTGCATTTGAATGAGAGTCCCTGAGGATGTGAAGTTTCTTTAGTGCATAGAATGCAAGGCCTTCACAACAGAGTCCCAATCAGGCTAGCTTCAGAACCACCTAACACACTAGGTCGCTGGCTTCCCTCTGGTCACCCCACCTTTCTGAGAACTCTGTGACTGTGCCTTTGTTCGTGCAGTTTCCTCTGCCTAGAGGCCCTTTCCTAAGCTCTTTGTACAGAAACTACTATTCACCTGCCAAGGCGTCAGCATTCAAATGGTACTTAAAATTGCCAACGCCTGGCCTCTCTGCCACAGGGCAAGCTAGGCACTGGGGTCTTACAAAACTCTCCAAGTGATGCTAACACACAGCACACTGGAATGTGGTGCCTGTGTTAGGCACGAGCTAGTGTCACAAGGAACTACTAAGACATAGAACCCTCCACATCTGCTGCCATGACCCCTCACCTGGCAGCCTGCCCCAGCCAATCTCACTCAACTCAGAGAAGGGACTGCCCAGCTCTCACAGATGCCAGCGTCCACGGAAACACTGCAGGAAAACTCAAAGTTCCCAAAGCCCTCAAAACACCATTCTCCAATCCCCTAAGGCGTGTTCCAGCTAGCTAGAAAGGGTGACAATGAAAATGGAACCCTGAGGGCCCATGGGTGACACGCGGGGGATATGGTTAAAGAAGACCAACCAAAGATTTAAGACCCCCAAGTGAAAGGTAAATGGACTGGTGCAGTCATCTTTTATTATCTCCCTTAATTACCTGAAAGAACAGTCCATGCTACAGAACAGGTCTAGAGAAAACCTTTCATCTCTCTCTCGTCTCTCCCCTCCGGAGACTCAACGGGTTTTCTTAAATGTATGAAAGCCTCTGTCCAGGAATGCTATCTTTAATTTACCATCCTCTAAGGAACATGAATTGAGAAGCTAAACAAATCTGACAATGGCCCTTTATAGCTTTAAGCATGGGCGAAAAAACACAGCCCATCTCAGGGAAGTCATCTGGGCACTGGCTCACGGGGTTAGAGTAAGGCAGTAACACTTCTCCCAGAGGAGCTCTTTAGAAAGGGTGTTTTCCTCAACATCCCAGGCTGTGTCACTGAAGCTTTGGAGACTCCACCCCAGAGACTGGCATCTCACATTTTCTGAGGAATTTCCTGAAGCCCATACCCTTTGGAAGCAGGAGATGCCTCTCAACAAGGCCCCTAAGAGATGTGTCTAACAATGAAGTCGAGAGTCTCCGGGGCTGAAAATCTGAAACAACAAGGACTCATGCCCATGACTCGACGACTCTGATTAGGAGGTGACAGGTACCTACTGAGACCTTCCGGAAGGTAACTCGACCCAGAAAGAGCGCAGGGCTGCTCCAGGCCAGCTTCACCATTTGGCTCCAGAAAATGGTGACAACTCAGAGAATGCACATCCAGATTTAGAGGAGAAAGTCAGATGGTGGCACAGTGGTAACGCAATTGGTCCCAAAAGGGCAGGTCCCAGATTTGCATCTGAGGCATCCCTGTACCCAGGGTTGGTTGGTAGGGTCAGGGCTGGCTGAGGCTGAGGGTGAACCGGAATGTGAGGACCCTGTGGGGGCTTGGGGAATCTCTTTTTCAGTCTCTCTCTCTCTCTCTCAGAAGAAATAAAAAATAAACTTTTGGGGCCAGCAGGTGGTAGTTGAGGGCACTGGACTCCCACATGGCTGACCATGGTTCGAATCCTAGACCTAGTGGCTTGCTTTCTCACATTCCCTCTCTGTTTCTCAAATTAAAAATAATAATAAAGTAATAAAGTTAAATAAAAATAACTCTTAAATAAATTTATGTTTAGAAGGCAATGGAGAACACATCCCATACAGAATAAATTCTTATCACTATAAAATGAGATTTCTGGAAGCCTGAGACCACTCCACGAGCAGAATTGAGGGAGCACTCGGGATGAGCCGCCCCCCCTCCCCGGCCTAGAGGCCAGCTGGGCTGGGCAATGAGAAGACCAGCAAAGGAGCACTAGGCCGCACTTGCACACCCAAATATGCAAGTCACCAAAGGAGGGGAAAAGGGAAAGCTGCTCCCAAACCATGGGGCTGTCCAGTGTGGTGTTAGGCAGTACAAGGTGTTACTCTGGTAGTTACAGGATCACATGCACGTGTATTAGCAAAGAAATAACGAGCACATAAAACCTGTAACACACAGATGTTTAGGATTACGGCGGCCGAGTTTAAATAAATGTAACAAATATCTGAGTGCATCAGATAAATAACAGCACAGGTGGTACAGTTATGCCAAAAATCACGAAGGGGGTAGGGCAATGAGGGACACAGAGAAGCCACGCTAAAGCAATCCAAGGGGGATTGTGGCCTCACAGTACTGACATCATTACGGTGTAACGGCTGTGCAGAACCAGGGGTGAGGGTGGATAGACAGCGGCTGCAGAGAGAGGCAGGTGAACGCAGGAGGGCTGAGCGCCAAAGAGCAGCAGCAGCTCGTGACGCTGGGCAGTGACAGCCAGAGCCGTCCCAGGGTGCTCTGGGCACACACCAAAGAGGTGCCCAAGGCAGGTGGGAAAGGACAGCCATCCCGAGGGGGACGGTATGCCAAAGAGTACAGGGCTGGAATGCGTTTGAAAACTGCCCAAACACAACTTTGGATGAAAATCTAAAGAAAAGAGCATAGCAGAAAACGTTGAATTAAACAACGACCAAGTCGGTGCCCGCAAGCTCGGCAGACAGACCAGGCAGAGAAGGTGATGAGTGGCTTTGGGCCCTGCCTGCGATGCCATCCCTCTACGACCGTCTCTGGGCTGCGCACACCTTCCGCAAGGCCCAGCCAAGCTGCCTGCCTGCGGGGCCTTCTTTGAATTCCACTGGAATTGGGAAACACCCAGCTAAATCAGCAGAGGAGATAGGCCAAAAGGCAGGCAGACAGCAGTACCCCGGAATGGGGGGGTGGGGGGGGTGGCACAAGGGTAACTTCAGAGTGCTGATCATATGGGGTCCCCCTAGATCCTCTCCTAGGGCTCCACCTCTCCCTCCCCACACCCCTACACACAAATTGTCTCCCCACATCGGCACACCCCTGAGGAAGGAGGGGGAAGGGGAAAGAAGCTCTCGCTACCCTTTTCCAAGGTAAGGGTTCATTTCCAGGAAAATGTGGCGGAATCGCCCTGTTTACTCCAGCCCTGGTGATGCTGCCACAACGCAGCCCAACCTTCAGTCAAGCTATTAACTTGAACGTTGAACTTCACAGCCTGGCTGTCTTCCTCAGCCTTCCTTTTGATGTTACCTCCAAAGCAAAAGATCAAAGGCCTTGAGTGTGGTGAGGGGAAGTCCCAAGCTCTTAGCCTACCAGCCTGTGATATATGTTAAAATCCTGGCCAGAAGAGAGCTAGCCGGAGAGGGAGAGGGAGCCGCTCTAGAGAGGCCTGGGGTGGGCAGGGAGAGTGGGGAAGGAGGCTGGAGAAGGAATGAGGTCACTTGTGACAGCGACTTCAGGACACACAACCGGGGTGCCTGGAGCACTCAGAGACCCAAGAATGAAAATGCTTTGGCAGGCAGCCCACATCCCCATCTCGGCTAAGAGAGCCAAGGGCTTCGTCATAGGCCCTTCTCCTCCCCAGCGTGCCCCCATCGGATCCCCTACACACTTCACTGGGTTCCCGTGAGGCCACAGTCACAGCCCCTCTGTCTGGGGAGAGAGC
Source organism: Tupaia tana (assembly GCA_026018925.1). Lineage (NCBI taxonomy): Eukaryota > Metazoa > Chordata > Mammalia > Scandentia > Tupaiidae > Tupaia > Tupaia tana. Next base: position 23,327,997 of record JAKSZU010000010.1, on the reverse strand, counting down.
TCTCATTAATCAAATAATCACACGGGGGTAACACCAAGACTGAAGGGAAAGGAATGAAGTTTTCAGTGGGTGCAGAATCTAGGCGCAGCTCTAGGCTGCAAGCTGCCATTGCCCTGAGGCAGTGGTGCCTAAAAGCTGGAGAAGGACAGAGCAGGACAGGCTGTGGGGTCGGCATGGGGGGATGGGAGGGTTGGAGCAAGAAACTGAGAAAGGTCTTCCTGGCCAGGGCCAGTGGCTTCCCACCTACAACTCTCGCATCTGAGATGTAAGTTCTCGTAAAGAAAACAGCCAGGCCTAGTGTAGCACTTGGATAGTGTCTCCATTTGGAAGCTGGAAGCCACTTGGGAGACAAGAAGCCAGAGGAAGGCCCAGGTTTGGTTCCTGCGCCAACCTGAACACCCAGTGCATGGCTGCACATGCCTGTAGTCTTAGCTAACTAGGAGGCTGGGGCAGGAGGATTGCAACCCAGCAAGACCTAGCTCTAGCTCTGTCTCTCTCTTTCCATCTCTCCCCCCACCCACCATAAAGTAAAGGAAAAAAATAAATCTAAAGATTTCAACAAATTGTGAGTGTTTGGAAGAGGGTCATGAAATTAAAATTAAAATACCACCGATGAGGACCAGCAGGTGGCATAATGGTTACATTGCTAGATTCCACAGTCAACTGCAGTTCGAATCCCAGACCCAGCAACTTAAAACTCACACCAGGGGCTGGCAAGTGGCGTGGTGGTTAAAGGCGCTAGACTCCCACATGGCCGACCACGGTTCAAGTCTCGGACCTGGTGGCTTGCTTTCTCACTTCCTCTCTCTCTCTCTGTCTCTCTCTGATCAAACTGAAAAATAATAATGATATAATAATAAATAAAGTTAAATAAAATAGTTAAAAAAAAAAAAAAAAACTCACACCAGGCGCGTGTGCATGTGTGCCCAAGATCCTGAGAAGAGAATAGAAGAGAAGGGATTGTGGTGTGGCCATCTCCCTGGGGGATGATCTCTCACTTTCTCTCTCTCCATCTCTCCAGCAAGTGCATGTACCCTATAGGAAAAAATCTCTTGAGGGAAAAAAAAAAAAAAAAAAAAAAAAAAAAAACACCATTGATGGTTCTATGTAATATTAAGTTCAAAAAGAGAAAAACTAGTCTATGGCTACAGGAATCAGAAGTGGTCTCTCTGGGAGACGTAGCCTGAGAAGAGGCAGAGAGGGCTTTAGGAACACTGCCAAGTCCCGGATCTGGACCTGGGTCATGGTTGCCCAGGTATAGACACGTGGAAATCACAGCACTGGAGGCCGGAGGTCTGTGCACTCTGCTTTAAGTGACACCTCGGTAGTAAGGGGAGTATGCAGTCACAGCGCCGCGGCCTGCTCCTCCGCGTGGAGCCTGGGCAGACAGGATCTATGTAGAACACCACAATGACCCCGCCTCAGGCTTTGCTTGTTCTCACCCTGGAGGATGGGCTGGAAGGATAAAAAACCAAAGTTTCAACTAAGAAAACAAACAAGCCTATCTCTAGCCCCTTTTCCCCTTTTAGAAACAGAAATTTGGCTACAGGGATTAAATAGAGACATTCTTGTGGGACATCTTTCATTACAGACAGAATGTGCCGTTTCCCAAGTTGCTGCCCGAGTTCCATTTTATATTTTACAAGGAAAACCTCTAAAAGTAATCAGAGGCCCTTCGGGCCAAATTCATCCTTACTCTCTCCAAATCTAACAAGTCCTTCCTCTCGGATGCCAACAGAGCTGTCTCTCTGCCCTCCCCTCATCGCCCTGAACCGTCCCACGGCCCCTTCTCTTCCTGCCTCTGTGGATCCCTGGACCACTTTCGGTTTTTATTTCCTAGAACATGTAACAGCTACATTCCAAGTTTAGAAACAACACCATGGACCAGACAGTTAAAAGAAAACAAGTCTAACTGAGGCAGCTACCCGATCCATCAACTGAAATTCTTGCCCAAACCACTGAGTGTTTCTCTCTTCCTTCCTTCTCATTCCAGGTAGGCAAACGCGGAGGAATGCCTTTCCCTCGCGTCCCTCCCCAGCCCCTTAAAACCACCTCTCTGGAGCAAGTCTCAACCTGTCGGGACAAGGAGTAGCAATTCCATCTCAAGCCCTGGAGACAAAGCATGGAGGCAGGGGTGTGACAGGCAGTCTGAGAGCTCCCTAGGAACCCCCTACACTAGGCTCAAGGTCAGCGAGGGGCGAGGATGCCTCCAAGTGCCAGGGCTGAGCGCAGCAGACCTCACCCACAATGAAACTCAGAGTAGACAAGGACCAGGATTTCACCATCCCCTGCCAGATACTGGTAGAGACAAACAGACCTCCAGTCCACCTCAAAACCGATTGCTCCTCTTGCATGTCCATTAGAACCTGCACCATGACACCTACACAGTGGAGGGTCCTGTGGCTTACACACCTTATGCACCATCAGAAAGATCAAACAGCATTTCAGACCACGTACAATATTGTCTTGAGTACTAAGAACCTCAGCTATTCATTCATTCATTGACCCAGCCCCTGCCGGGTGTCAGGAAATGTGTCTACAGTCTAGAGAGTCATAAAACAAAGGCTTCCCCCTACCCCTCAAACACCACAGACAGCTATGGAGGTCTACAGAGCAAGACATTCCAGGGATCAGAAAGGAGTGAAGAAATGAACTGTGCAAAGACCCACCCCCCAAAGGTAAGCTTCAGTTCCGTGTGGGAAATTTCATGTTGATTGTCTGAAGACATGTGGTGAGTCACAGCTGGGAGAAAACAAAATGTCATCTCCATTCCAGACAGAAAAGCCCTCCAGTAAAAAGTAGAGTTTCTGAAAGAATTCTTATGTCATTGTAGCCAGCTGCCATCTCTGACTTGTGAGAGACCAGGAACATACAATCTCTTGGTCTAAAGAGACCTTAAAAAGTACCACTACCCAATTAGCTGCATGTCTTCCAGGAGAAGGGCTGGCTAATGAGCCAGTTTAAACTAACGTCCACACCCATCTGCAGCTCCACCACAGCTTCCTACAATATAATACAGCTCATTTGTGGAGTCTGTGAGCCCCAGCACACGCTCTGGCCTCAAATCCACCACTCTCCCCGCTTCCCACACTCCTTGGCTTTCCGACCACAATGGTTCACACTGGACTTCCTGTCCCAAGCAGCACTCCACCCCAGAGCCTTTCCCACTCTCTATCACTCTTCCTTCCCAAATCAAGGAGCCAGTGGAATCTCTTCTGATTTATGCTGATTGATCTTGGGCAATCAACTTCCCTTTCCGGCACAGCCCTGTTTCTTCAATATATGAAATCCCAGGGGGCAAGCTAAGCTTAGCGCGATTCTTCCAGCCTCAAGGGCACCTAAAATGCCTTGACAGTGAGTGGGTTTCCCACACAAGAAGCACTCATCCTGGTCCATTACTACATGCGATGGAGCATATGCAGTCTCCACTCCACCAAATGTAGAACCATCTGAAAGTGGTGGTGGTTCACCATCATCTCAAGACGTCTGAGTCAAACAGACCAGGGCTCAAATTCTGCCATGGACCTTGGCTAGCTGTAGGACCTCCGCCTGTTAGTGAGAGTATCGCCTCTATTGGCCTCGGAGGATTGGAAAAGGAACAGTTGTTGGGCTCAATGGCCGGCACAAAGTAGGTAACCTCGATAGCTGAGTCCCCCCCCACCCCCTTCCCTGCTTGTCCACAAAACATTTGGTAAGTGACATGAAACAAGGCTAAATATCGTTCAGGCCGGGCAAGGGGGGCCAAAGGGGGAAAGAAGAGAGAATAGAGGGCAGCCATTATCTGTGAGCCCAAAAGTGACTGGAGAAGGGATCAGAGCCCAATCACAGAGATCCCCAAGCCACACTGAGGCTCTGGGGACAGCTCGCCATGAAGGAGACACTACCGGCACCACATGGGTGGTTTGAAAACAAAGGTCCTGGCAGCCAAAGGGTCTCCAGGGGCACTGTGGGTGAGATCCCACAAAGAAAGAGCATCAAAAAGAAGCCCCAAATCAAGACCTGATCACACATGAGCCACAATAAATAATGTTTGCTCAAAGGTGGGAGGCAGGGGGTGAGAGACAGAGACAGGCCCTTATTGGAGAAGGCAGACTTGCACATCCAACGTTGAAGAAAAGCTTGTTTTTGTACGTTACACAATGAAGACATTGTTCACAAATGCTTTCCCCATACATAATCAGGCTTGCCTCTGGTTTATTACATAAGTCTCTGACAGTGGGAAGAGTCCAAAAATTAATTTCTTTCTATACTTAGTCATAAGAATAAATATTTACTTTTATCTGTGTATATGTAAACACGTGTATACACACTGGGTTGTTGGAAAAGTCATGACCTATTTTTTTCTTTTTTTTTTGGATAGGTTTTTGCTATAGGGCGTGTGCGCTTGCCAGACAGACAGAGAGAGACATAGAGATAGAAAGTGAGAAATCACCCCCCAGGGGGGATGGCCACACCACAATCCCTTCTCCTCCATTCTCCTCTTGGGATCTTGGGCATGCACGCACACACGCCCAGCGTGAGTTTAAGTCACCGGGTCCGGGACTTGAACCACAGTCACCTATGTGGGAGTCCAGCGACATAGTCATTACACTAACTGCTGGTCCCATGACCTATTTTTTCTATGCAAAAATGTGGCATGACTTTTCCAATGACCCAACATATTACCTAAGATCATAGGCCCTAAAATGAAACCAAGAGAGTAAAACAATGGAGAGCCACATTGAACAACTGGAAATCTTCCCATCTGCAGGGGTGGCGTACCTTGACTTCTTCAACACGGCCCCCTCCCAAGAAAAAAATGGAGGGAAGATGTCATTTTTATATTCTTTGGTGTCTTTTCAAAGAGAACGTCTCAAGATAGAAATGAAGACAACTTAACAGAATCACAAAATAAATCAGATGGAGTTGTTTGTCCCACATGTTCTGAGGGCCACCAGCCTGCTTGAGTCTTGACATGGTCATCAACCAGCACCAGACTGGGGCACAGTCGAGCACGCCCAGAGTGATCACGGGGCAGCTCGGGCACGTTTCCTCTATCAGCTGTACACAGGAAACACACTTCTCACTCACACTCACACCAGACGCTGAACCGGGGCTTCTCAACCGCAGCTCGTTGACACCTTGTCTGCGGATGTTTCAACAGAACGGCACCCCGACTTTGCCCACTAGATGCCACTTGCACTTCCCAAAGCCTGACCATCCTGAATGTCTCCAGCCCATCTCAGATGCGCCCGGGAGCAAAAGCCAGCTCCGTTTGAAAACCAATGACCTGAACAACTGGGACCAATAGGCCCAAGGAGCACACACAAGCCCCAGCCAGCTTCTTTGGTGGCCAGCTCATCTGGCCCACAGCAGGCGCTCAGGACGGTTAACGAACTAAAAACATCTGGGTCTGGGTCTGCCACCTTGACACCATCCCAGGCCTCAGAAAAAGCTGAATATAACTGACAGGTTTCATAAATCGCAGCTTTCTTCCCCCGAGAATAAGAAGTGGGGGATGGAGTCCATTATCCCCTTTGATTCTTACTATCGTCCTCATCCTGCCATTTTACAGATAAAGAAACAGAGGCCCAGGAAGATGCCAGGACTTGCATCAAACCACCTAGCTGCTCAGCAGCTGGGCTCAGACCTCAAAGCCCTTCCCACCTATGCTGATTATCAGAGACAATGCAGCACCAGGCTTCAAAGGGGTGTTTAATTCTTCAGGAAATTACTTTGAGGGTAAAGAAATGAACTAACAAGACTGCCTTAGTGAAGCCTGGCTTAGAGTCACATCTCTGCTGTTTAATTTTCACTGGACACCCAGATAGTAAAACTCCTTCTGGTTAACAAATAGCATCTTGGAAGGTGATGTGGTTCACAATGAGGGGGCCGGGAGTGCACACAAGAGCCTTCTTTTACACACCCACCTTCCATAGCTTTCTTTGTGGCTCAACCAGAAAAGTCAGAGGACCCTTTGAGAAGTCCAAGGAAAAGTTCAGAGTAGTCCTCCCTTAACACCAAAAGAAGCAGGGGGGGAAACACTTAATGATCGAAAACTAAGGTGCTGAAGATGTGGCTCTATAACCTGTCCAGCCAGCCGCATCTCTGAGAACCAACCCACCAGCTAACTGCACAAAACTCCAAGCCGGGTGCTGGCTGGGGTTCTACTTCCCCTGCAGGCATTTTTCTTATTTCAAAGTTTCTATTAACTCCCCACTGATGTGCCCTAAAAGAATTTTTAAGGACTTGGAAACACATAAATAAAATAGACTTTGTTGGACCAGCACAGCCAAAGGAAAGCCTTTCACCTGTAGCAGTGGTGATAAAAGTTTCAGGCCTCACTTTCATATGAGCCATCCGAAGACCTGGGAGAGCCTGGAGTTCTCCATCGCCTGTAGCCCTGCTGCCCTCCGAGCCAGCACGTTCCCTGGACAAGGGCAGGAGGAGGAAGGCACAGCCACTGTCTGCGCAGGGCTCAGGAAGCATTCCTGACTCCAGGCCTGCCCTCCAGAGCACTCAGCGTGCCTCCTGAGCCTTCCAAAAATACCAGTTAATCGTGTTTGTCAAAACCCAGTTTGCACATAGTTAAAGATGAAGCAGAATCCTTAAGAGACTGTGGCCAACTGGCTCAGTGGAGGACCAGGAAGTGGAGGGCAGAGAATGGAGGTTGATTTGGAAGAGGAGAAATGAGGCTCAAACACATCAGCTACCCAGAAAGAGAAAAGCAAAGCAGGCGTCCAGCGGCAGGCAGCGAGGTAGATCCTCAGCCGCGGACTGCAGGGCAGAGTCCAGGCACTCATGTGATGTGCTCAGGTCCGCAGCACCTCCAGACAGACTGGGAGTTCTTGCCCTCCCGTCCCAGACCAGAGGACGATCCGCCAGTCGGAGGACAATAGCAGCACGCCAGAGGCCATCCTAAGCAAACATCCCTGCTTGCTTACACAGCCCAGGAAAGCCATCATGCTAACACCATTTGGCAGAGACAGCGCTGGTGTCTTGCTAAGAGCAATCCATCAGCCTGGGCCACTGGTTAACTGCAGGGTTTCAGCCAAGTTGCCTGGCTCTCTGTGCCTGAAGAGTCCTCACCTTTAAAAAAGAGGGCCAGCTGTTGGAGCAGCAGTGATGCCACTGGACCTACATGGGAAGGTCTCTGGAGCGCATCCTGGAATCTCCCTCTACACGCCGGTGCCCACACAGTGCCTGTGACCTGGGCCGGCTGAGGCTAGGGGTGAATCCTGGCTTCAGGACCCTGGAAGGGGGTGCCCATGTGTGTGTTCTCACTCTCTCTCCCTGTGTTTCACTCTCATATGGAACAAATATTGGGTCGTCGGAAAAGGCGTGACATTTTTCTATGCAAAAACATGTCATGACTTTTCTGAAGACCCCATACATTTATTTTACTTTTAAAATTTTTTTACAGAGATTTTTGTTGTAGGACACGTGCATTTGCTGGAGAGACAGAGAGATAGAAAGCGAGGAATCACCCCCTGGGGGATGGTCTGCTATAACCCCTTCTCCTCCATTCTCCTCTCAGGATTTAGGGCATGCATACACACACACCTGGTGTGAGTTTTAAGCCACCAGGACTGGGACTCAAACCATAGTCAACTATGTGGAAGTCCAGAGATGTAACCATTACATCATTTGTTGGTTCCAATTTTTTAATTTTTAAAAATAAAAAGAGACTATCTGTGACCAATTAGTCATACAACTGTAAACGTCTATGTGCCAATGGTCTCAACTCCAATGTAGATGTATCTCATTTTTTCTTCCCTTCAGAGCAGGGTTACCAGGTATCCTAGGAAGGTGGTGAATCAGACATGCACTGGTGACATACTAGTCCCTCTCTCTCACAGCTGCCCCTCTCAGCATGGTGTCCATCGCATGATGGACCAGATCCCCGTGACCCATCACAGTAGAAGGAAACTCATCCCAGACCTGCAAGGCTGCTCAAACATTATCTGCTCCCGCATTTCCCAGAGGACATTACTTGGCCCTACAACGAGCTGTCCAGATTTTCTTTAAGTTCTTTAAGGACTTCTCAGAGCTTTCACTATCCTAATGAGCATCTGGTTCTGCAAAGGGTAACAACTCATGTAACATACCTTGAAATTACTTAGCTACAGACCTTTGAAGAAAACTCTCAGGGCTGGAAAATTCTAGAGGACATAGACATTGACAGCCCACCACCCTCAACAGCCCACACTTCCACTTCACTTCACAGAAGAGGAAACTACCAGGTGCTCAGTCAAGACAGCCAGGCTAAGGCTGATGTACCCCAAATTCCAGGTCAGTTTCTCTGAAGTCGATCTCCTTGTCTTTCTAGTTTTCACACCAAATAGACAGGCTACAAACAGGAGCAACCAAAAATACAAGTTATGCGGGGTTTCCAAGGATTCCCATAGTTCCCGAGACCTATAGCCAGCATCCATTAAGTAGCAACAAGTTCTAGACATGGGAAAATCCTTTGGCCAGGATGGTTTGTACATATGCCTCATTTATGTGACATGTAATTGAAATGTCAGTGTATTCCCTTTTTTTTTTTCATGCATACCACAAGAATAACTAACCAGCAACCGCATTTACCTGTTTTCAAGCCCCTTACTGAGGACTTGATTCTTGGGCAGCCTCCCTTCCTCCCAGAAAGCAAACCGAGAAGGTCCAGAGTGCCTTGAACTGCCAAGAAGGCACCAAGTAACGGCAAGGTACTACTGCCAGACAGCATCAGGGTTTGTACGCACAACCCAAAGGCAGGCAGCATGCAGGCCGGTTCAGACTTAAGCCTCATGCACTACAAAGCACTTCCCTGCCTCTTTCTCAAATCACAGATGAGGTTCCAAGCCACCAAGTTCCAGAAAGACTGGTCACCCAGCCCATGGAACACAGATAACTACACAGGACCATTCAAATTAGTCCACTGCACAGGCCTGGACAGACAGGGGTTCCCTGCAGCCACGTACCTCATTGCCTGGAAAGTCCCCGGCAGATGGGGAAAGCCTGGTGTTCCCACTGAGGGTTCCCCTGGGGGAGGGCACAGAGTCACGCAGACAGCACAACCTCTATCCACAAGTTACTGCAACGCCAATGGAGAGGCAGCATGGACCTGGGAGAGAAAACCTCTCGCACTGCTGAACACTGTCCTAACTGGTCGTAGATGTCATGACGACTAATAAAACTGCAAAGCCGTGTTAAAATATTCCCAAAATCCAGAATTTCTGGCCACTGTGTATTGTCCCCAGTCAGCAAATATGAAAGTCAACATTTATACTGGCGGAAGGAAAGGCAGCAGAGAAGGGCTGAGCTTCTCAATCAAACAGCCCTGAGTCCCGAACCCCTCGAACCTGTGCCTACCCGGGACACCAACCAACCTACTTGCCTTCCCTGCACCTGGAATTCTTCATATGAAACATGAGCACGCCTCCTACGCTTATTGTTCAATTCATTTTATTCGATAAAATGCAGAGTGCCTATAAAGTGCTTAGCTTGGACACTGCTCATTAACAGAGCTGTTTTTTTTTTTTGTTTTTTTTTTTTTTTTGAGAGGTTTTCTCTATAGGGCGCGTGTGCTCGCCAGACAGACAGAGACAGAGAGACAGAAAGCGAGAAATCACCCCCCAGGGGGGATGGTCACGCCGCAATACCTTCTCCTCCATTCTCCTCTTAGGATCTTGGGCACGCACGCACACACACCCAGCGTGAGTTTAAGCCACCGGGTCCGGGACACGAACCGCGGTCGACTACGTGGGAGTCCAGCGACATAGCCATTACGCTAACTGCTGGTTCCCACGGAGCTGTGTTTTGAGGCAAGGAAAGTCCACAAAGTTCTCATCGTTTAAAAATGAGTCTTCTCGTTGGGCTGGCAGAAACATCGTCAGGTCGACATTGCCACCTGATTCCTCCCCTTCCTGAATCCTGCTTTCTTCCCTTTCTTTCACAGAGGTGACCCTCCAATAAAAACACTGCCTATCTTTTTTTTTAAAAAAAAAAAAAAAAAAAAAAAAAGTTCTTCTTAGGAGAAAAAATTGGGAACATTTGTGTTAGTCCAACTCGATTTACAGATAAGGAAACTGAGGCCCAGGAGAAAGTCCCTGTTTGTACAACCAAAAAGTAACTAGGTACAGAAAAAAGCCTAGGCTCTGCATGCTCGCTACCAAAGACTCGCCCTCCGCCTTCTCCCCGCCTCTCACTCCACATCTTCTGTAGTAAATCAGGAACATCTTCAAAATAACCCACTTTAGTTTTAAACTGTTAAGGCAACGGATTCATCGTCCCCTGGATACGGGGAATTACAATATGCTGGAAATGAGAATACATCTACAGGGGGTAGCATGTCAGGGGCTGCCGGGTTGCAACACAAAGTTGCAGATAAAACTGCCAAGGAGGACACCCTCTTCCGCGAGAGCAGTACTAGAATTCACCAAGTACAAACTCGATGGCAAAGAGGCATACCGGTCGCAACAGAAAAGAGAACAATATGGAATCTCGCTCAGCTGGGAAGGCAGGACGAACATCCCTGCTGAGACCAGCATTCTGCACGGGGAGGAGGCAATCATTTGGGAGGAGGCAACCATTTGATCACCCAGCCCTCTCCAGCTCCTGGTCACTTTTTCCTGGGGGAAAGGGTTGTTGTCAACCCCTTCATGGGAAAGCTGAAGTTGAACTCTCCTCCTTGTGAGGCTGATGGGCCTCTTGCTCCTTTTCTGCCTCTGGGTGACAGCAAAGTGCCTCAGGATAGATGGCACCACCATCACTTCACTGTCTCGCCGTGAGTCTCCCCGTCCCTACTCCCACCAACCGGTGCTCCTCTGCCCTTTGGAGGAACAGAAAGCCTCTCAACTCTATCGCATGTCTCTAGAAATGTTAAAACGAAACATCATGACATGACCAGGTGTGTGGCAGAGTAGGAACACGACGCTCCACGATGCTGGAGCCATATGGGAAGGTCTGGAGCTCAGGTCTCAGGGGCCTACCTATTCACACCAGGTATGTGCATGCGTACCTGTGATCTTGGCTGTCTGAGGCTGGGGGAAGATCACATTAGACCCAGCTGAGGTGCATGTCTGTCCCTCTCTCCTTCTCTCTCAAAAGAAGTAAATTAAAAAAAAAATTTTTTAATATCTTCATAGATATATCATGACTCAAAAATCAAGATAGCCTAATTTTCCCACCTACTTTTTTTCTTTGGACCAGAGAGAGAGAAGAATGTGAGAAAGCAAGCCGCCAGATCCAGGACTTGAACCATGGTCACCCTGTGGGAGTCCGGCACCCTAGCCATCACAATACCTGCCAGCCCCCCCACCTACTTTTTCAATGCCAAGGTCCCTGTGGTCTGTCTATATCAGCCTGCTGTCGTGAGATACAGATTGGTTCCAAGTTGAGAAATACTGTACCAGCCATGGCATTGGGACCATGGATTATCAAAGGATTCTAGTAGACAAGACTAGGTCATCTCACATAATGAGGAGAAGGGAAGAGGGAGAGAATGAACTATAACTATTTAACTACAAAAGCCCTGGCGAACACTCAAGATCCCTGCAGAAAGCCACTGCTTTGTTATTTGGGGGGGAACAGGCACGGGTATCTTGCTGACCTCCTTGGACCCACCTGGAATTCAGCTCAGCTCCTCACCACAATGGACACCATAACCACCACGGCAGGGTACCCACCTCTTCTGCTTTCTTTATTTTCCCCCAAGCTAAATCCAGCATCTCCAAGGAACCTCGGACCTCCCTGAAGCCTCTGAAGAGAGAATAACCTTCTGAGGTCCCCTCTAAGATGCAGAAATCCCCACTTCTAGAACCCTGGACTCTAATTCCAGCTCAGCTTCTAAGGAGATATGACCTTCACCTTCTCAGTCTCAGTTTCCCTGAGCAGGAAAATGAAGAAGCCAAATCTTAGAGTCTCTTCAGCCCCTTTCACCTAGAAGGTCCTGCCTTGGCTAAACACACATCGGCCTGCTGGTTTTACCTCTCCTGACTGCTGACCAAAGAGCCCGGCTGTCCCCAGAAGCCTGCTCAGGAAGGAGAGGTAGAGAACCACAGTCACTAAGGAGACCTGTGGCCTCCACCAAGGTCCTGGTCATGGCTTATGTTGGTTTCTGTGGCCATTGCTAAATGCTAAAAGTCCCAGCCAGAAAGCTCTGGCTTGGGAAGTGGTCATCAATGATAATGACCTTCTGGGTCCCAGTATGACCCTCGATGGCCTGCCACGGGCTCGCTCCAGAGTAAGCCTCCTTTTGCACCTTAGGCACAAGGACCACCACTGCCCCTGTGCTAGCTTTCGGGTCTAAATCGCTGCAGGCTCGCCTTGGGGATCCTGAAAGCAGTTTCTTTCCTGGTGCCATGACAGATTCCTAGGCGGGGGCTAACCATTTTGGTTGCCATGTCTGAGAGGGTCACCTTCCCACATTTTTCAATGCACAGGACTCACCTGCTGGTCCTCTCACTGGGGCAGTGAAGCACTATGGGTGCTGGAGCCCAGCTGGCAGCCTCTTCCAGGCGACACCTTTCCTGGCCTGCTTCCTGGCCTGTGGCGTGTGTGTCTGCACTCGCATGCCCACCTCTTGGGATTCTATGAGCTGAGCTGTCAGTGAGCACCAGGCTGGCTGGGCAAATGTTCTCAATAAATGCTTCATCATGATAATTATTACTTCTGGAATAGTTATTAAATGGAAAAATTAAAAAAGAATTTCAGCTCTCGAGGTTCAAAGCCACATCTCTAACTGTCATTGGAAACCGAGATAAAGACTCAGTAACTCATTTATTTACTCACAAATACTACTGAAGGATGAGAAAAAGAGGGTCAGCCATGAGCGGCCACTCCCACCCTCGTAGAGAAAACATCTCGCAGCGAGAAAGAAGGGACAGGTAAGGGAGGATTCCAGACGGAACCAGCAGTTAGCGTAATGGCTATGTCACTGGACTCCCATGTAGTCGACCGTGGTTTGAGTCCAAGACCTGGCTTAAACTCATGCCGGCGCATGCGTGCCCAAGATCTAGGGAAGAAAATGGAGAAGGGATTGCGACGTGGCCATCCCTTCTGGGGGGTGATTTCTCACCTTCTGTCTCTCTGTTTCTCTCTTTCTGGCAAGCGCACGTGCCCTATAGCAAAAACCTCTCCCCCAAAAAAGGAAGATTCTAGGGTATGACCACTACTTTAAAGGCTGGAGCAGAGAGTACCTCTAAGGAGCAGGATGTTTCTGGAACAGCCTTTCTCTGAGGGAATGACATTGAAGCTAATTTAACTAACACACTAGGCAGTGGTGGGCTGAGAGGACAATCTGAACACAGAGTAACCCAGGTGGAAGGTCTTTCTAGACCAATCCCTCTTTCTCTCTACCCCCAGTCGTTCCTTCTTCCTGCAGGGCCAGTGCCCAAGGAACTGCACGAACAAGGACAGTCTCTGTGAAGAGACAGGTGGTCGCTCCCATCTCCAAGGCTGAGCCAGAGCAACAACAAAGCGATCAAACCCCAGCCACTCTCAAGAACCCTCAATCTCTCAGCAGCTGTCTCTGCGGGCAATCATACGCTTCCGCCTAAAAAAACTTTAAGGCAAACTTTGCAAATATTAGAGGAGATTCTTCTCCTCTATCCCAGTCATAAGTCAAGCTTCTCACAAGTTCCTCCCACTTACCAGCCCAAGTGCTAGGTTCCCATCTACACCCAGAGAGCAGCCCAGGGGCTCCCTAAAAGAGAGTGTTTACGATACACTTAAAGTTCTGGGACCAGCAGATGGCGTAATGGTTACACTGCTGGACTCCCATGTAGTTGTCTGCAATTTGAATCTGAGTCCCAGACAGAGCGGCTTAAAATTCACACCTGGCGCATGTGCGTGCGTGCCCAAAATTCTGAGAGGAGGAGGGCGGAGGAGGATTAGTGTGGCCATTCCCCCGCCCCGGGGGTGATTTCTCACATTCTGAATATTTGTCTGTCTCTGTCTCTCCAGCAAGTACACATGCCCTATAGCAAAAACCTCTTTTAAAAAAAAAAAAAAAAGTTCTTTCTAGTCCACATGACCAGCCGCCACCTGAACCAGGAAATAGGAAATACCAATTTGTGAAAAATCCAGTTAAATTCCAGTAGCTAGAGAACTGACCTGGATCTTTTCTTTTTTTTTTTTTTTTTTTTTTTTTTTTTTCCCTAAAAGCTCCTAGTGACTGACTATACTGTACAACCATGGTCAAAAACTACTAGGGGAAAGGAATGTAGCAGATGGGTGTCCACCCAATGAGAACAATTCGGGAGGACTTTACACAATCTTTTTATAAAGACAATCTTTATATTGTCTCTAGCAATCACACTTGGGGCCAGCCCCACAGCCTAGTTGAAGGGAACTAAATCTCACGTGGCCAACCATGGTTGAATCCCAGCCCTGGTGGCTTGAAAAACGTGCCAGGCGCATGTACATGTGTGCATCGATATCCTGACAGCGTGGAGACATGGAAGAGAAGGGACTGCAGCATGACCACACCCACCGGGGTACGCTTTCTCCCTCTCCTGTCTCTCTGACTGGTGCATGTACCCTGTGATCAAAAATTACTTTTTGCTGTCCTGCCTAGCACAACTGGTACATCACAGAACCCAGAGTTTTACAGGTTTGGCAGTTCCTCAAAAATTAAACAGAGTCATCATAGGACCCAGCAACTGCATGCATAGGAGTACATTCAGGAGAAATAAAAACATGACAAGAATTTGTGCATAAATGTTCATTACTCACACTCACCAAAACAGGTGCATGGATAAACAAAATGAGGTAGGTATACCTGTAAGATGGACTACTGTTTGGCCATAATGAGGAAAGAAGTACCGATACAAGCCACACCATGGATGAGCCTTGAAGACATCACGCTAAGTGAAAAAAGTCAGATGCAAAAGACCATGCATGGATATTTTGCGATTCCATTAATAAGAATTTCAAACTAGACAAAGCCATTGTGAATAACAGGGGTCGACGTTATGAGGAAGAGGAAGAGGAAATGAGGAGTGACTGCTAACGGGGTGTTCCTTGTGGGGATGATAAAAATGTTCTGGAGTTAGAGCTGATGATTGTACAAATCAATGAACATACTAAAAAAATCGCTACACTGTACACTCCAAATAGGTGAATTTTATATAGTTTCTAAATATCTCAGTAGAGCTGTTACTTTCAAAAAGAAAGAATGCAAGTAGGGTTTTGCTCACAACAGCCTGAGAAATAAGAGCCGAGGGTCTGCCTGGTCCCTCTCTTACAGAGTAGCATCAATGTAACACCACCATGTTTTCTTTTATTCTTTTAAAACAAAGTCTCACCATGTTACAATCTTCCTGCCTCCTCCCAGCTGGGGCAGCAGGTGTGTAGCCATGCCTGGTTCTTTTTTTTTTTTTTTTTTTTTGAGAGGTTTTCTTGCTATAGGGTGCATGCCCTCGCCAGACAGACAGAGAGAGACATAGAGACAGAAAGTGAGAAATCACCCCCCAGGGGGGATGGTCACGCCTCAGTTCCTTCTCCTCCATTCTCCTCTCGGGATCTTGGGCACGCACGCACACACGCCAGGCGAGAGTTTTAAGCCACCGGGTCTGGCACGCGAACCACGGTCAACTACGTGGGAGTCCAGCGACATAGCCATTATGCTAACTGCTGGTTCCCCCTGGTTCTTTTTTTTAAGATGGTGTCTTCGGACTGGCAGGTGGCATGGTGGTTAAGGGCACTGGATTCCCACATGCCCAACCGCGGTTCAAGTCCTGGTCCTGGTGGTTTCTTTTCTCACTTTCTCTCTCTCTTATTCTCGTGCTCGGTCTTGTTCTCGCTCTGTCCCTTTCTGGTCAAATTAAAAAATAATATATAAAGCTATATAAAATAATTATTTTTTTTTTTTTTTTTTTAAATGTCTTCATGTTGCCCAGGCCAGCCTCAAGCTTTCAACCCTCTTGCTCAGACTCCCTAAGTTGCTGGGATCACAGGTACAAGCCACTGCATTAGGCCTTTAGCCTGGACCAGAAATCAAACCCAGACCTCCCAGGCAGTCCCAGTGTGTGAAACACAAAGTTCTAGCAGCATGTACCACCATGGCTGGGCATGTTTGAAGTGTTTGAGGGGGCAACTAAGATACTAGGAAGTCCATGTGTGCCCCAAGGAACCTCACGATCTAGGTCCAGAGACCTAGATTCTGCAAAGCTGAAAGAGACAGCCCATGGCAAAAAGGGTTGTTAACAAGCATATTAATAAATACATTCCTAGGTCCAGTCCCCCAAGAAAGATTCACTAAATGAAGTAGACAGAAGACACATGATCAATCTCGCTTCTGAGCAAAGTAAAAAATTATATGATCCATGGGACCAGCAGATGGTGTAATGGTTATGTCGCTGGACTCCTACATAGTCAACTGGAGTTTGAGTTCCAGACCTGGCAGCTTAAAACTCATACTGGGCACTTGTGCATGCATGCCCAAAATCCCAAGACAAAAAAAAAAAGGAAGAGAAGAGATTGTGGCATGGCCATCCCCCATGGGGCGGGGGGCGGGGGGGGATTTCTCGCGTTTTGTCTCTCTCTCCAGCAAGCATACACGTCCTATAGCAAAACTCTCTCTCTTAAAAAAATTATATGATCAGCAAAGTGAGGGAGACATTAGAAATACAACAGGATAAAACTAATTACAGACTCTAAGAGGAGGTCAGCTTGGAGGTCTAGTTGTCAGTTGAGGTTGCCAGGGGCCAGAGCTCAGCTTGTAGCTTTCCTCAAGACACTCCAGCCACCTCCTATGCTGAGCCCTAGGACTCTCTCTCCTGGGAGTACCTGGCAAGGACCACGCACTCTTAGCGCCCAGCAGCCTCCAGCTCCCGTAGGCCTTGCTGGGCAGGCTGCACATCTTTTGATTCCAGAAATGTTAGCCCAGTGCTCAGGCTTGGCAGTGAGCTGGAACTCGAACCCAGGAATCCCAACACCCACAGATTCTCACCTCCAGTTCCAACAAAGGTCTCTGTTGGGCCTGGGTGTCTCCCGGAGGGCATGTTTCCCTCCCAGGGCTGGGGCGCGGAGGCGAGGGAGGCGTGTGGAATGGAATCTATGTTACCGACGACGTGCATGTCAGCTTTCCAGGTTGCCCAATCCCACGCCCGAGGGGAGGGAAGGGAAGAGCTTTCTCTAGGCTTGACATGGGGCGTCCTGGAGAGAGTCAGGCCCTACACCAAGCCCCTGCCCCCCACCCCACACCAGGCCTAGCTGCTCTCTGAGTCCCAGGCCTGACCAACCAGCGGTCTGGAGTCTGCCTCCCGCCAGGGCAACGAACAGGGCTGGGAACGAACAACAGAGCTCTTGTTCAGACACGCTTTTTAGCCAATGAGGTTACCCTCTCGAAATACTTTGAAACAAACCCATGAGCCAGCCCATCCTGATGTCTGTATGCAGCCCAGCTTTCGGCTCAAAGCCCACTCTGGTGCATTTCCTCCACCTGTGGCCCACTCCACCTTCATCGTAAGGGTTCCTCGGGAATCAGAAGCAGAGGCCATAGTGAGGGGCCGAAACGCAGAGCGCCCAAGCTGTCCTCCTCCCAGCGCCCTCCCTGAGAAGCACAAGAACGAGAGGCCTTCACCAGAGAAGCGGCATCCCTGCTCCAGACATGATGCGACCCGGCTGAGCTGAGGACCACCCCAAAGAGAGAAATCACTGCTGTGTCTGAGTGTGCCCTTCCCTGTCAGAAGAAAGGCTGACCCCGTGGCTCTTCTCATCCTGGAGAAGGCGTTCCCCCCCTTTTTCTGAACCCACCTGGGGCGTGTTCTCACACTGCACGTAGGACACGAACTCCATTAGCAAGATCCCCACTGCATCCCCTCTTCCCAGAGAGGGAAACTGAGTCCCCGAAGGTGCTGAGAGCAGCCAGATGGCCAGTCTGAACTCCGCATTTAGTAGGTACTTTCCATTTGGCAAGAAAAAAATTCAGAGCCTGGGGGTTCCTACGGAAGGCCGGAAGGCCGCAGAGTGGCCCTGGTGGGGAGGGATACGGGAGGCAGTACTGAGCCGGGACATTCTGAGAGTCAGACTCCCACTGACCAACATGCAAAGTGAACCCCAAATTGACAAGCCCATCTCTGGTGACATTTTCCCTCAAACGGCTTCTATCAAACTTGTGTCCCTGATCCTCGAAATCACCCATTAAAATGAGAGGAGAAAGAATTTAATCCCATCTAGAAATGGGCCTGGAAATGTGAAAGTCCTTTAAGCAGCTGACTAGGTCATTTTTAACCTTTAGGATCCTGACTGAGACTGCTTCTCCCCAAACTGAAGAGATAGCGGGTGTACAGGAGAGAAAAGGAAGGGGAGACAATGAATTTTACAAACCTGGACTGCTCTGATATTTAATGGATGTAATTAAAAGTTATCCTCCAAGCAATAGGGAAAATAAATAAATAAATGAAATGAGTTACCCTGGGAACTTGCAGAAAGACAATCACTAATAAAACATGCCTGTCCCACTGCTATGTGTCCAATTCTGCAGAGAAACAACTATCTGTTAACACATGCAAGAATCCTGAGAAGCAATTGTCTTTATATTATTCACGGTAATGGGAATGTACTACCAGGAATAATCATTTCTGCATCATGCCAGCCTGAACTTTCATTTCGCTGTATGAGCCGCCGGGCATCAAAGCCAACGAATTCGCAGAAATGTTCAGGGAGAGAAGGAGGGGGAAGAGAAGAAAGCCCAGCCTTCTACCCACCACCATCCCCCCCATCCCATCCATTAGAAAATATACTTCTAAATAAATCATGAGGAAGCCCAATCTACAAAATACTCCGTAGTGCGAGGTAAGCCAAAACCTCCCAAAACATCATTATGAAAAAAAAAAAATCTGAGCTCTCAATCTCACCAATTCGTCTACCCCACCTTGGCCCGATTTAAATGAAATGCTATCATGCTGCTGTGTTTTAAAACAGTGTCCGAGAAGGTAGAAAAGGTTACCCACAGCACGCAAGGACTGCCATCCTCACCATAGCAACGCGCCTATTTATAATATGGTCTACCTGCATCAAAGGCTTGTGCAGACACTCAAGGCTAGCCTAGTGCTCCATCCAGCCCGAAGACGAGCCACAAACTCTCATGAGCATGTCAATGAAACACTTCCAATTACATTACACGCCACGATTATTAGCACTGACTATCCAGTTTTTTTTCTCTCTACTCAAGTAAGAGGAAAGAGGAAAATGAATTAAGACAATTTCTAAGACAGAGTAGAAAGCCAGCCTGAGACTTTTGAAAGTGCTTTGGCTTTTTTTTTTTTTTGTAATGGTTAACTCCAGAAGCATGGACAAGAAGAGGAAAGCTAAGGAAAGCCAGACCTGAGGCTGCAAATCCGCACCCATGCACATGCAGCCTGATAAGGTACCACTGGTTCACGCGCAAGGCCTCACTCACTCCCACCAGAGAAAGACAGGCCAGAGGAGCTGACACCCACATTGACACTGGATCTTGGGAAAAAAAAAAAAAAAAAAACAAGTAAAAAGGCTTTCTTTGTAAAGGGAGACCCAAGAATCCTCATCTGATTACATACGTGTAAAGGAATTCTAATTTACCTCCTACATTAGCCTTAGAAGCCCGGCCATACCCTCTTCCTCTCCATGTCAGCGTGGCGACCACGTAGCCCGGCAGGGCCCTAACATGAGACAAGGCAAACCCCAGTGCAACTGTGTCTTTGGGCAAGACTCCTGCCTTCTCTGGGATTCAGTATTTCATCTGTATAATAGGAATGACGTATAAAGTTGTCATACACATTAAACTTAAAAAAGTATATAAAATGTTCTAGAAACTGGCACATAGTAAAAACTCAGAAAAAACATTTTTTTCTTTTTTCTTTTTGCTAATAAGGTTATTTCTGGAGTAATGATTGTTGATTCCACGAAGCCTAAGTTCCTACACACAACGGACACACAAGAAAATCTCAGAAACGTGAGGTTTCCCCACCCTTAACACATATTCCATGAAAGAAGAGCAGCCCTGGGACCAGCAGTTAGCGTAATGGCTATGTCGCTGGACTCCCGTGTAGTCAACCGCGATTCGAGTCCCGGACCCAGTGGCTTAAACTCACGCCGGGTGCGTGTGCGTGCGTGCCCAAGATCCCGAGAGGAGAATGGAGGAGAAGGGATTGCGGCGTGGCCGTCCCCCCTGGGGGGTGATTTCTCACTTTCTGTCTCTCTATCTCTCTCTTTCTGGCGAGCGCACGTGACCTATAGCAAAAACCTCTCCAAAAAAAAAAAAAAAAAAAAGAACAGCAGCCCCATCTCACAGCTGGAAAAACCGAGGCTACATTCATACTTGAAATTAGGGCTTAAGCTAAGGTTTGAACCTGGTGGGGGGTTGGGAGAACATGAAAAGTACTGGAAGGGAAAATGGCTCACTTGGCCAGCCCATCTCCAAAAGGAGCCAGTGATGGGAGAAAAGTAAGAGTATGACCCACATTATTCTCGTTTAGTCAAATGGAAAAGAGAAAAAGCATACTTTGGACTAAGATAAAAGATACACAACACAGAAGCTCAATACAAAACATGGAATTCATTATTTCAGAGACTGTCCTCTGTGAAGTGTTTTCTTTTCCCAATGGACTCCACATTCCTAAAAGGCAGAGACCACGTCACTCTATCGAGGCATCCCCAGAACACATTATAAACTCTAAATAAGTATTCGTTTCTGGCTCCACCCCTGACCATGAAGCATTTTATTCATATTTATAGATCACACCCCTAAAAAAGGAATCCCAGGATTGTATCTCCTACAACTTTTCATCCTGCTTCTCTGTGTCTACCATGGCAGCTGAGGTCACTACGAGGAAATCTAACTGTCAGAACAGGCACAGATATTCTGCCACTTTTCCAGGTCTCTGAGCTCGATGTCAAGTCTGCGGCTATCACTCCACATTTGTTTACCCTGCCTGTAAGGTTCAACCATCTTCCCAGCTCTGTCATCATCGACAATTTCAACTTTGCCAATGCACCCATGCTTCATCATCGCAGTTAGAAACCAGACAGCAGCTTTGGAGCACGGCCTAATAAGCACCTGGCATTTGCTTCTCTTTTCCACATTGTTGATGCTCTTGAGGACGTCAGCCAAGACATACATACACCACTATGGCGGTAAGGAAAGAGCGGAAAGAGATTTGTTTCTATTGAATGCATTGGGGGGAAAAAACTTCACCTTCCTGGAAACTTCTCCAAAGTTGATTTTTAAAAAAAGGCAAAAGATTTAGTGTTATTTCATATTGCAACAATTGTTTGAGGGAGATAGTTTTCTATGATTATCTGACAGACAAGAAAGCTGAGGTTTAGGGAAATATTTGCTGGTGGCCAGAACAGTCACAAATAACAAAGCCAGGAGTCAAAGCAGGGCTTGTCTGAATCTAGAATCTACCTCCTCACCACTTCCTTATTCTTGATATTTCTCTTAGTATGTTTATCACATACATCTAGAAAAGCTCTTAACTACCAGTACACGTTCAATAAATATTTTTTAAATGGAAACACACACAAAAAAAGAGCAACTCAGGTCACAGCTTCCAGCACTAACAAAAGCCTAAGTCAGCAATAGTAGACGATGCTTCATCTTAAGCCTTACAAGCTACCTAATTCCTCACCGCAGACATTTTGGAAAAAGAATTCAATGCATGTCTTCACCCACCAATATCTGCAAGAGAAAGCCCAGGAGCAAAAACAGTGACATGAAACAGGCTGGACTTGTTCACATCCAGGTATTAGATTATACTGAACTAGAAATCTCCAAACCAGGGATCCAGCATCCCAAAAGGGGAGGCGACAGATCAGCATACCGTGGCCACCTAAGCAGAGTACTCAAACATGACACTTTCTCAAAATCTTCCCAGGGAGCTGTAGAGGCCACAAGAAAGGGAGGTCCACAGAAAATGCTCTAATACATCCTCTTAACCACAGCCCGAGCATTTTTCCACCAGAGAGAAACACCAAGTGCAACAACAGTGACTTATAAGTGTGCAGACCGATTATAGCTTTACTTTCAAAAGAGCTTTGATTGATCTTTTTTGATAGACCTGAAATAAATTAAACTAGATTGACTCACTTGAGAATGGACTCTAATCCCTTAGTCAGATCCCGGAGAACTCAAACCAAACCAGCTGTTAATTTAGGCTTTATAAGATAAAGCATGAGAAATCCAAGTTGATGTACCCCAGAGCAAAGCTTACATCATCTCTGTAAGCAATCAACCCACTGTTTCTTTTAGGAACTAATCAGTTCTTGGGTAAGTGGGTGCCAAGCCTGTTCTCTCAGAGTGAAACCAACTCAATGAAAAGAGGAAAGGCGAGAAGAGAAAACCCCAAGAAACATCTACTGACTCACTTCCCCAAGCAAGCTCGAAACCAAGCCTAAGACATTTTCATTTTGCTTTCTGTAAGTCATCTACCTTCTGTCCCATAAAGAGTTGGCTTGACCAGAGCCCAAGTACCCTCACAACTGCCAAGCAAGAGGAAGGAGCTAACACTCTTGATATATTTCTTTAAGGTGGGGTGGGGGGGACCAGAATTATAGAGGAAAATATTCCCCACTACTTTTTTATTCCCTCATCTTTGAAGATCACACTGTCCCCTTTATCTTTGCTTCTGGGTGCCTTTGATTTGAATATAGGAATCCCAACGCTTTCAAGTGGCAGCTGCCCATGGCACTAATAGAGTTAACAAGAATGCAGACACAGACACACACACGCTCTCACACTCACACACAACACTACAGGCTTCTTTGCAAGCTACACCCTGCTCCCTAACGGGCAGTTCTCCCAACTTTCACCAGTAAATTTTGGAAAGGAATGAATGCTTCCATCCCGAGTGAAAGTGGCCATGCACCTCTGGGGGACCCCCCTGGAGTCCTACCCCAGGAGGTACCAAGACAGTGCCTGCCTTCAGAAAAATACAAGGCTGCCAGCCTCTTGCCCTTAAACAATGACGTTTCATATAACACTCTGTTTACCGAACATAAGGGGATCAAGAATTGAAATCCAATTTAAGGAATTATGGTGCCTTCAGACTGTTTTTCCTCAACGATGAAAAAAGACAGGCATGTTGTTTCTGGAATTAGGCCAGAAGAAACCGATCCTTGTAGTAATACAAGAAAAAAGAAAGAAATCAATGTATGTGTTTCTATACGTATGAGGGGAGGGGAAGCTAAAGTGAGTTACACCTGAGTAATAAAGAATTTATTTCATTCTGTAGAAGCATCCTGACATTTATTTCAACGCCCTATTTTGATATCCACCTGACAAACAGAATATGGCTCATCTCATTACTTCTGAGAAGCAGAAAAGATTTAACCAGAAAAGATGGACGGAAAAGACCCAACAAAATCAACCACGAAGTCTATCTACTTGCCTTCATTAGCAAAACGGACCAAGGTACCTCTGCAACCAGAAGGGCTTGCCCGGACTACGGATCTCACCCCCTTCTAAATCAAAGTCACTGCCACTGCCTTCTACTAAGCCACTGCCTCTACTAAGCCACTGTGTCAAGGCTCTGTGTGTGTTACCCACTTAATCCTGAGAGAGGGTTCATCCCCACTTCAGATGAAACTCAGGCTCAAGGAGGTTAAGGAACTGGCCAACGTCCCACAGCCAATAAATGGACAGCGCCAACTGAGTGCCCAGGTATGTCCCATTTCAGGGGCAAAGCACTTATCCAATCCCAGAATGCTTCCTTCCCACAGCAAAGACTTATTTTTAGAAAGATTTATGCTATAGGACGCATGCACTCACCAGAGAGAAAGACAGAAAGCAAGAAATCGCCCCCCCCACCCCCAGGAGATGGGCCACACCGCAATCTCTTCTCCTCTATTCTCCTCTCAGAATCTTGAGAGAGCACCCACATGCACCCAGTGTGAGTTTTAAGCCACCAGGTCCAGGACTCAAACCACAGTTGACTATGTGATAGTCCAGCAACGTAACTATTACGCCATCTGCTGGTCCCACAGCAAAGACTGAACAACTTTTAAGGCTCCTAATTGGTCTTACCAGTGCACATGCATTCCGTGGAGGCTTTTCACAGATGAGCAAGCCAAGACTTCGGAAATAAGTAATCCACAGCCAGAGAGCTGAACAGCAGGCCTAGGAGCACTCGGAGCACTAGACCCCCTAGCTCCAATTATTTAACTTCGCCCTTTCTCTCTATTTTGTTGTTGTTGTTTAAGGTTTTGGCTATAGGGAGTATGAGCTTGCCAGGAGACAGAGAGGGACAGCAAGAAATCACCCCCCAGTGGGCATGGCCACGCCATAATCCCTTCTCCATTATTCTCTCATGATACATACCCAGCATGAGTTTGAAGCCACCGGGTCCAGGATTCAAACTGCAGTAGCAGTCCAGCACCTTAACCACCATACCTGCTGGCCCCCTACCCTTTCTCTTAATTCATTTTTCCCCGCTGCCATACCCAAATAAGGGTCTCCCCCAAAGAAAATGTTACTTTCCACCAACTGCTGACTGGGGAAATCTTTGTGTTTCTGGTGTTTATATTTTGCGAGAGGAGACTAAAAATGGGGGCTATTAGAGTAAATAAATGAAGGCATTTCTTAAAAGGCATAAATCATCACCTAGAGAAACTAACTAATTAGAAAGGCTGTGCAGGCTAAGTATAGTGGCACATCCCTGTGATCCCAGCTACTCGGGAGGCCAAGGCAGGAGGATCACAAGTTCAAGGCTGGCATAGGCCAACAGAGTGAGCCACCTTTACAAAAAAAAAAAAGTGGGACAAGCAGATGGCATGATGCTTACATCACTCACCTACGTAGTCTACTGTGGTTCAAGTTCCAGTTCCAGAGACTTAAAACTCACGTCAGGCATGTGTGCATTCGTGCCCCAAATGCCAGGAGAATGGAGAAGGGATTGTAGCATGGCCATCCCACCTAGGGGGTGATTTCTCACTTTGTCTCTCTGGTGAGCACACACACCCTATAGCAAAAATCTCTCTATTTAAAGAAAAAAAAAAAAAAAAGGAACCAGCAGATGGTGTAACAGTTACATCACTGGACTCCCACCAGGTTGACCAAGGTTCAAGTCCTGGACCAGCAGCTTAAAACTCACACCCAGCACATGTGTGTGTGTGCCCAAAATCCAGAGAGAATGTAGGAGAAGGGATTGTGGTATGGCCATCCCCTCCTACGGGTTGATTTTTTACTTTGTCTCTCCAGGAAGTTCACACATCCTATAGCAAAAATCTCTCTTTAAAAAAGAAACAAAGAACAAGAAAAATGAAGGGCCAGCAGGTAGTGTGGTAGTTAAGGCACTGGACTCCCACACATGGTCAATGACAGTTTGAGTCACGGACCTGGCGGCTTACTTTCTCACTTTCACTTTTTCTCTCTCTCTCTGTCACTCTGTGGTCAAGTTTTTAATAAAAGTAATAATAATAAATAAAATAATTCTTTTTTTCAAAAAAAGGCAAAACAAAAACACCATTGCTTTCTGAGTAACAAAGCCTGTTGAAATAATAAGTCCTTTTTTTAAGGGGGTTAGGGAAGATTGGGAGGGTGTAATCACACTAATCTATTGTTTTCCACCTCTCCAAGCCAAAAAGACAGTGTTTTTTTATAAAAAGTCCATTGACCAGGGACCAGCAGCGTAATGGCTATGTCGCTGGACTCCCACGTAGTCGACCTCGGTTCGCGTCCCAGACCCGGTGGCTTAAAACTCACGCCAGGCGCGTGTGCATGCATGCCCAAGATCCCGAGAGGAGAATGGAGGAGAAGGGATTGCAGCGTGGCCAACCCCCCTGGGGGGTGATTTCTCTCTTTCTGTCTCTCTCTGTCTGTCTGGCGAGCGCATGCACCCTATGGCAAAAAAAAAAAAAAAAAACTCTCAAAAAAAAAAAAAAAAAAAGTCCATTGACCAAGACTGCGTTCAGATTCCTCATATTTCACTCCTTCTCTTTTCATTTTAGCCTCTGAAAAGCTAAAGAAAAATAGCAAAAAATACCAATAGACCTAAAAGCACCGTGTTTTAATTCTGCCTTCTGCAAATTTGGGAGGTTTGACCTGTACCTTCTGAAACAGATGCTGTTAATGCATTGGCTGCTTTCGAGCTGACTGGGAGAAGGGCAGTCATTTCTTAGGCACTACTGAGAATAAGTCATTCGGACGTGCTCCTTACTGCATCGGTTATCCAAGTTCCAGTGTGAAGGGCCAGAGTGCACTGACCACTAACGGATCTCTTGCTCAGGAGGGCCCTGTGAGAATACTGCAGCAAACTGGCCTACTGTGGGCAGAGACCCAGCTACAGAGATAACAGTGCCTCCTCCCATAAGGTGGCAGTGCCCAGACCCGGAGCAGTTCGCTTCCAGTCCCAAGTTCTGAAGATCTCTTGTCTCTAGTAACCAACTAGCACGCCTGTCTTTGAGGCAAATTGTTGGAGGAGGGGGCTGTTACATGCTTATTACAAACTCAGACAAACAATAGCCCGACCACAGTGGCCTAAGGAAAATCCCTCATAAAGCAAAAAGTGTAATTAGTTCACAGACCTCTGCTGTTCAAAAACCCAAAGAGAGTGACTTTTAGATTTATTTTTTAATGAAGTTCTAAGCAACAGAAATTCGTCCACCGAAGGCAGCACACATTACAACCAAAAGGCCACAAATTCCCGTCTCGCTGTCACTAATTTCATGCCCATCAGAAGCTGAATCATTCTAAGCCCAGTCTCCCCCACAGGTTTTTGTTTTCCCTCCACAGGGAGATAAATTATGTCAAAACATGGACTCTTTTCACTCTCTCTTCAAAAGTTATGCTGGCCTACTATTTCGCATGAGAAATAACTCAAGATCTGATTCTTTTTTGAGGTGGTGAGGGAAGAGGGAAGGTAGAGAAAAGAATCAAATATATAATATCACCAACTTGTAAAGCCGACATGAGATTTAATACCGAAGGTCTTGCTAGGGTGACTGACTGTCCCAGTTTGCCTGGGGACAGACCATTAACAATGCTGATAACAGCATCAAACCCTTCTTCTGGACCATGCACGGTTTCTCTCACGTATTCCCACAAAAACTCTCATGATCGATAAGTCCTATTATCAAATCTTGTTCTGTTTAATTGTCCAAAGATGTGTGTACTCACCAGAGACAGACAGAGAGAACACACATAAGAAAGCAGTCCGTAATGGGGAGTGGTCATAGCAAACCTCTTCTTCCATTTCTCCACCCCATCAGGAGTTTAGCTATGTGCATATGCCCACCTGGTTTGCAAACCACCAGGGCCAAGATTCGAACTGCAATTAGCCATGTGGGATCTGGCTCTCAATGCACAGTACTTAGCCACTCCACTGCTAGGCCAGCCCTCAAATCCATTTTTTTATTGTTGTTGTTCATTTTTAATTGCCAGAGGATGTATGCACTTGCCAGAGACAGAGAGATAAAGAGCAAGAGAGGAAAAAAGCATCCCTCTCTGAGACATAGGTCATGCGGCAGCAATCCCTTCTCCTCCATGTCTCCATCCTGTCGGGACTTCGGGCACACACATAATATGGCGTGTTTCTCAAGCCCGTTGGGTTTGGGTATTTAAACTGCATGGCTGCCTATGTGGGATCTGGCTCCCTTAACCACCAGGCCACGTGGTTGGCCCCATACATTCATTATTGGGTTGTCAGAAAAGTCATGACATATTCTCCTATGCAAAAATGCATCATGACTTTTCCAACAGCCCAATATTTCTTCCATGAGCGAGAGAGAGCGAGTGACAGAGAAAGAGACAAAAGAGACAGCAACCCCAGCAGGATCTTACCTCCACAACCCACCTCCACTTCAACCACCCCTGGACCATGGGTCTGCATGTGCCCGGCGTACTCAGCTAGGTCTCCAGATTCAGACCCAGGCCCTTGCTACGTCGGTCAGCCTCCCAGAGCGTTGTGTTTGACCTCTGCACCACTGTCCAGCCCCTCCACCCATTTTTTTCATGGATGAAAAAACAGAGCCACAGAGCAATTAAGTAATTTGCCCAATTTAAAACTTTCAGCCTTATGTTTAAAGCAAAAAAAAAAAGAGTGGTGGTAATCAAATACTGGTATAAAGAAAAGTTCGTGCTTTACAGGGAGATTTTGACCTGGAAACGAGTTAATGAGGAAGAAATATTCCCTGCCAAGGGAGATGACAGGAAAGCAGGGAATCGGAGGAGATACATAGAACGGGGAGATCAATCGCAAGTTGGTCTCGATGTTTCCAAAACAGTCCTTAGAGGTATTACATAAGCAACACACAAAAAGGAGAAGGAACCCCTGGAGGGGGAAACTGTGACAGCCGAGTATCCAGGACAGGAACAATGGCTCGGCAGCAAGTCGCGGGGTCCCCAGGCCTAACCCTAACTTCAATCAAATATCACCGGGTGCACACGTGCGCGCACACGTGCGCGTGCCCGTGCCTGGGAGCAATCCTGGCACGGGGACCCTGCAGGGGAGAGGGGCGTCTCTCTGTCTTTCTAGTTCTCGTGGAAGGAAGAAATAAATAAACAAACAACATTTTCAAACAAATATTCCTCAGGACTGTCACTGTGGGACTGCCTTTCCATAGACTCCCACTGGCCAGGAACCCTGGTCACTTTGGTCCCCCGAACAGTCAAATTCACAAGCTGTGGGGGCAGATGAAAACCACAAACCACGACCAAACCAGAAGTCAGACCGAAAGATAAAAATCCACTCTTAAGGCAAAAGAAACGATAAGAGAACCACTGAGGCCGAAATCAAAACCATATCTGCTTTGCATGTGGCATGTGGTTTTGTGTGTGTACTTTTAACATGTCAGGTCGTTAGCTGCTGTCACATTTAAGTCACTGTGTGCTCCTTTAACTGCTATGCAAACTGAGGTGGCTGGAGATAATCATCTGGGCCAAAAATGCCAGTGAGGGTGGAGGAAGCAACAGTAACTCCCAAGTTATTGCTGTGAAATATCTCAAGTTATTACTGTTCAACATTTCGGGGTAGGGCAGAGCCACCCAATGGTGCCCCTTCCCAACCATCCTGAGTTGCAAAACCATGTCAAGAGTAATATATTAGGATTTATTTCTGATGGAGATAAACTGGCAAATTTAACCCAAGTGAAAAAGTATCCAAGCAGAACACAGCTTTTTCTTTTTCCTTTTTTTTTTTTTTGCTTGAGTGGGGGGTTGGGGGGGGGGGTTCCTCCAAAGAAAGGCTCCCAGCCTTATGAAAGCCTTTTTCTCACTCGCAAATTCAAGCCCCAAGTGCCAATTCTTCAGACACAAATGGCTTCACAAATCAGGTCTTCTGTGGGGAGACATTTGTCATCTGCTTTCACTCACCATTATGAAAATGTGGCAACAGTGACAAGTTTTAAGAAAACACAAACCAAAACAGGGTGCATAAAACACAGGCTGGTGGTTTGGTAAACATGTCCTTAGCTTAGGGGCATTTTCAAACCTTCCTTTAAGTTCTCTTTCAAGAAAAAAATGTCTTTATACATTGGGTCAGTGAGTTATTTTTTAAATTAACAGGAAACTCTTGGCTTCTTCAGCAATTATTAAGAAATAAACGCTGCTGGATTCCAGAATAAAAACTAAGCAACTGAAGACCGGGAGGAGGGAGGCGGGGGAGGTTTGTTTTTGATTTCAAGGATAAGAATCAAGTTCAGAACTTTGTGACTCCTGGAAGATTCATGAATGGAGTCTCATACATTCCATAAATCAATAAAGTTCTTATCTCCATCTCTGCTATTTCATTCCCGTACCATATTAAATAGTCCTAGGTCTTGTGCTATATATTTGTATCTTAAGAGCTAATCAAAAGGACAAAAATTCCTCTTTGCACATCATTGCAAGATTTTTTTAGCTTTGCTACAATAGCAGAAAGCAGCAAGTTAAAACCAGACCCAAAGGCCCTGAAAAGACTCACCCCCCACCAACACACACAGCTCATGAAGTAGATACTTTCTTTCCCTTGAAGGGTCTGTTCTCCAGAAATCCCCTCCTTCACTCTCTGCTCCATTCACACTGTACAGGCCCCACCCTCAGAAATGTCAATCTGACAAGTGCTTTCAAACCATACCAGAGTCCCCATAAAACTTATGGAAGGCGCTTTTCAGTGCAAAGATCCTCACATTTGGAAGGCCAACCCAATACATTCCTTCCCATTTCTTTAATCACAGTACTTGTTCTTAAATGATGGAGAGGCCTACTACCAGACAGGTCAGGTTGAAGACTCTATGTACTTGCTTTTTGGGTGGAAATAGTAGTTTAAATTTCACTTAAGCATTTTACCTACATTTTACTGATAACTAGATTGAAATATTCAGATTCTCAGAATTCAAAGTGTTGAGATGTTATTGCAAGGTCTTTTTTTTTTTTTTTTAAAGCATCCCTTATGGGTTCTTTAGCTGAGTTAAGACATGGAGGAAAGCCAGAAAGGAAAATCCCACCAAATCTGCCTCTGGGAGAAAGGAGTTGCCTGGAGTGGGCTTGAAGCACACACCACGACCCCATGTAATGAACTGCCCTCCAGTCCCAGAAAACACTCTTAAAACTTCAAGTTTCGTTTATACCCAGCGCTCCCAGTCCTGAGACTGACGGGTGCTGGACAAGAACACACAACCATGAATTTCTTGGAGGTCCATCGCCAAGCTCCTTAGAGCTTTTTTTTTTGGGGGGGGGGGGGGGGCGGGAGAGGTTTTTCCCATAGGGCGCGTGCATTCACCAGAAAGACAGAGACAGAAAGAGAGAAATCATCCCCCAGGGGGGATGGTCATGCCACAATCCCTTCTCCTCCATTCTCTTCTCAGGATCTTGGGCACGCACGCACACATACCCAGCCTGAGTTTAAGCCACCAGGTCCGGAATTCGAACTGCGGTTGACTATATGGGAGTTCAGCAACATAGCTATTATGCCAACTGCTGGTTCTGACATTCCAGTCTTTAAGTTCTCCTTTCCACAGCACCGTCTTCAAGGCCAGTACACTCCTCAAAGAAAAAGAGAACCCCCAAAACAAAAGGGAAAACCCAAACAATGGTCATTCACTGGAGGGCCTAGGAACCAGGAATCTCCTAAAAACATTGTTGGCAAAACCCACACTGGACAAGCAGAAATACAAAGTACCATCATATAAAAATCACAAGATTCCTGGAATACAAGCCAGAGATGACTCCTGGGTGAAACCAGGATGTGGTCCTGGGTGAAACCAGGATGTGAGGTCTGATTATCCTAATTGAAGGATACACCAGAATCTAGAGTGGGCAGCTTACCTCTCTTAAAGTCAATGCTTTCATTCACCTAATCATTCACTATATCTGGAGGACCCACTATGTGAGGAGCTGGGTCACCACTCAGTAGCTGCCAGATAAAAATTTTTAATGCATTATACCTCCTAAACTTTTAGATATATATAATATGTACATTTCAGAATAATAGTCCCCTCTTAACTGCTTTCCAATAGAGATTTAAATGTCTGTGATGAGGCCAGCAGGTGGCATGGTGGTTAAAGATGCTGCATTCCCACATGGCCTACCACTATTCGAGTCCTGGACCTGGCAGCTTGCCTCCTCGCTTTCCCTTTCTCTCTCTGTCTCTATCTGGTCAAGTTAAAAAATAATAATAAATGGAATTAAATAAATGAGTTTTTTAAAAACCAATAAATACATAAAAATAAATGATGTCCCATGATATCATCCTTTCTCCTTCTCTCTCTCTCCTTAAATCATTACCAAGTTTTCTAGCAAGAGCTTTTCCAAACCTTCTATTAGAAGGCTGGAAAAGCCCACAAGGGTCTCGGGGGCTAGCAACACAGGAAAGGAACCTCCAACTCCCTTTATATTTTGGGTTGTCCATGGCATTTAGGAGAAACACCTCCCTTCCTCTCTGCTTCTCGGTTCCGTATTGGCTCATTTACACGGTGCTGCTCCCCCGCAGCGGTTAGTACATCTTTTTGTCATTTCTGCCTTTCCCCGCCATTAGTGCGGGCTGCTGAGACGACACCCCAGCTGCCTCCCCAGAGGGGCCCGCAGTCCCGGCACATCCCTTTCCCCCAAGTGTCCCCCCTTTGACTAATGTTCACCAACACTCATACATCATTCCCAAATTGGTCCAAATGAATTAAACACAGCTCTGCTTAACATTACGAGATTTAAATGGATTTTCTCTCTACAGGTCTGCCCCATAATTGGGTTTATCCATCTTGTTGAAGTACAGTTTACACTTGCTAACATCACGCCAATTCAAGCTACATTTTCTGCTCCAGTGGCAGGAGCAAGGCAGATTTGTCATCGGATCATAACAGGTAATTCAAACAACAATTAGTTTGATGACGGCCCGTATGTCAATGTCTGCTCCCGGCAGCCTGGCTTGCACCCGATGCTCTCTGTTCCTCAAGATGAATTGTCTTCACAATTCTTCAATTTCAATCACCAACAATGCTTACTGAATCAACTTAAAAACTATTGACACAAGACTGTCTTCTCTACAGAGCTGCCTCACCAAAGCCCTAGTGAAAAGATATTTTCCACACACACCCCAAGATAGGCCATTACCACCCACAACCATTTTCAAGCCTTGGAAAATCTCTGATTTTCAACCAAAGCCATTTATTATGGCTCTTCCTCTTAGCCCAACATCCAGGGAGGCACAAGATTTGAGAATAGAAAGGCATGAATGCACTTGTATGCACTCATCTGTCCATGAGAAGGAAGATAGTTGTTAAAATTATTTTTTACGAAATATTTAACTTAGTTATTTAACTTGACCAGAGAAAGAGAGAATGTGAGAAAGCAAGTCACCAGGTCCAGGACTCAAACCATGGTTGGCCATGTGGGAGCCCAGCACCCTTAACCACCATGCCACCTGCCAGCCCCGAGATGTTGTCCCCTTCTAGAATGAATGACAATTGTCAAAGTCTGAGAAAAAGTTAGTCTCCAATTGGTAAGACTACTTGTCATTTTAAAAAAAAGCTTGTATTGTTTTTAAAAGCCACTAACTTCCAAGCATTTTGAAAATTAAAAGACAATCATATAAACTATAAACCAGTCCAACCACGGTTATTCATTGTTGGAATAAAGCCACAGACATTCGGACACAGCGCACATTCATGCTCTGAAAGAGAGCTGAAATCAGAACGTGAGAGACCTGGCAAAGAATGTGAAGTTGACAAAGGGGTTGAAACACCCATCTCAAATTATTTGGCTGAGTACAAAAATATGATGACAGGCCCTGTCATAAAAGGGACTGTTATTAACAAATTTTAAATTGGCCTCTGATTGCTACCTGTAGTACACACCCCAGTCTCACTCACATACGGTTTCCTCGCTGCTCCCCGCCGTGTATTTGAATATATTCACACCCCTTGTCAGACACCTACTATGGCCCAGGAATTACTGCATGGGACTGTAGGCACATGAGAATGAGCAAGACACCCTCTCTGTCCTTCAGAAGAGCTTATATTCTACTCAAATGCAACAAGAACGAGGCAGGCTTTTTAAGTGACATAAGAGAAATGTAAACAGCAACCAACAGGAGTCATAAATCTTTGTTACCCAGCAAAGATAGTTCAGGTCATCAAATTTATCATGTATGATGTTCTTGACAGGATATACAAAATACACATTGCATTTCAGGATAAGACATATTCTAAACCTGCAAACAAGTACCTCATAGTCCTCAGTGATAAAAAAACAGCAGCTCACGGGAATCAAGCGCCCTATTCTGCACCATGGCCCTGCCCAGCTCATAACTTAGCTCTTTTCATCTCCCAATAACCCTTTCGAAACAGGCAATACTACTAGTGTCCCCATTTTACAGATTTGGAAACAGAGGCTCAGCACAACAGAGACTCAAACCAAGTTACCTGATTCCAAGACCACACCTGAGCTAGCCACCTCCTCCTGCGCCTGTTTCTTTACATGGCAAAGGCAATGCTACTTCAGTTTCAGGGGTCAGGCCCACGTGGACACGTCGAGACCACG
Source organism: Tupaia tana (assembly GCA_026018925.1). Classification (NCBI taxonomy): domain Eukaryota; kingdom Metazoa; phylum Chordata; class Mammalia; order Scandentia; family Tupaiidae; genus Tupaia; species Tupaia tana. Next base: position 23,294,102 of record JAKSZU010000010.1, on the reverse strand, counting down.
GGTCTCACCGTGGGCTGAATCGACCCACGGGGAACATGGGGAACTTGCTGGAGACACTTCTGGTTGCTGCATTTTTGTTTAGTACTCGTGACATCATCGAGAAGGTTCAGGTCAGGGATAGTGCTAATTAAACACCCTACAAAGGCACAGGATGGACCTCGGCAACAAGCAATTATCCAGTCCAAAATGTCAATAGTGCTGAGGATGAGAAAGCCGGAACTAAGCCATTCTAGCTCATCCAGCCCCCAGTGCTAACCAATGGCAAAGACAGTTTCCAGACCAGGCCTCCATCTGCAGGGAATCAGGTGCAACCAAGCGCTTTCCCAGCTGCATTCCTTAAAACACTGGGGTTTTGTGAAGATGCTTCAAAGAGCCCACACATGTTTCATTCTGATGTCTCTTCATATATTATAGATACACAGATTTAAACATGTTTTTTAATTTGCCAAAGGGCATGTTGACTCTCCAAAGGAAGAGAGACAGGGGCCAGCAGGTGACATGGTGGTTAAGGCGCTGGATTCCCATACGGCCAGCCGCAGGTCAAGTCCTAGATCTGGAGGCTTGAAAATCATGCCAGGTGCATATGCGTTCATGCCTAAAATTCTGAGAGGAGAACGGAGGAGGGATTGCAGGGTGGCTATCCCCCCTGGGAGGTGATTTCTCTTTCCCTCTCTCTTTCTGTGTCTCTTTCCAGCCAGCATACACTCCTATGGCAAAAAACCTTTAAAATAAAAAAAAAGTTTAAAAAAAAGGAAAGAAAAGAAAAAGAGCGAGAACGCACCCCCCAGTGGATGTGGTCACACCCCAACCCCCTTTTCATTTCTCCTCCTGTTGGGATTTTGCGCACACATGTACAAATGCCTGGCACGTTTTTTAAGCTGCTGGGTCCAGGATTGAAACCACACAGTTGGCCATGTGGGATCTGGCTCTGTTGACCACCAGGCCACAGGTTGGAGTTAAGCTCTATTTTTAAATTTTAGTATCTTATTCATTAAACATTAAGCACCCTGCCAACCACATAGTGGTTTTGGTGGAACCCTCAGGAATAATAGTCTGTTGCTATTTCTGTTTAATTGAAGAGCATGTTGAGACTTCAGGGTAAACAAGTTAAAAAAAGTTGCAACCACTTATCAGTTTGATCAAAACGTGATACTTCGCAACTAAATCAAACTCCAGAAACAAACTACGTGTTAAACCCCACAGGCCTGCAAATGTCAACCACAACCCATTTAGAAATTTCTGTGCTCAGCCCAATAGCCCCATAATTTTCAGGGATTTTATAAAAAGTAAATATTACAAAGTAGAACTTATAAAATAGAAGTTATGCTAAGAAAGCACAACCAGCTGACTGCCACAGATCAGACCTCTAGACCGAGTTGTTCTGGCCAGTGAGGGAGCACACATGACCGATGGAACAACCGTTTATATTCTTTCTGGGTGTTCCAATCCAGGACTTCGCAACGTTCCCTCTGTATCCTTACCAGCCCTCTTATAGACTAGGCTCCTTGCATGACACCAGATCCCACCTTTTCTCACTGGTGCTAACAACTCAGGGGACAGTGGCCAGCACTGACTAGCTGTTTAAAATGTTCTCAAAGCAGAGACTCCTACCATGTGAAGCTGTTCTTCAGAACTCTGGATCTAACCGAATCTACCACCCTCTTTTCTCCTCCAAAGAAATAAGAGTCAAGCTAAAATAAACAAGTCAACAAAACAAGGCCCTACAACACAATTGTTCTCTGCCGTCCTCTACTGTGATCAGCCATCAGAATCACCTCACCAGTGAGGAAGGAGTATAGATTCCACGACTCCCAAAACCAGTGCCCCTCAACCCTGACTGCTCATTAAAGTGACCCTGACCCAGGAAGCTCTTACGAGTCGAAGAGGCCCAGGCCCTCACCCCAGAGGTGCTGATTTGATTGGTCTGGGGCAGAGGCTGGACCTGAGCATTGCTATAGCTGCTTCCTAGGAGGCCATAACACACAGCAGAGTTGGAACCACTGCCCTTGACCACTGGTTCTCCACAGGCTGAGCCCAGAGTAGAGGCATCTGCATCACCCGAAAATGTTAAAACTCGGGACCCATCCCAGACCCACGTGTCCTGAACCCCTTCAGTGAGGCCCCAATCTGCACCTTAACAAGCTGTCCAGGTACACTCCAGGCAAAGCACGCTCTAGTAGGTCAACACCGGCCTAGGCTTATGGACAAGACTCTCCAAGGAGGAGCACGCAGAAAGCTGCTCTGTAGTTCTGGACAAGGTACATGGTCCGGAAAACCGGTTGGTGGCCACAGCATTGGGAAAGCAAGCCTCAACCGTCCTGGACATTACACTCGGCAGGCAGCAGCTAGCACAATGCGAGGAGGCAGACAGCCTCTCTCCAGCCCGGGTCTGAATCCTAATTGGCCTTATGCAAAATATCTCAGGTATCTGTTTCCTCATTTACAAAAGGATACCATGCTGAGAACAATAATAACTACATTCTTCAGGTTTCCCTCCCTGTCAATGAACACATAATTCACAGGCCAGCCAGTGGCCTGGTGGTTAAGGCTCTGGATCCCACATGGCCAACTGCGGTCCAAGCCCCAGACCCGGCAGCTTGAAAAACACTCTGGGCACATGTGTTGGGCACATACCTGCCCAAAATCCCAACAGAGAGATGAAGAAGGGACTACAATGTGGCCATCCTCCCTGAGAAGGGTGGGAAGGTGCTTTCGCAATTTCTCTCTTTCTGTCTCTCTCCAGCAAGCACACGTGTCCTATAGCAAAAACTAAAAATAAATAATTTACATAAAGCACTTAACACTGGGCCCAACGCAAAGGAGAATTCAATAAACAAAAGCTGCTATTACTATTAACTGTTATTGTCTCTGACCCCTAAGACCAAGTACGTTATTATCCACGCTATTCTTCCCAAACTAATGCCTCTGCTTCAGCTCTGTGAAAGTAACTGGCTGTCTTCACAAACACATGAAGAAGTAAAGGCCTCAAATGCTCATGGGAGGGAGCAGCAGGTGGTGTAGTGGTTAAGGGCACTGGACTCTTACACGGCCAACCACGGTTCAAACCGTGGACTTGAAGGCTTGCTTTCTCCCTCTTGCTCTCTGTCCCTCTCTGGCCAAATTAAAATAAATAAAGTTAAATAAATAATTATTTTTTAAAAAAAACATGCAAACATTACAGTATTTCTCACTACAAATGAGAAAATGTTATCCCAATCGAGTACCTGGCTGCCCTCAATTTTTATTCAACAACTGAAAATGAACATCCAATAAATGATCAATTGATTGATTCCAGAAGACTCTAAGGCAGCACTTTTCAAACTTCTGTAGGCTAAAACAAAAAAAAAATCACAACCCTCATAAAAATGTAACTCCTGAACTGCACCAGAAACCTATCAATCAAACCAAGGGGAGTAGGTGTTTATAAGTCAGTATTTAAAACATCACTAGGGGGACCAGCAGTTAGCATAATGGCTATGTCGCTGGACTCCCACGTAGTCAATCACGGTTTGCGTCTCGGACCCGGTGGCTTAAAACTCACTCCGGGCGTGTGTGCGTGCGTGCCCAGGATCCCGAGAGGAGAATGGAGGAGAAGGGATTGTGGCGTGGCCATCCCCCCTGGGGGGCGATTTCTCACCTTCTGTCTCTCTGTCTCTCTCTGTCTGGCAAGCGCACCTGCCCTATAGCAAAAACCTCTCCAAAATAAAATAAAATAAAATAAAACATCACTAGGATTTAAGCTTGAGAAGAACTAGGGCTTTCTGTCTGTTTTGCTCACTAATAAAAATTCCCCAGAGGCCTCACACGCAGTAGACACACAATAAATATTTTTGAATAAATGACCATCCTGAGATATAAACTTAAATTAGGTAATTAAGCCAGAACTCATTCCCACAGAAAGTGAGTGAGCCTCTTGGGTGAGTAGTGTGACATCAGCAAGCTGTCAAACCACTGTAGTGAGGCAGCATTTCTCTCTCTCTCTCTCTCTCTCTCTCTCACTCACACACACACACACACACACACCCTTCCTTGTAGAAAGTAGACATGAAATCTCACAGCCAGTGTCTGCCAGGAAATAAGGAAAAGTGAGGAAGAAACTGCACCAAGACCTAAACTTGTTTCCAGAGTTCTCCACTTAGCCCAGATCTGTTTCTCGACCAGGATGGCAAATCCTCATGAAAAGTGAAAGGCCAGGTAACTAGTGGTGCGTCAGAGGACAAGCTCAGGACACCAGAGGCCACCAACACAAACCTGAACAGGAGTAAAGCCGGCAACCCCACAAACCTGATTTTTTTTTTTCTTTTTGGAGAGGGTATACGTGCTTACAGAAGAGACAGAAAGGAAGAAATCCCCCCCAGAGGGATGACCATGCCACAATCTCTTCTCCTCCATTCTCAGGATTTTGGGCATGCACACACACGTGCCGAGCATGAGTTTTAAGCCTCCGGGTCCAGGACTTGAACTGCGGTTGACTATGTTGGAGTCTAGCAATATAACCATTACGCCATTTGTCAATCCACTCATCTTGGCCAAGTTCATCACAAATGCAAAGGTCTACTAGGGCAGAGAGATGGAGGCTGAGCCATGTCACCTTAGGAATCTTAACAATTTTAAATATCCAGTTCACACTTAGGAAAAAGGGCCAAGGTCACACTCCAGTTTATAGCCTTTCTCTAGCTCCAAAATGTACCCAGGTCCTGGTGAAGCGACCTGGTGGCCTTACTGAGTCATGGTGGAGGAGTTCTAAGACCAAGCAGAAGGTTTATGCTTTGGTGCAGCTCAAACAGGAACTTGCAGGCAAAAGGACAAGAGGGAAAGCAACACCCACGGCAAAGTCTCTACGCTCAGCTGTGTAAACAAATAAAATGGTCCATTTCTTCTGGATCCTCTCCTAGTTGTCTTTGCGCACACGCACAAGCACACGCATGCACGCACACACACAAACCACTTCACATCTTAAAAGAAAAACAACCAAGAAAGGTCTACACAGTTTGTTTTTGCTGCGTGTGGTTTTTTCCCTAAATCACATCTGACTTGGTGTTAAAACATCAACCTTTGGCCAAAATACTCTTAAAACAAAGGCTTAATTGGTTCTGAAGTAGTTCTTCTGAAAACCAAGGGGAACATCTTCTGTGGGTCTTGACCTTGATTACAACACTGCTCTTGAGGTTGGAATAATGATGGGAGTAGGAGCATTGGAAGAGCTCTCTTCAGGGAGGCCACAGAGATCCCTAAACATCTATCTATGGTCACCTCCAGGACACAGCCCTGGAGGCCATTCTGTCTTCACACATTTCCCACTGGGGTCCAGTGTCTGAAGTCAGTTTTATTCTCTGCTCAGTGGAGAAGATGGTGGGACATGTCCCTAGGACCTGAAGCCACAGGCCAAACCACTGGGTGATGGGACCTGTAATCGAGCTTGGGTAACATTGGCATCTGATCATACCCAGGTTCTGTACTACTCTCCCTCCCCACAAAAAATACCTAACTACTAGCTGGTACATTTCAATGGCAGCACTCAAAATCCAGTTCAAGTGTCTGCCAAAAGGCCAGTGCAAAGCTAAACACACATTTACCCCATGCCTTTCCAAAGCCCCCCTGGTGTATGAACAACAGAAACAGAAACATACTTCCCCCCCAAATGCATGTATGAGAATGTCACTAGAGCTTTAGTCGTAAAAGCAAAATACTAGACGTAATTCAAATATCCAGCAATGTAGAAAGGATAAGTGAATGTGCACTGGGTCATATTTATACATGGAATTCGACATGGCAATGAGGAAGATCAAATCATTGCTACCCACAATAACATGGATAAAGCTCACAGACATAATGCTGAGTGAGGCCGGATGTGAAACAGTACGATCTGCGTGATTCCAATTACATGAAGCCAAAAATACAGGCAAAACGAATCCATGGTGAGAGACTGGGGGCAGGGAAAGAGGAAGAAGGTGCCTGAGGAAGAAGAGAGGGGAAAGGAGACTCCTTGATTAGAGGCCAGCGAAGTATGCCTGTGGGGCCATAGCCAGCCACTGCCTGTTTTTATATATAAAGTTTTATTGGGACATGGCCACACACACTCCTCTATCTTTGCCTCCTCTCAAAGCACAATAGCAGGGTAGAGTAGTTGTGTAGAACTGTATACTCAGACCAGCAGTTGTTGGCACAATGGTTAAGGCACTAGACTCACACAAGGCCAATCGTGGCTCGAGACCCAGACCTTGTGGCCTGCTTTCTCACTTTCTGCCTCTATCTTTCTCTGGTCAAATTTTAAAAGCTAATAATAATGAGTAAAATTATTCTTTAAGTTCTTTTTTTTCTTTTTGACAGATTTTTGCTATAAGAAGTGTGTGTTCAACAGAGACAGAGAGACACAGAGAGACAAAAAGCAAGAAATCACACCCCAGGGGGGATGGCCACATTGCAATATCTCTCCTCCATTCTCAGGACTTTGGGCGCAGATGTACACATGCTCAGCATGAATTTTAAACCACTGGATCCAGGACTCAAACCATGATCGATTATATGGGAGTCCAGCAACATAACCATTACACCATCTGCTGATCCCTAACTAATTCTTTTTATTTTTTTACTTTATTTATTTATTTATTTAATTTTAATTTGACCAGAGAAGACAGAGAGAGAGAGAGAGAGAGAGGAGGAAAAGTGAGAAGCCAAGCTGCCAGGTCTGGGATTCGAACCACAGTCAGCCATGTGGAGTCCAGCACCCTTACACACACTACGTGCCAGTCCCCAAAATAATTACTGTTTAAAAAAGGAAACCTCATGTCCTCATGGGGCCAGCCCAAAGCCTAGTGGCTAAAGCAGCTGGATCCCACATGGCAGACTGTGGTTCAAGTCCCAGACCCAGCAGCTTGAGAAACACACCAGGCACATGTATGCCCAAAATCTCAAAAGGAGGGAGAGATAGAAGGGAGTGCCCCGTGGAGACACTTGCGAGGAGTGGGGTTTGCTTTCCTTCTCTCACGCCTTCTGTCTCTCTCTGGCAAAGACATGCACCCTCTAGAAAACTGAAGCCAAAACAAATAACCATATAGCCCAAAAAGCCTGAATACTGGGTCATCGGAAAAGTCAGGACTCATTTTTGCACAGAAAAATACATCGTGACTTTTCTGACGACCCAGTCTTTATGATCTGGCCCTTCACAGAAAAGACGTCTCAACCCTGTTCTATATATTTATTTGAGTGACGATTTCATGGAGGTACACGTTTATGAAAGTTCATGTAATTCTCTACTAAAGGCCTGTGTACTGTGATATATTTAAATTGCACTTCAATAAAACTTTTTGAAAGTCAATAGAATGAAATAACTGAGGGCTGGTTTGTGTGTGTGTGTGTGCGTGTGTGTGTGTATTTCTAGAAGTTACAAGCACTCAGCGGAGAAACACAGAGCAGTGAGAAGAAAGCGCAGCCACCCCTCACCATGGGGTGTGCTCATGCTGCAATCTCTTCTCCATGTCTCCTCCTTCCAGGATTTGGGGCACACACATGCATGTACCCTCATGTTTCTCAACCGATCAGGTCTGGGATTCGAACCATGTCAGCCATGTGAGATCTAGCTGCCTTAAACACCAGGCCATGGAGCTAGCCCACTATGTCTTTTTTAAAAAGGCCTTTTAGGGACCAGGCAGTGGCGAGTGATAATACAACTGGACCCACATGAGAAAGGTCCTGTGTTCGTGCCCTGGACCTCCCTGAGCATGCTGGCTGATAGTGGCACTGATTGTGGTATGAAAGCCTTGTCAGGGTTCCTGTCTCTGTCTCTTTCTCATGGAACAAATAAGCAAACGTTTTTAAAAGGTTTTATTTAAGCCTTTTACGTTTCGTTCTAGATACATCATCTCTGGAGAACAAGGCCACTGGTGTTGCTCCTGTCTCTTCTAAACTGAGAGAAGGTAGGAGACTGTCAAAAGTGGGGAGGATCCCAACCTAGCCACGAATAGTGTTCAAACTTTCCCAAGAATGTGACATGTCTACGGAATCACTCAGGCCTTTCACATAAACAGTACACTGGGCCACATCCTGAGATTACAGGAGGGATGGGAAGGGCAAAGGGCAGGAATCTCACGTGACGCGTAGTGTCATCCTACTCGCGGTTATTTTCGGATATAGCTTAGGAGAGCGACAAGCTCAGCCCCCATTGAAATACAGTATTTACTAAGTTTAAACAGTTCTAAGTTCCCAGGGAAGAAAATTCTGTCTCAACGATCACACTGCATTTAAGCCCTAAAATGGAAAATGGAATGAAGGGGAAAGGTCTGTCTACACTGCACTAGAGCGAGGTCAACCTCGCCCCTTACCCCCGCCCACAGTGCTGCTGAGCTGACCAATGCAGTACTTTGGGAACAATTTCATTTTGTCTGAGGTTCCCCCGTCTTTCCCTTTTTTTTTTTTTTTTTTTTTTTTTGCCATTTATCCTTTGATGATCACGCTACAATTACAGTTAGATGCCGTCTGGCTTGGCCTCGTGCTGGTCTCACAGAGACTGAGCGAGCGTGAACACTGAAAGCATGGTACTGGGGCTCTAATAAAATGTCTCTCTGTTTGCCCACATGGGCATCAAGCCTTAGCAAATAGAAGCAGGGGAGAACAATACTACCTGTTCATGGAGGAATAGTGATGGTTTCAGTCCTCCAAACAATGAGCTCTGTAATTTACTCCATCCTCCTCCTGAGAAAGAGCTTCACATGGCCTACACCGTGCCAGGTGGTTTGGAGAAAGACGAACTGCTCGGTCTAACAAGGGGCACTTCAGCAACGGGTGTAAAGATACAACAGCTGGTCTGGTCTCCCAGTGACATGGCCCCAGCCAGCCTTTCCACACCAAGATAAGGATCACTATCCTATTCAACCTCAACAATTCCCACACCCCAGGCAACAGGATTTTCCAGCACTCCATGAGATGTAGCAGGCCTCAGGACATTGTCTGTTCATCCATCCATTCATCAGAGTCAGGGTTTGGCCTTGTTCTCTAACCAAGCCCGATGCCTAAGACATTTTCTAGGAGCAAGCCTTACTAGGCCGTTAATCATAAAGCCAGAAGGAGCCAACAGGAAACGTGCCTGCAAGAATCGCTGCAGCCTCAAGCGAAAGACACGCTGGTGTTGAAAATATTTGGGGTCGGAGGGGTAAAGTCAACAGTCACACTTTCCCCTAAAACACACACACACAAGATCCGCCCTACTGCAGAGTAACCAAAGTATTTTTTAAGTAAGTTACTGTTGCCTTGAAATGAGTACAAAAATACCAGGAATCCACCCAATGAAAATGTCTGCTGACTCATGCCTTTTACTGGTAGAGTAATTCCATTTACCTGGGGGCAACTGGCTATTAGAAAGTCTTATCGAGGAAGATGCAGATTTGAACTGGCAGATCCACAAAGATGGCAAGTGGCTCCCGCGGCAGGAGAGACCACACACACATAGGCCAGTGCACTGCAAGTGCCTCCTGCAAGCCACAGAGCAACAGGATAATGTAACTGCTAGAGCAAACCCACATCAACGCAGATCAACGACAGCCAGACTTGACCACCACCAGAAAAGGTTTCAAAAGCCTCTCCTCAAAGAGTTAAACCAGAACATGAGAAGTTTTGGTGCCATTAGTTACACCATGAGGGCCAGGCAGACAGACGAAAATCGTATTAGTCTGCTCTCGCTCCACTCTTGCGCTCCGTTGGCATCAGTTCAGCACCAAGTCTATATTAGTCCGTGATTTGTTTAGCCTTTGGATTTAAGAGAATGGAAGTACTACGTGAGCAGGAAACAGGACACTCAATCAGAAGCCCCGATCTGCCGCCTTGCCCTCCCATTTCGCTCAGTGTCATATATCAACAGGTCCACGAGAAATCAACATTTCAGGACAATCAGGTCAAAAGCGATATTCTTAGCACCTCTTAAAGGATTTTTTCTTTTTTTCCTGATCCACCAGAAACACTCTCTGGCTGTCACTCGACCTCCTCTGCCCTCCCCCTTTAATCCTTCCCATTCACATTTTGTCTCCCCTTGTTTTACTACCACTTCAGATCCCTCCCTCTGCAAAAAAAATAGTAGCCAAGCTGGGGCCGTGTGCCCATTCTGCCTGACCAAGAAACTCGTAACACACACAGGCTTCTCTCTCCTTCTGTAGCTTCAAGTCATTTTAGCAGCATTTCTTCGGTTCTTTTTTTCTTTGCTTCCCACCTCTCCCCACCACCACCACCCCCCCCCCCCGCCCCGCCCGCCAAGATTCAACCACCACCATCACCATCACCACCGATAGCATCAGCATCTGGGGAGGAGGGACAGAGAATAGAAGATACAAGAGGCCTACACATTGACAGTTCGAGCTTCAGGATCTCTTGCATTTCCTACCTGAATTGCAATCTGGTGTTCAATCATTTTGTACGCAGAGTAATGCGTGCTGCCGGACTGAAAATGGAGCTGTAGAAAGAAACCAAATCAAAGCGTCTGCTTATGTCACAAACTACAAGAAAACATCTTAAGCAGTTTATGAATAGCAGACAAACCTTCCCAGATTGAACTGCAGCCTTGGCATTCAATCAGGACCTGAGTACGTTTATTTGTTGCTATGGATAAGATGATCATAATAATCTAAGTTTGTTTTTTATTTTTTTTTAAAGCACCTATTCAATAAGCAAAAAGGGGAAGGGGGTGGCCAGGAGTGAGAATCAATGACATGAAAAGGAAAGACTGATGCCCGTTAAGACATGAAGGAAGCCAGGGTGCTGAGCAGGATGCTGAAGGGAAATCAACTGTGTGCAGCAAAAAGTCATGAGGACCGCGACGTGGAGGCGAGAAGAAAGATGACGAGAGAGGATATCGTGAGAAGCCACAGAGTGCAACAAGTGCAACACGCACCCCCACGCATGTCTACTAACCAGGCCCCGACTCTTCAACACGACTCTATTTCTGGGAAAACAAATGTGGCAGACAGAACTCAGGGGCCACCCGATGCCTTATACATTCTTTCACAATGACGAAGCTGTCCGTCCTCGGACCCATCCGCACTCGAGTAACCCACACATCCCCAAAGAGGAAGCCAGCTATTGCTAAAGAGCCACCAGTTTTCTAAGGACCACCTAGCAGGTGGCAGCTGAGTGAATGAAGTCACCGGGTTACTCAGGCCCTCCACCGCACACAAGGTTTAAGGCTTGCCTCCATCTTTCCTTCCGAAGCCCTGCAGGCTATCAACAAAGCAGCAGGTATCCCCAAATAGAAAGGAACGCCAAGACTCCTCACCCGGTTTTTGTTGTCCCCATTCATACTTGTGAATCTTAGGGTCCTACCAATTGGGAAAACAAACACCATCTGGTGAGTTATTGTATAAACAATACAATAATCATAAAGGATCTCAACAAGTATCTGAAAATGCCTTTTAATTGGCCATATGTGAACAAATGATGAGGAAATCAGATGATCCTGTGAAATGGCTGCCCATCCCCCTCCTTGCAAGAGGCAAAGACAGGGCATCTGCAAACACAGGCCTGGACTGTACCGAACTCCGGCTACTACTACTGCTGCACTAAATCGCCACTACCAGGCCACGGCTGCATCACAGAACAAAGCGTAATTCAAGCTGCAAGTGAGTTTCAGACCCAGTCATTTCGTATCTTGCTCCCTGGAACAAAGTCATTCAGGCCACACAGCTTTGTTGCTTTTTTAAGGGGGAAAAACAAAATTACAAATTCACTTAAGAACCTTTGAACCCATTCAAACATGACATGGTAGAAATCAAATTTTTTAAATGATGTAAATTCATATTGCTTATGGGATAAGGCTATAAGTACCATTTTAGTGGCTCTGAGGTAAGTTTATCTGTTCTAAATAAACATTACATATATACACAACATGCACATACATGTAAGTTTATATATATATGTGTGTGTATATATATATATATATATATGCGTGTGTGTGTGTGTGTCTTTGCCCCAGAACAGAATATTAATCAAAATTGAAAGGTAACACAAAAAGGCAGGAAAAAAAAAACTCTATACCTGTCAAAGCAGAGTAATAAACCACAATCCCAGACATACAATAAATGATGCACTGAGAATATACCCCCATACCCATGCGCCCCGCCCCCACGCACACTCAGAAGCAGTTCATCTAAAGTGAGTCGCTGAAAAAGAAAGATGAATTTGCACCCTTTGTGCCCCTGTCCTTTTTGTAAAAACTGCCAGTCAGTAAGCGGAGATTGCACTAATTACTGTGACAATTCTGCATCATGTTAAAACAACTTTTGTGCTTGGGACAGGTTTCTCTGCGAGTTTGGAATTCTTGGCCAGAGAGCAGCTCCTGTCTGAGAGGAGGGCTCTCCTGCTAAGCGGAGCAGGCAACACTAACAACTTGTCCCTCTTTCAGTCCGTTGTATTCTCCTCTTTTCCAATTGCCTGATTCAGAGCTTAATGGAAACTTGTCCGAGCTTTTCTTCCCACAAACCCTGCGGAGCCCTAGGCAATCTGTACTCAGGGTAACCACAGGAATCTTAGATTGTCAATTAAAATTGAATGGACACCTGATAACTAAGGATATGTTGTGGAAAAAAAAATTCATAGTCACAGTCTTATGAATAAATTAATGAAACGGTGGCTAATCCAAATTCAATTTTCACTTGTCTGGTTCTTTCCTTAATCCTTGCGTTCATCACCACCCGAATAACACCCGCAATTGTGGAGAGAACGCTGCAAGGAAAACAGTAAAAATGCAGCTGCAAGTTGCTTAAGACTCTAGCAGAGAAGCGAACATGTGGGACAAAGTTAACCAACCATACCTACATTCACGTGCACACAACATCCCATCCTAACACCACCTCACCCCCACAAGCAATGTAACGTCCCTCAGGCGTCCGACAACACAGCGACCCCAATCTGTGCACGAGTACACCTCGCCCAGGCAGCTCCCTCTGTCTAACCCAGATCTTTGACTCCCAGCCAGTAGCCACTGGCCTGAAGAGATTTCCAAGCTACACTTCCTCCAGCACTTGTGACGGGGACTTAACATTGCCTTGCTCCTCCTTTGGGTTTCCCAAATACTCTTTCCTAAAACTCATACCATTACTGTTTTATCCTTCCCTGTAAAACATACAGACACCTTGTTGGTTAGAGTCTAGCTTTTTAAGAAGAAGATAAAGTACAAATACCCAATAAAAACTTGGCATTCTGAACTGGAACAATGGCTTATTCTCTCTCTAAATGCTGGGAACAAGAGGGGGTTGGCCCTCTCTATTTTGGAAGATAAGGGGAGGGTAGAAAGATCCAGGACAAGGATGCTAAGCTTCTCTGAGTTTAAGAACCAGGTCTCCACAGCCTCCCTTCCTGGGACCACCCTACACTGGTCACCTGGAGCTCTCAGGGACACTCCCTCACCTAACAACTGTGGCTGCTCCAACCTGGACACGTACCACACCCTCCACAATGTGCTCCCTTCCCTGGAGGGCCCAGGAGAGTCACCAAATGGGACTGCTAAGGTACTTGTCATTCCTTCCGGTGAAATTCTCAACCGAATTAAAGCTTCCCTTCCTGGGTGCTTTTTCCCGTGATCAAGCCCAGCCCACACCATTTGCCACCTCTAGATGCCCCAGCTCTCACTTTTGCAGAGAAATAACCATGAAAACCTGGCAGTCCTCAGCACAGGCTTGCAAAATGCTTTAGCAATTTAAAAACCAGCATCTTACGATTAACTGTTTCCCTTATTATTACCATCATCCGATCTTGAGTCCTCCCGTTTGATTTCCAATCACTACTACTGGTTCTAAATGTGATGTTTCTGATACGTAACATCAGAGATAGTCAGAGATGGAAGGAAGAGGAAACAGCTTTTCTCCACCACAGGAATTTCATCCTCAAAGACGACTTAAAAAAAAAAAAAAAAAAAAAAAAAAAAAAAAACTGAAACCCTCTGTTGGTTTTTCCAGCACTAAGTGAACTTCCAAAGTGATCAAGAAGAATTTTGCATGCCTAGTCATTCCACTAAATTGGGAAGAGCTGGGACATTTACTTTATTTTCAGTTTCAGGAATAGCCTGGCTTTTTCCTTCTATACATGTATTTAAAAAACAGATCCATGTCCTAAGAAGTGTAGGTTTTTTTAAGTTCACTTCCCTCTCTACCTTACTACCAAGAGGCACTTGAAGTCTACTTTCCATGTTATTACCTTAAAGGCAAAAATCCTTTTTTTTTTTAGTACTGTATGTCTGAGGCCTTTTTGGGGGGAGATCAGTCATCTCTTGGGGCTGAGGCAGCCACCACGCAACATTCTATGCAGAGGCCCCCCCAGTCCAACATAGAGAGAGCCCTTTACATTAAATGGGAAATAAACTTCCAACCAAGACTTTGGGTTCCTGCCTGCCCTTATTAAAAATGCCAAGGCGGCCTCTAACTTCCAGGGGAAAGGCAAAACCAGCATTGACTGGCAAGTCCTCGGGTTTAAACATTCCTGCAAAGATCTAGACACCGAACATTTGTACCATCCTAAAACAACAACTTAACAATGGCAGCCCCTTTTCACTTCCTGGCATTCAGAAATTCTCCTGAAACAAAATGCATGCCTTTAGACACAAGAACAATCTCTCCTACTGTCTCAGTGTTCTACCAAATGTCTATTTACCCTCATTAATTTTTTTTTTCTTTTCCTCAACCTGAAACCATCAGCTATGAGTCAGAGAACGATCATTAACTTTTACAGCTTCCATACATATCCACCTATTCACATTTGGGGAAAGAAGTTATTGACTTGCAACATTGCCTGAGACCAAAATCCTCCAAGAAGAAAAAAAGGGGGGAAAAAAATCGCTTCAAGAAAGTTTTATCTACAGGTCTACAGGGGGATGCTACATTCATTGTTTTTCCACTCGGTGCTGTTGCAATCACTTACCAAAAAGAAAAAAAGAAAAGAAAAGAAAAGAAAAGTTGAGGTTGAACTTGGTTATGGTGATAGGCATTTCGTGGTTGGTTTTTTGAGGAAAAAACTAGATGATTTTCTTCCAAAGAAGAAAACATAATTAAAGTTGTTAAACTAGGGGAAAAAATAAAGCAAAGCAAGTTTCCTCCCCTTGTACAAAACCCATTTCTAGCATAGAAACACACGTGGGCTAAGGTGCTGAGACATTTTCCTAACCCAGCATTTTTCATTAGAAGTTGCTACACTAACACTCTTAAAATGATGCCCCATCATTACTCCACTTAGCAGTCACCGTGCTGCAACTCATAACGAATTAATTTGCATTAATGTGGGTTTCATGTGTCCTTCCCTGGGTATGCCATTGTGATTCAGGCTTAATAAAACTGACACGACAGTAACAGTGCCTTTTTATTTCACTTTCCAAAACAAACCAACCCACCCAAAGACCCACACAAATCCTCTCAATTTTTTAAGCATTTTACTAATATATTTAGTACATCATAATTGGCCCAGCACGCAGAAATCTAGTTATCTTCTCAGTAAATATTTATAGCATCACTCTTTCCCATTCATTCTGCATTTTCTTAGAGAATCTCACTGTAGCCTACATCTGCAATTCATTGACTTTACAATTTACCACATGTTGGGATGGGAGAGGTCTTAGCTCCATTTGAATCACTACACAAATATGCAAGTGATTTATCGGTTTCAAACTGAAGACTGCAAGAGAGGGACTCCACTTTTCCTGAACATTTCTTCTGGCAGACCATGAACAATTACAGTTCGTACTAATTAAGCTCTGTAAATGTGCGGTGCCCTGCTAATGCCTACCAGGCCTCAAATTTATTTTCATGATGCCAAACTTTAGCAAGCAGTTTTAACTCCTTCAGAGCTGATTCCACTCATAGCCATTCCCTCCCCTGTAGACCGAACTGTTGGGGCTACTTCACGACAAAAAGAATAAAATATAACGGACTGAATTACCAGCCCGAAATCTGATGTGCCTAAGGAAGAAAAACCTATCATGGGAACAGCGAAGAACACTGCTGGCTGATAACCCATTCAAAGATCCCACAGCCCCATCTTTGTAATGAGCTGTTAAGGGATTCGCATCTATCCCTGAGGGCTAGTAAGTTTCTGCATTCCATTGATTAGAAAATAAAAACCTTTCGGCCTGGGTCTTTAAGTTTGGGTTGGATGGGGGGGGGGGGGAGGAATCGGGCCAGAAATGACAGAGCCATCAGCTCCCCTTGCCGCTGAGGGGGCACCCACACCTGCCTCAGAATCCCACCGCCCCTCTTGACTGCATGGTCAGTGTGTCACACACACACCAAGACAGCCCGCTTTTTAAACACAAATTAAAATCGGCAGGACAACTGGCCTTCTCTCACACCAGGGCTGGTGTCCCAGCCGGACCCCTCCCCTCCAGATGTTTACATATAACTGATAGGAAACATAGCTTTGGCTCGAAAAAACACGGTGAGCCAGGGAGGCACTGGAACCAATCTTTGCTGAGCAAGCCCCCTTCCATGGCAGTCCCGCCTCTCACAAACTTCCTGTCCCCAATTTCAACCAAGCTATCCCCCAAGCCAAGCCTTTGTCCTCCCTCCTTACAGTTTTCTAATCTTAGTCAAGCCTTTATGCTGCATCCTCCAGCTACTCTCCCAGATACCAGGGCATTCTTCCCAAATGAGTGGCCCTCCTATCCCCAGTGTAAACCTGCGGGGGTTTTATTCCTCCTCTTTCAAATTCTTTCAATCAACTTTCCACACCCCACTTTTAAACTCTCCTGTTAACTACTGCACTATGCGATGTGTGTATTTCCCTTCCAGCTCAGTGGAACACCATACAAATTAAAGAGCAGTCTCCCATATCAGGTTTCTGTAAGTATTCTGGGAAATATACACACATAGGCCATGTAGTCAAACCCCCCCCCCCAAAAAGGGAGCAGGAGTAAGAAAAGAGAAAGGGGGGGGGGGGGAGAGACCAGCAGAAAAGGGAGAAATGCAAACACCTAGAGCAACTTTGCTTTTGAAAAAGGCAATTTGTGCAGAGCCCCCCCACTGAATTTCCATCCCAGAAAGTTCTCTGTACAAATGTGTAGAACAATAGCCTAGAGGAAAAGTACAAGGCAGCTGCCAAAGGCGGGGTAGTGTCTGTCTCAGTAAACTCAGATTGCAGAGGTGGGGGTCAGAGGAGAGGGGAAGACAGCATTTGCTCTCCCCCCCCCCACCTCATTGCTTATAATTAGTGAGAGAAATCTGAGCTACTGCCAATGTCTGCGGACCTTGAATATTATAAGGCCAACGTGGCGTCAAATATCTTAACATTCATAAGTGTTATGGGCTGTAAATAAAGCCTGTGGATTTATGAGCCAGTGTCGCTTGCCAGCGAAGGACTGGGGCACATTTCTTTCAGCAGACCTGTCGAGGTGCAAGTTTGCCTTTGGTTGTAAAATTAACCATTTCCTTCACAAATGTGCTCAATTATAAGTCAGAGTTGAAGATTTACTTACACGGTTGCCAAGATCCACTCGCAGAAGAAACTCAGACACCCACATCACACACCCCTTCAAAAATAAAATCCTCAAGAATCCTATTCACCCTCCTTTTCACAACTTTGAAATGTGTCACCTCAAAAGAGTTCTAAATGCGGTCAGATATTATCTAATTCCACTTACCAAGACTAAAAAGCTTACATCTACTTCCTTGGAAAAGTGGTTATTTATTTGGCAACTCCGTGATTTAAAAAAAAGAGTAAATCACTGTTTGACTGAAGACTCCTCCCTTCCCCCAATATAATGTCATCTACTTCCTGTGCAGCACAGAGTATTTGCTAAATCCAGGTTGTCTCAGACTTAACTGCCAATAAACCAACTTCCACATAACTTCCAGACAGCTGGGGAAAAGGTCCTCGGAGTTTTAGTCATGGTCCAGAAACACGCGTCCGCACAAAAATTTGCAGCTGTCCTTTCTCTACAGTGCATTTTTAATGTGATTCGGGGGCCCCTGTTGTGAAACATCTGACAAAATGTAAATCCTCTTAGATACCTTCCAGTTTACCCACTGCGCGTGTGTAAGAGAAGTTGCACCAGGATTTCTCAACCGAGAAATCTAGGCACTTTTTGCATGCACCCAGGCACCTTGTGGGATGCGAGCAGGCATTCAAAACCTGTAAAGACTTCTCCTGTAATCTTTAAAAGCACAGCCTCTGGTGCAACTATTAAAATGCGAGTTTTCTAAAACAAATATTTTTTTTTAAATGGCATGCAGGACGACAGTTATCCTGCGCTAACAGAGCAGCATTCTTGATCTACAAGCCCCACAGAAACCTTCCTGTAAGTTTTTCACAGCTTGCTTGAGAAACAGAAAGCTGACCAACTTCCAGCAGTGACTCTAAATGAAATCCCTATCAGTAAAATTAAAATCAAGGTGAAAAACTCCTAGTAAGCACGGGGATTGTTTTCCTCCACATCTTTTCTCAATCGGAGATAGGGGGCATCAGTCAAAGGTGCTTTCCTTAAACGGGCAAAAGTTTCCAAAACACTTCTTTCAGATAAGCACTTTAAGCTCCCGACTGCCTAAGAATTTCAGAAAAGCTTTAATATCAAGCAACTGCAAAGCACGGGCATATTAAATTTATAATTATTAAACTATGACTTATTGGGTGAATGTTGAGCCCATAATCCATACTGCAGACTTTCAACCCCAACCTATAAAGATTAGCATGGAATTAATACTGTTGCATTGAGATTGAAATCTAAACATGTTCTCCATAAATATTTCTGAAGGAGATGAAAAACAATTAGCATAAATACCAAAGAAGGGCAAGAACACCTGTTCTTTTTCAGGGCGATAAGCATTTTATTGTTCTCCATTTAAAATGTAATGACCTGTGTAATTACAGTAATATTACATTGTTATGTAGGGGCTTGGAATGTCACACTTTAAAAAGTGTTGTCAAAACAATCAGGGGTGAAGGTGGGGGGTGGGAGCCCAACCAGGGAAGGACCACCATTAACCCTTCACACACCAAGGTCTACATCTTTTGTATTAGAAAGGATTATGTTGTTTGAGTAAGGAGAAAACATCCATTTTTCACAAGTCAGAAAGAGAAGTTGTCCTGCTAAATAAAACCCCAATGAATAGGCCCCTCTTGGTCTCCTTTAAATGCTGGATTCCAAGCTCAAAAATGAATTCAAGATGCTGCTTATTTATCTGTTCAACCTAGTAGCAAACAGCTCAGTTGAAAAGCAAATAACTTTGGATGAAAGAAGATGCAAGAGCTCTAATAATCAAGTCCTTAAAAAGAAATTTCAAGTCTAACTGGAATTTCAACAACGATATTCCGATTTCTTGTTTGCCAGGAGGGAAAAGAAAATGTAAAACTACTTTTTCCTATCAACTTCAACATGGCAACAGTATTCTTATCTTTAGTATACAAATGTTACCACAATTCTAACATTTGCAGTTCTAACACTTCCCATCCACTTAACTAGACCTCTCCTTAATGCATTTTTTGAATCTGAATCTGTCTTTTTAAAAGCCATTCCTATTACTGTATCAAAGACTAAATTAATGTTATGCAGAAATCTTTGTCGTTTCAAAATAAAATTATTACTCTCAAGTTTTGTGGCATCTTCAGCAATTAAAGCATTATTCTTGAGATAATGTATTATTCATCATAAGGCGATTTAATGATACTCCTTAATTCTTTACATTCTTAAGTAGAAAAGCAGAAATCAGGGTCCCAGAGTTTGCTTTTTAAAGGATGCAGCTGCTTACAGGTACAGTCAAGTAACACAAAACGTAGCAAAAAGACAACACCAACAAGGAGGAATGGGCAGAGAATAAAGCATCCAGCTAATGTGTGTTCGCACCTTGCCCTTAAAAACACACTCTATAAAGCACTAAGAATTTTAGATAAGCGTGGAAAGACCGCTATCTTGCCTATAGATTCCTCCGGCAGCTGTATCAAATCTGGAACTGCGAGCTGGCCCTCGGATCGAAGACGTCAGGAGTGACACACCACAGCCTACCATCCTCATTTCCACCGCTCTGTTTACCAGCCTAAATAAATAACTTTAATTTTGGAGCACAGAATCTAGCCCAGGTAACAGAGGAAGGCGGAAGGGGCAGTGTATACAAAGATGTCTGCTGGTGTTTGACATGCAAATAGTCAAACTGCCTACTGAGTTCAGAAATGTCTTCTCAGACTCAGTCTGATGTCACAGCACAAGGCCACCCGCTAGGTCCACAATTAAAATAACTAGACGCTGTCCATTCCTATAATGCCCACAAAGGGGACCGATCCTTGGGAGCCTTCCTCTTCACACCGGGAAATCATTTATTTGCCTTTAACAATTTCCCTGTTTCCTAATTACAGCACAACACAACTGTTCAAGTTTTAGGAGATGGTATGGCAAGATTGCTAGAGGTCACAGACAGGGAGTTTGAAAAGAGTCAAGAAAGCCAGCAAGCCAGCCATCAAAGCTCAATATTCAGATGGCCTTTCAGATGGCTAAGTGGATTTTAAAATAATACCGGCAAGGCTTCCTTCCAGGGGGATGGGGAAGAGAAGAAAAAAATTCTCATGGTTTCTTTGGAATGTTGTTTGGTCCGGTTTGTTAGCGCAGGGAACACTCGGATTCTGAGCCGAGTGGACCCGGTCCGGTTTAGGATGCCCCGCAAGTTCCCAAGGAAAATATAAGGTAACTATGCTTTGCCTACAGCTGCAAGCCCAGAGCCCGGCCCCTGCAGCCTGAAAGAGCTGGCCCTGCAGGAGGGGGTTGGACTGAAAACGCTCTTCCACGTTCCCAAGCCTGCAGAAGGCTGAGCGTAGGGGAGGGGGGAATAATTATTTCTCTTTCCTAGCCATAAAAAATGACCCGTGTAGCATGTCCTTGCCATCTTGCCTGGGCCAAAAAATAAAAATTAAATTAAAAAAAAGTCAGACCTGATGGTTAATATTTTAATGCTTAAAAACACTTGTAGATCTGATCGACTCCCGTCCAGCAAGCCCTTGGTCATCAGCACCGAATCCACCGCTGCTGAACAGTGGGTGCATTATTTCAAATTGCTATCTCGAGTTACAGAAAAAGAAAAAGCAAAGCAGAGTGTGTAAATAAGGGGTAGGGGACCAAACCCAAGAAGGTGCAAAGTGACAGTCCCGGGAAGCCGGGCACAAACGTGTCATGCGTCTATAACATCTAGAGCTCCATAATCCAGGGTTTTTTAGAGGAGGTTGAGACCTGGAGGAGGGGATTCCGGGTGAGGGCAGGGGGCCTGAGGCTGGTGGAAGGAGGAATGAGACGTATTAACCAGCCGCAGGGGTGGGCGCGGGGCGCACACGCTGCGAGAAGCGCCCCCAGAGCCTGGCACCCCATGTCGCCCTGGGATTCCCCCAAAGTTGGAGAGCCCAGGATCAGCGGCCCACTCCGCTAAAGGGAGTCCTCTGCACCCCATAGAGCCCAGAAACGCAGGTCTCTGGCCTCCCAGGGCCCACCGAGGACTTTCTCGTACGCTGACGCGCGCAGACCCCCGCTGGACACCCCAAAGCACCAAAATTCCCTAGAAATACATCAAGTCGGCTTGGAGGAGGTCTTCCCCGCTGCACACAATCCAGGAGCGCGGGTCACAAGGGCCTGCCCACATGGCACGGCCCCGCCGCCCCGCGCGGCCGCGGAGAGCCCGCATTCAGTGCGCCCGGCAGCCGAGCCCGCCAAGGCGCCCAGGGCGCTCGCGGCCCTGCAAGGGCTGCCAAAGAAAAGGACTCCCGGAGCCCCCAAGTCTGCGGCGGGACGAGCCAGGGAAGTGTGACCTTCCAGGGGAAAGGGGAAGGAGGGCAGAGAGCCAGTGATCGCCACTAGAAAGCTAAATAAATAACCGCCGGAAAGAGAAAGCCGAGGCGCCTCTCCACGGCCCCCGGCTCTGCGCGCTCGCTACTTCTCAAGTCCAACGCCTGGAGGAAAATGCACTCTCCAGCCCGCGCGTCGGGCGCAGCCCCGTCACTCAGTACCCGGCAGCGGCAGCCAAGGGGTTAACCGGGGAAAGCCCAAGACGCCACAGAAGAGGGAAGGAAGAGAGAGAGGGAGAGAGAGAAAAGAAAGAGCCACACAGTCATCTTCCCAGGGTGAAGAAACAAACACCACCACCAAAGGGGGAGGGGGAACCAAGGCGCAAAGAAAAAAGTTCTTCTGATTTATTTTTCCCCCCAACAAAGCCCTGCTTGGAAAGAAAGGTCTCCCCAACATCACGAGGCAGCAAACTGAAAGCAAGAACATGGCGAAGTGCAAACAAATCCAGTCCACAAAAGGCAGAAAAGTTTGGAGAGTTTCGGGCAGCCTGGGCCACGAGCGGGGGAGGGAGCGAGGGAGGGAGGAGGCGGGGAGGGAGGGCGGAGGGGAGAGGGGAGGGGGCAGGGCAGGGGCCGCATGCGGGGCCGGGCGGGCGGCGGGAGGGCGGGCAGCTGGCGGGGGCCGGGCGCGGAGGCACTTACGGTTCGGGCGGTGGGCGAGAGCGATCCGTTGGGGAGGTAGGGGCTCGTCAGGTCGGGGATCATGATGAAGGGGTAGCCGGGATACGGTGGCCCCTTAAAGAGCCCTCCATCTTGCCTCTTGGCCGCTAACATGGCGGGGCGGCGAGGGGACGGCGGCGGCCGCGCGGAGCGGGAGAGAGCGAGGAGAAACTTTTTAGCAAGTGCCCCCAGGGGGGCCGGGCGCCCTGGCCCGGCCGGCACGCGGCCGGGCCGAGCGGGGCGCAGGGCCGGGGCGCGCGGATGGCGGGCCCGGGGGGCAGCTCCGGGCGGCTGCGGGGCGCGCGGGGCATACTCACCTTCTTCCAAACTTTCCCGGGATTTATCTCGAAAACTTTCGGAGCGAGGCGGAGGCCGTCTTTCCGCCTTCCCGGAGGGGTGGAGGTGGGGAGGGCGAGGGGCAAACGCCACGCAGAGGGGAAGAAGGGGGAGAAAAAGAAATCGGTGGGATGGGATGGGGGTGGGGGAGAACAGGGTTACAAGTTTTGCAATGGTGGCCCCGCACGCACACGCCGCCCGCCCGGCCCGCGGCGCCCCGCCGCCGCCCCCAGCCCCGATTTCTCCCCTTCCAGCAACATTTGGCAAGCCCAGGAAACTGAGAAAAAACCCCACCAGCCCGAGGGGCTTTTCCTACCTCGGAATCGGAGGAGCTGTTTTGATTCGTTTCTGATTCATTGACTAGAGACGATTTGACATCAGCTAAATCCCTCTCTGCCGACGAGTTTTCGGAGCTCTTCTCCTCCTGTTCGCCCTCGTCTTTGAAGGAAATCAGTTCGTCGTTGGCGCCTAGGTCATCTCCTCCACCGCCGTTCAGCTGCGGCATTTTTTTCACCCACCAGCAGCAATTTTGGAAGAAAAATGAAGGAGGAAGAAAAGCAAAAAAAAAAAAAAAATCACCCCCAAA
The DNA here is from genome assembly GCA_026018925.1 of Tupaia tana. Taxonomy (NCBI): domain Eukaryota; kingdom Metazoa; phylum Chordata; class Mammalia; order Scandentia; family Tupaiidae; genus Tupaia; species Tupaia tana. The sequence continues at coordinate 23,270,746 of JAKSZU010000010.1, read as the reverse complement.
AAGTTTTGCCCCCCCAAAAAAAATTGCAAGAAAAAGACGAGTCCAAGGTGAACTTTTTTTCTGCTTTGGGGTCTTTTTCTCCTGGGGAGGGGAAAAGAGGGAGGAGGGGAGGGGAAGGGGGGGGAGATCTTCTGCACGCGTGAGTTTGGGTTTCTTTTTTCTCTCGTTCCCAAGGATCCGATCAATGTGCAAAAAAAATAATAAATAAAAAAGGGGGGTAAAAAAAAAACACCAACAACAACAAGAAGTCAGATATAAAGAGCAGAGGGGGGGGAAGCCGAAGATACAGGAGGAGCTCGTGCCGCTCGGATTTGAGTGAGTTGAAGTTAGACTGAGAGCTTTTCAGTTCAAAGGCGGCGCTGATTGACAGATAGAAAAAGGGGGATCGAAATCCGGAGGAACGGAGTAGTCTGGGAGCGGAGATTATTGACAGGGCGAGAGGAACACACTCGCCTTAATGAGATGCCGAGGGGCGGGGCCGCCCCGGTGACGTGTGCATAAATAAACAGCCGGGGTGGGCGGGGCGGGGGCCGCTAACAATGATCCTTTCGGGCGCCGAGAGAGGGAGGAGGGAGGGGAGGAGCGGGCCCGGGAGGAGGGTGCACGGAGGGAGGAGTGTGCAGGGGGAGCGGCCTGCGCGGAGTGTGTGCTGGCCCGGGAGCCTGGGCGAGGGTGCAGGGACTCGCTCCGGGAGGGGGGTGGTTTCAGAAAGACAATGCGGAGTGGGAGAGGAGGGGAAAGGGGTGGCGACAGAGTCAGGAATCCGAGCCGAGGAAGGCGGAAGGAAAGCCCACTTGGGGGGCGGGGATGGGGAGAGGCCCAGAAAAAGTATACTTTAGAAAATATTAGAAATAAATCTGAAGGCAGGGGGAAAGGAGGAGAGTATTGTGGGGAAGGGGGAGTGCTTAGTGGTTAATCCAGAAGTGAAATCAGCCACCCTTGGGCGGGATGAAACAGAAGCGGTCAGCAGGCTAGGTCTGCTCTCCACTTGCAGAGAGCTTGGGGAAGTGGAGAAGCTGGCCAAAGTTCCTGGCCGTCCACAGTGAAAGAAACTATTAACCCACAGGGTCTCCCCCTCCTTTTTTTGTTTACTAATAGTGAATCATTTCATCAAATGTTAAATCTCTCTAGGATAAATATGCCAAGATGACTTTTTATCTGAAAAACAATCAAATACTGTAGTGTTTGTCAGAGACATTAAAAATATCCTTGAGGAAAAACATATAATGCTTTTACATGTAAAGGGTTCTTTTTTAAAACTCATGTTGGAGGTGATAGGAAATGAGCTAGGATTCAAAGTCCTTTCTGACTTGAGAGGTGAAAAGTTTGGGCGTTAACATGGCCAGGGAAAATAAAACTGAAAGTTCACCAACCCCTGGGATCAGCCCGCTGCAGCCTTTCTCGAAGGGGATCTGAAATGAAATCCCCAAAAGAAATCCCCAAAAGACTGACCAAGTAATCGAGATATACATAACTCTGGCAGGAAATTGGTAACCAAGCTGATCCTCGAAGACCTCCGGGAGGAGATGGGAAGGAGACAGGTATTTGTTGATTTTTAGGCATCCTCTGGGGGAGCAGATTGATACGCTACAAAATGGGGAACGGAATTCTATTAAAGGAGGAAAGGCCTGACTCCCAAAACGCAGTATTCCTGGATGATGAAGCAAGAACATTTATTTTCTTACAAATATCTAGTGGGAAGTGGACTGGACACTACAATATGAAAAAGGGACAAGAAAGCCTGAAAAATAGTAAGTGAATAGGAATTAGCAAACTGCCTATTAGGAGCAGTATTGGTCTAGAATCCACGCTGTACTAAATTATTCCATCCTTCTCTAAAAACGCTCACCTGCTCTTCAACTGGCCCATCAGCACGAAGGTTTCCAAAAGCAAGCAAATTTACCATGTAATATTTAGAGAGTTTGGGGTTTCAGCAAAACTGTTTTATAGGCTAAGGTCTTAGAAAGAAGACTACAGAAAATAATGATACGGAGATTGACAAGGCCAACGAATTCCCCTGCACTGGAAAAAATTCACAACCACATTTGCACACTAAAGAGGAAGATGCAGGCAAAATAGAAATGGGTTGGTGGGGCGGAGGCAGAGGAGAATCCCTGTAACTCCCAACTTTAATATTAATCAGAAAATCAGAAGTAGAGTGAGAAGGAGCCTGAAAAGAACTAAAACAAATGTGTACATTTAATCAGACAGGATTGCATAGGATACAAAGCACAGGGCTAATTAGTCTCAGCAGGTAGGACTAACCTTCAGACTTCATAAATAAATAAGGCAGGCGCAGTGTCTAAGAGGGAGAGTGGAGACAGAAAGGGGATTATTTCAAGACACCAAGTGAAAACACGAAGAATGAAATGCTTCACTGTTAAATCCATGTACAAATGGATTTAACAGTTTCCTTTTTTAGGTCCTTTCATTTAGTTGCCTTCAGATTTACAGATTTAGCGAAATGACCATAGCTTGACACTTTTGCTAATTGTCACCTGTGTGCTTGGTGTGTCTGAGTCTGTCTATATACAGGATGGACTTTCTCGAGGCCTGTTTTAGGGGCTTATTTGCTTAAACTGGAACACATTTATAGTAACTCAGTTTTATAGCAATTTCTTAGTCCTGTATGGGGTTTCTTTTTTCCTCATCTAATCCAGGTCTCAATTAAGTTGGTTAATGAGGTCTTCTATGTCCTTTTTAGGACTATCTGTATATTGAAAGCTCAGACATACATGGACTTGAAATATTAAAGCATGTACTTATTGTTTTTAATGTACTGATCTTTTTTTAAATTTATTTTTTAGCTATAGGGCATTTACACTTGCTAGAGAGAGAGGGAAAGTGAGAAAGCACCTCCCTCCCCCAGACAGTATGGCCATGCTGCAATCCCCTCTCCTCCATTCTTGTCTCTGGATTTTGGGTGCACACCGTTACAGGCCCTGTGCATTTTCCAAGCTGCCAGACTTAGGACTCAAACAGCATAGTCAGCCATGTGGGACCCGATCACCTTAACCACCATGCCACGGGCTGGCCCACTAGTCTGCACTTGAATCATACGTAAATACTAAGGGTTTTCTTCTGATGATTAGTAATCTCATCCATTTTGTTGTAGCTTTATTTTTTTCATTCAAAGGGAATTCTTCTGAATCCTTCCTTCCTTAAATCTCTGATTTAATTAAGCAACTAAAAATAATTCTATAATAGCCCATGTGCCACATTGAATTTCATTGCTTAGTACCATAAAAAGGCTTGGGCACACAAACAAGATCTCTGAGGGTCAATAACCCCTGAGTCTTTGTAAGGATTTCAGGAGATTCCCAGAATGAAGGGGTTTCGGGGGCAGGATTAGAAATGCAATTGACAAGAAGCGAGGTAACACAATATTAAAAAAAAAATTAAAAAAAAAAAAAGGTCAGGTTGGCCCTCCATGTACACATATCACTTATAGATTTGGTTTGAAATTTTAAACAACAGCTGACGTTTACCCAGGTGTTGAGGCAACTTCTCTCTCTAGATACTGATGACTTAGTTTATAGGAGTTCTGCCCACATGGCAGAGATTCGAAAACACAAGGAGGAGACCAAACCAGTTTTGACTTTAGCCTGAGCCAAGGAATTTTGTCGCCAGGGTCTCTGCATGTTGCGGGGTGGGCAAGATAGAGGAGAAGCTGTAACTTCATCCCTTGGAGCCTATCCTTGGGCCCACACAGGTCCTGAACTGTAAATCATTGTCTCTCAGCCTCCCTAATTTACACCTCTTCCTCTTCATCCTCCGCCCTTCTGCACCTTCACTCTGTCTTCTCCCCACCAACCTTCCCTCTATTAAATCTTTCTCTGTGGACATGTGTTGACATTATCAATCTACATTTAACCCTAAAACGTCAATGAACAGGCTACCTCTTCCAGAAATACTAGCTTGTTCATCCTTATTGATGAGTGTAAAAAGGGAGCTACTGTTGATTTAAATCATCTTTCAGGTGTTCATTTTCCCCGAGAGTGTTAGGGTGGAGTGCTAAACTATGGGAATGTGTACGATGGGGCTACAGAAACAGACCAGCCATAGACCATGTCACCTGTGGCCCCTTCATCTTGTCTCACCTGGTGGACGATGTGTTGGACTAGATATTTCCTTAGGTCCTTTTTAACATCCAAAGTGTCCATAATTCCGTAGTTTCACTGCGTACCCCAGTTAAGGCAAGAAGGTTCATGGCATACCAGCAAAGAAGACAAACCATGTTGAAAGCTTGACTTTGGAATTTAGGAAAAGCAAGGATAGTCCGCTCAGATTTACCGGAAGTGAGGAATACATGCTGACAATCACGTTTAGCTCCCTAGTCACTGGCAAAATTCTACTGAATTACCCTCGACGGTGATGTGTGTGCATGTGTGCACGCTGGTGTTCCTGTGTGATTTTTCTTTAAAGATCTGGGCTCCAAGATGCATGAGCTGTTACCCACTGTGTTGGACTTATCTATGCAGGGAGTATGCTGACTGAGGGAAGCCAAAAAAAGAATCTGAAAACATAAGGAAGCTATAAAATGGGGAAATGTTTAGAAGCCAAAGTCCTGATTCCACTGTGAGATTTTCTGTTTGCTTTTTGTTCTGCGTGGGTGATGGTTCCTTATTTGGACCCTGAAGAAAGCTACTCCCTTAGCCAACATACAAACATCAAAAACTGGACACCCAAGAGTTTTTGATTTTAGCAGGAGGAAGGGGTAGGCAAAAGGGCCCACGTCACAGGCATCCTTTCTCCACAGTGTTTCAAGTTTCCGTCAAGGGCCTTGGAATGGCACCGACCTCCTCCTGAAACCCTGAGGAGCTCTTTGTTCTGACACTTTCCGAAGTGCCTGACTTGATCACCTTGCTTCAGCTAATAGCAGGTCTGGGTAATCAAATGACAATAATGGCTGATGATCCAAAGGGTTAATGAGGGGGCGTGTGCATTTGTACAGGGGTTCATCGCTTGCCTTCGTCAGCTGATCGCTACGGCTATAGGCATTTGTGACAGGAAAGCTTTCCGAAGACATCGGTCCTCCATAAATATACTTTTCTTATTGACAAGATGTCTTTTAACCCTAATAGTAATGGAAGAAGGCCAATAAATGAAACATTTACTGCATAACTTCCCTTATTTTGGGGTGGTGTACGATTCCTTTCTAGCCGTCTCTAGAAGATGTTTTCAGCCTAATTTGCTCCCTGGAAATTTCGCTTGCTACAGTTACACGTCTATGACGTTTTATTGCCTGAAGCCAAGTCTGCATAAGAAGTTTCTTAAGATATACTTATCCTAATGCCAGGCTACAGGAACCAGGCTGCTTTATGCTGAATTATTTGTGTTACCCTGATATACAGGGCAGAGACTTCCCGATAGTCATTGCCATAGGGTAGGTCTAAATGTTTCTGAGAAGGGGAAAAAAGGAAGGAAAAAGGTGAAAAAAAGTTTCACCTAGGTTGATTTGTAGAAGTCTTTAGAATTAATAATTGGATGTATATTTAACATATGAAAATGCCCAAGGTTTTTTTCCCCCTCTCTCTCTCTCTTTTTTTTTTTTTTTTTTTTTTTTTTGACCCTATCCTATATTACAGAGCATCTTGGCCTGCTCAAACCCATTGCTGTATTCAAAAAAGATTTGGGATCAAAGCACCTTCCACAAAAGCATGGGCACTTTCAATTGAGGCAGGAATGATGTCAATAGCATTGGGCCGTTTCACAAAGTAGTTACGTCTGTTCAAGGGGCAGAGCAGGTGAAATTTCAGGAGAGGACAATGCCATTGTTCCGCTTGTAATTTATCTAGGTGTGGGCTGACACACCTGCTTCTAGGCGAAAGCATCATGTGATACAGGAGGTGAAGGATCCAGTGAGACGCCTAGGTCCAGAGTGTGCAGAGTTCTGACGTGGTCCCCCCAGGAATCCACCGCAGTGTTAGCCCCAGTCTGTTTGGAGGAAGAGCCAATCTGTGTTGATCCGATCACTTGTGACTGGATTAGAATCAGCAACTCTTCCTCCTCCCTTGCAAAATCCCAGTTGTTTCTATAAATTCCAACAGTATGCGTGTATTATGTTTCCTAATTTGGACAGAGAAAGGGAAGGTTAAATGAAGGGGTTGCAGGGTCCAAAGTGAGTTTGGATCTCCGTGTAGACAACAGCCTGTAGCACGAGGTTCAGCAACAATGAGGCTTCCGGTTGACTGTCATCTTGAGCAAACTGGCTTCGTGGTAGCCCGAGGGCATGCCGTAAATACCTAGAGGAGAAGGGAAAACATTCATCGGTATTTCTTAAAAGTTCCAGGATGCTGAGAGTGAGCGGTTATAATGACCCAAAACCCCATTAGAAACACGGATGCCTCATCCAACCACCTCTCCCGTGGAAAAGGGGTCTTTCCCTGTGTACCCAGACATTGACTGTCTCACACTAACTAGAACCGAGATTCGAGATGGTCTGCTGACAGTGTAGGGATACAAGTCTCTTGCTCCTGTCTGCAAAGGCCACCGCTCCTTTAAAAAACTCACTTCTTAAGCAGGAAAGAACCCAAACAGACAGCCTGAGCCTCTTCTATTCCCCCTAAATGATAGCATTCAGACTTACTGTAACTTGTGTTTTTAACTTTTCTATGTTACCTTTTGTACAACTTGGTGTGAATTATTTGCATAATCAGGATAGAAGTAATACTTTCTTTTTTGAGAAAGAGATTTTTGCTGTAGGACATGTGTGCTTGGTAGAGACATAGAGACAAAAAGCAAGAAATCACCCCCCAGGGGATATGGCCACACGCCGCCATCCTTTCTCCTCCACTCTCCTCTGGGGATTTTGGGCGGGCACGCACGCACAGGCGCCTGGCGTGAGTTTTAAGCCACCAGGTCCGAGCCTTGAACCAAGGTTGACTGTGTGGGAGTCCAGCCAGCGACGTAACCGTTATGCCATCCACTGGTCCCAAATAATGCTCTACTTCGAGAAATAGAGCCTTTGAATTTCTTCCTCCTCTGTTGTATCTGCACCTCCTTGAGCAAGGTAGCTGCTGCTAAGGTCGTACCTAATATAGAACACTAAACTTCTCTATGTCAAATTTACTCTTTTGGTTTTTTTGTTTTTGTTTGTTTGTTTGTTTTGCCATAGGGCATGTGCTCTCTTTCGAGAGAGACAGACAGAGAGAGAGGGAAAGTTAGAAATCCCCATCCCCACCCCACTCCGGGAGATGGCCATGTCGCCATCTGTTCTGCTCCATATTCTTGGGATTCTGGGCACACATGCACATTTGCCTGGCATGAGTTTCAAGTCGCCAGGCCTGAGACTCACATAGTGGTGGGCCATGTGGGAATCCAGCACCTTAACCACCACACCACTGCTAGCCCCATCAAATTTACTCTCATACTTGAATTTCAAAACACAGATGACAGATGACTTCGTTTCACTCCTTTAATTTAAAAATAAATAATAAACCGTCCCTTCCACAATGTTCTTGGAGACTTGCAAGCAGGTTTCACAGTGGCAGCATTCCCTGTCCTGTATGGGGACAGTCTTTCCACACAGCTCTCCCTTAGACATTGTTACACTTGCGGCTCACGACACCTTGTGAGGGAAAGAGGGCAAACATACTTACCCCCATTTTATTCATGAGGAAACTGAGGCTCCAAGAGACCTAGCTGACCCAGTATCACAGAGCTGATAAGGTGCGAGTTCAGGACCGGAACTCAAGTTTTTTGACTCCAAGTCCAGGTCTTTTTTGCTGTTAGATCCCAGGCAACCCAAAAACGAAATCACCCTCACAATTTTTCTGTGACATTTGGGGGCATAAAGGAGGGTCTTGGCAAACATATAAATAGACTCCTTTAAAGGAAAAATTCACCCAGCCCCCAGCAATGCTGCGAAGTAGTTCATATTTGTTTTCAAACTCACCCATTCCTCCACCAACCTGTGCATCTTCCAGGACGCCCAGGGCTCTCTCCCCAGCTTGTGCTTCCTCAGTCCAACTCCAGCTTTACTCTACACGGGGGTCTCTCAACCTTGGCACTGTCGCATTCCCGACCCGCTAAGCCTCTGTTGTGGGGGACTATCCTGTGCATTGCTAGACATCGAACAGCAGTCCTGGTCGCTGTCCACCACTTGCCAGTGACACACTCCCCACCCCCCCACATTGTGATAGTAAGAAATGTCTCCAGAGATTGATAAATGTCCCCAGCAGGTTGGAGGGGGTGGGAGCAAAATCATCCTCAGTGGAGAACTACTGCTCTACATATAGCCCCCTCTCTGGAAGAAATATCACAGATTTGACTCACTTTAGTAAGTTAGTTCTCTAACTGGTAAAGGGAGCATCCCTTATCCCCTACCCCTAACCAAGTAGAGGCTGTAGCAAAATGGCCTGAGGAAATTTTTCCTTTTTATTTTTAATTTTATTTTTTTTATTTTTTTTAACACCCAATCACTATATGTCTTGGATTTTCCAAGATGGATTTTCCCACTATAAATACTAATTATATATTAGTCCAGTCAAAGATATTACCATATACATTATCATCACTAGATAATTTTCCATATCTGTGTTTGTTATGTGATTTTGCTTTTTTTTCTCCTTGATTCCTTTTTTGAGAGGTTTTTTTTTTTGTTTGTTTTATAACTTTATTTGAGGGACCAGCAGTTAGCGTAATGGCTATGTCGCTGGACTCCCACGTAGTCGACCGCGGTTCGCATCCCGGACCCGGTGGCTTAAACTCACGCCGGGCGGGTGTGCGTGCATGCCCAAGATCCCGAGAGGAGAATGGAGGAGAAGGGATTGCGGCATGGCCATACCCCCTAGGGGGTGATTTCTCGCTTTCTATCTCTCTGTCTCTCTCGGTCTGTCTGGCGAGCGCACGCACCCTATAGCAAAAACCTCTCCAAAAAAAAAAACAAAAAAAACTTTATTTGAAAAATCAATTAGTTCTCATCCACATTGACTGTAGATTTTTTGTTTTCTGGGGGGAGTTTTGTTTTTTTTTAGAGTTATTTTATTTAACTTTATTTATTTATTTATTTTCATTTGACCAGAGAGGGGGAGAGAGAGAGAGAGGGAGAGAAAGCCTCCAGATCCAGGATTAGAACCATGGTCAGGCATGTGGGAGTCCAGCACCCCTAACCACCATGCTACCTGCTGGCCCAAAATAATTATTTATTTATCCAGTCAGTCATTTTCATTGACCGAGAAAGGCACATAGAGAAAAGTGAGAAAGCATGCCACCAGGTCCGAGACTCGAACCGTGGTCAGCCATGTGGGAGTGTCCAGCGTCTTAACTACCATGCCACCTGCTGACTTGACTGTAGATTTTTGAAAGTGGTAACAGGTACATAGGTCACCAGAGTGTAGAGTTTGTTGGGTGAAGCTTCATCCTCATTTCAGTTTCTGGAGAGCCTCACATGGATACGATTCGGGACATTCCGTATTCCTCTGGCCCAGACAGCTTTCTCGAGCCTGGTATCAATGCACACATCTGGAATCTCCGTCTCCTTCACGGCAAATTTCCAGATTTCTTTGAGTGCCGAGGGGCACGTTTCCTGAAGCCCACACCATGGATGCACTTGTGACTATTGATGGAATATTCCCGGGGCACCACCTCAGCGATGGCAGAATGGCTCTTCTTCTCGCCACCCTTCTTTGCAGGAGCCATTCTGTCCGGCCTAGGTTGGAAAGAAAGACCGCCGAGAGAGAGATTTTTTGCTCCAGGGCATGTTTGTTTTGACTTTGTGCACCTCTCCAGTCTATCAATGCGGCTGTCATTGACAGCTCACTAGGAGGGATAGAGCGATGGTGATCAGAGCGAAGGCTTACTGAGCCCTCTCAAGGAGCTAAGACTGCGTTAAGTTCTGGCATTCTGCCTCCATCTAGAGAAGGCAGAGACGAAAGGGAAGCTGGCCTACCAAAAGCCATGGTAGTCAAAGCAGTTCTCTGGGTTATTTCACTAGATTCCTCCTAACACTTAGATGCAGACAAGGGAAGAGAGAATCGGACAAGCTATGTAATTGCAGTGAAGACCCTTTAGGATCTCTGTCTCTCTTATTTCAGCTATCACAGGGCACATGTATTTACCAGAAAGAGACTGAGAAAAAAGGGAAAGACAGGGAGATGGAGAAAGCTCCTCCCAATGGGGCATAGTCACCTTCAATCTCTTCTCCTTCTCTCCATCCTGACAGGATTTTGGGTGCACATACGCACACACCCAGCATGATCTTCAAGCCGTGGGGCTGGGACTCAAACTGCAGTCAGCCATGTGGGATCCAGTTTATTTATCCACTAGGCCAAAAGGTCAGTCCAATATCTTTTTTTTTTTTTCTTTCCAGGATAAAATCCAGAAGAACTTAATTTTGAAGGTTTTTTTTGTTTTTTGTTTTTTTTTTTTTGTTTTTTTGGTTTTTTTTTTTTTGCCGTAGAGCACATGCACTTGCTGGAGAGAGACAGTGAAAGGGAAAATAAAAAATCACCTCCCAGGGTGATGGCCAGACCACAAGCCTTCTCTATCCTCCTCCTGGGATCTTGGGTATGCACACACACGTACCCAGTGTGATTTTCATTCCTCCAGGTCCAGGACTCAAACTGTGATTGGCCATGTGGGAGTCCAGCACCTTAATTGCTGTGCCACCTGCTGGCCCCAGAATGGTTTTTTTTTTTTTTAAGTTTTTTGTTTTTAGAGGGTGCATGTGCTTGCTGGAGAGACAGAGAGAGTCAGAGAGACAGAAAGTGAGAAATCACCCCCCAGGTGATATGGCCACGCCTCAATCCCCTTGCCTCCAGTCTCCTCTCAGGATTTTGGGCATGCACGCACACACACCCCAAGTGAATTTAAGCTACCAGGTTCAGGACTCCAACCGTGGTCGACTATGTGGGAGTCCAGTGACATAGCCATTATGCCATCTGCTGATCCCAAGTTTATTTATTTTTTAATTTCTCCCATAAGAGAGGGACAAATAGGTAACCCCAAACAGGTTGCTCACACTGAGATCCACTTAAAGCTTCAGCTAGCCCAGATCGTAGGCATATGCACACACCCAACATGCACGTGGGGGCTCTAGGATATGAACTCGGGACCTTTCCACTGTGAGTCCAGTTGAGTTACTACTGAACAGCTGCCTGACCCCTCCCACTTTATTTATTTATTATTTTAATTTTGTTTGTTTGTTTCATGAGAGTGAGAGAGGAAGAGGTAAGCACCCTCAGCAAGGTCTCACACTGAAATCCCAGCCAATCAGGACCCTGGCCGTTGCTGACACATACAGGTGGGCCAAGGAACCTAACCAGCAGTCTTACAGAGGATCCAGTTTCATTTGAGCAGTCCATTACTACTGTGTCGCCCAGCTGACCCTGCCCTAAATTTATTATTTCTTTCTAGTAGTGCCTACTCTTTGGTGGGGCTGCCCTCCTGTCCGATCATTCTTCTCTCTGTCCCTCCAGGCAAGTCCCTCTACCCAGCTAGGGCAGCACATGCTTTCAAAGCCTCCAAGGCTTCATCCCAATTGTCTAGTAATTTAATAATATGCAGCCTGTTGCAAACACTAATTAAGCAGAAGTTCAGCTCCCAGTGAGGAAGGTCTGCCACCCTCCCACTCCTGCATTCAAAAGGGAGGCAACTGAGTGATGACTCGCCTCTGGCTAAAAGGGAAGGAAAGGAGGGAGGTAGGTGGAAAGGGAAGAGAGGAATGCCGGGTCACAGATGTCCAGTCAGGGCCACTATGACTGGCTATGCTGGGTTGGATGCTCTCCTTCCAGGGCTCTTCTACTGAAACTCTTCCACGTTTAGGGCAGCATGTCAGAAATCCCTTTGAGAATCCAGAGCTAGGTTTAGGCTCTTTCACTAGGAAAATGCACTGATGTTTACATTTTTGTAAATGCTCTCTAAACTTTTTATTAAAATGTTCTATCCTAGGAACCAGCAGATGGCATAATGGTTACATCACTGGACTCCCATGTAGCCAACTGTGGTTCGAGTCCCGGACCCGGTGTCTTAAAACACGTGAGCCATGTGTGTACATGTGCCCAAAATCCCAAGAAGAGAATAGAGGAGAACAGATTGTGATGTGGCTATACCCCCTGTGTGGTGATCTCTCACTTTCTGTCTCTCTGTTGCTCTCTGTCTCTCTGGCGAGCTCATGTACCCTATAGCAAAAATCCCTAAAAAAAAAAAAAAAATTCTGCCCTAAATAATTATAAGTAAAGTCTTTTGTTGGTTGGGTCTTTCACAATTTAAGAAGCACTTTCCAATAGCAAAGCAGTTGGGTGTGGAGATGAACCACTTGGTTCTAGGATGACGGATTGAGCCTGCCCACGCCACTCCCCAGCTGGACTGCCATGAATGAAATATTTACCTCCCTAGACTTCTATCTTCTCCTGCCTAAAATAGAGTAAGTAGAAGTAGTTTCTGTTGTAATTGCCAGAGGGCACATGCACTCTCTAGAACAAGATAGTGAGATAGAAAGAGCGAGAGAAAGGAGAAAGCACCTCCCATGGAGGATGGTCATATCACAATCCCTCTTCCTCCATCTCTCCATCTTTATAGAATTTTGGACACACATGTACACATGACCGGTGTGTTTCTCAAGTCATTGGGTCCAGGACTCAAAGCACACATTCGGCCATGTGGGTCTATGGCTATCTTAACCTGTAAGCCACAGAGCCAGCCTGAGTATAAACATCCCAGTTGTATATTGTAAACATTTAAGTGTGTGCATGTACATCCACAATGAATATAAATTTACTTATCCCTTCTACCATAGATTTTTAGCCAAGACAAGCAGAGCTACTATGAGTATTCTTGTACATTTCTTTGTCAACATATGAATGCATTCTATATGAATATATTCCTATGACATCTGGGTATTCCCACGTTCAGCTTTCACAGAGTACCTAACTTCTCCAAGGTTGTTGAACCAACTTTTACAAGACTGTATAGAATAGATTTCAGTTGGTCCATTTGGTATTGTCAGTTTCCCCACTTTTTTTTTTTTTTTTTTTTTTTTTTTGAGAGGTTTTGGCATTAGGGTACATGTGCTCACCAGAAAGAGAGAGACAGAAAGCAAGAAATCACCCCCCAGGGGAGATGGCCACGCCACACTCCCTTCTCCTCCATTCTCCTCTCGGGATCTTGGGCATGCATGCACACACACACACCCTGTGTAAGTTTAAGCCTCTGGGTCTCGAACCACGGTCGACTACATGGGAGTCCAGCGACATAACCATTACACCAACTGCTGGTCCCACAGTTTCTCCATTTTTAGTGTGAGTTTACAATGGTATATCATTGTGGTTTTAATGACTAAAGATGTTGAGCATCTTTTTACATGTTGATTGTTCCTAGATGTGTTTTTCAGTGAAATGCTTGTTCCATTCTTTTGCCCATTAAAAAAAAAAAAAGAGTTGGGGACCAGCAGTTGGTGTAATGGCTATGTCGCTGGACTCCCATGTAGTTGACCGCAGTTCAAGTCCTGGACCCAGTGGCTTAAACTCACGCCAGGCACGTGTGTGTGCGTGCCCAAGATCCCAAGAGGAGAATGGAGGAGAAGGGATTGCGATGTGGCCAACCTCCTTGGGGGTGATTTCTCACTTTCTGTCTCTGTCTCTATCTGTCTTTCTAGCGAGCGTACGTGCCCTATAGCAAAAACCTCTCAAAAAAAAAAAAAAAAAAAAAAAAAAAAAAAAAAAAAAAAAAGTTATTTATCTTTTTCCTGTTGATTTATAAGAATTCTTTCCATATTCTAAATGTAAAGAATTGAGTCCTTGGTCAGTCATAGGTTTTTCTGTGGATTTTTAATTTTTTATTTTAGTATAGGGCACATATACTTGCTGGAGAGAGAGCGAGAAAGAAACAGAGAGAGAAAGAAAGCACTGCCTCAGGGAATAGCCATGTCACAATCTCTTTTCCACTTCTCTATCCTTTTGGTATTTGGGGCATGCATGTACACACACTAGGCATGTTTTTCAATCTGCTGGGTCTGGGACTTGAACACAGTCAGCCATGTGGGGTCTAGCTGCCTCAACCACCACGCCACTGGCTGGCCCATGGATATACCTAACTATTCATTTGTAACTGCTCTGCAATTCTATTGAATCTATATTCATATTTACTAATACCATCGCCAGATAGCTCCATTCCACTCAAGAAAGAATTACAAAGCACTGTGCTAGATGCTGGGAAGCCAGACTTGAACTTGGCACAGCAGTCGTTCTCTTGGAGCTCACAATCTAATAGCTTACTCCACGTAGTCTGCCTAGATCCAAACTGTGACAGCATCCACAGTGTCACTTCAAGGTCCCCTACTCTAGAAGTAAAATCCAGAAGTAAAAGCTTTGCTTTTCGGGCTAGGCTTGATGCCTGTCTTCCCCTGGGCAGGGAGATGGGGAATTTGTTCATAAGTTTTACTCCTTTAGGGCAGCTCTGATGCAATGTTCAAAGAGAAAAGTTAAAATCTGGATCACATGTGAGTTGCAGGTCCCTATGCGAACTAAGAGTATCTATTCCAGTCAAGTCAGTGGTGGAAAGAGGTGTTATCCAGTCACTTGGAATCACTCAAAAACCCCTTAGGCAGCTAAAGCATTCCAAAGAGGACCATAAACTATGAGTGATGTTACGGTGCCTAATTATACCACAACTGTTCTTTTCTGCTGCCCTCGCTAACTCTTCCAGTCAATCATCAACTGCACAACACTCAGTTTCCAATTCCTTAGCTGGGAAAGGTGTATGGATTAGTAGAGGAATACCTACTTGAACTTTGATTTCCAGTCTACCCTTTGGAGATTTTTAATGCTGGCAAAGAATCTAGAGCTTTAAGAAGCCCAACTCAGGGACCAGCAGGTGGCGTAATGGTTTTGTCGCTGGACTCCCACATAGTTGACTGCGTTTTGAGTCCCGAATCTAGCAGCTTAAAATTCACGCCGGGCGCATGTGTGTGCATGCCCAAAATCCCAAGAGGAGAATGGAGGAGAAGGGATTGCGGCGTGGCCATTCCCCCTGGGGGGTGATTTCTAACTTTCGGTCTCTTTGTTTCTTTGTCTCTCTGGGGAGTACACATGCCCTATAGCACACATCTCTCTATTAAAAGAAAGAAGCCCGACTCATTAGCCTTGTATTTTGGTCTCTTGAAGGCGCTTCAACTCTGTTCCTAGTAATTGCCTAGGACCCCCTTTTCTGGTTCTCGGCCCCACCTGTTGACTTAGGCAGGCTCTTTTTTCTTAGAATATATCTAGTAATCTTTTTTTTTTTTTTTTTGAGAAGTTTTTGCTATAGGATGTATGCACTTGCCAGAAAGACAGAGAGAGACAGAAAGACAGTAAATTACAGTTACTGTAATTTTAACATGACTAAAAATCACAGTTGTTTTCATGTTGTTTTGTAATGGTTATAAATGCCTCAAAATATCATTCATATTACTCATCAATTCTAAAGTGTAATAGTTACTGTACTTGTCTAAATGAAGAAACGTATGTCTATATCACAAATTTGCTTTGTAAAAATATTTTGAGATATGCAGGTAGCATCACAGTTAAGGTGCTGAGATCTCACACGAATGACCATGGTTCAAGACCCAGGAGCTTGAAAAACACACCAGGTGCATGTGCATACATGCCCAAAATCCTAAGAGGAGCATGGAGAAAAGATTGTGGCATGGCAATCCCTTCATGGGGTGATTTCTCACTTTCCGTCTTTGTTTCTCTCTCTGTCTCTGGGTGAGTGCACACACACATAGCAGAAATATAATAATAATTGGGTATTAGGCTGGAAGATGAGGTGGCGGTTAAGGTGCTAGACTCCCACATGACTGATCATGGTTTGAGTCCTGGACCTGGTGGCTTGCTTTTTTACTCTCTCTCTCTCGCTCTTTGATCAAATTAAATAATAATAATAATAATAAATTAAATTAAATAATTAAAAAAAGAAAAAATGTAATTGGGTGTTTTTGTAATCCTATGCAAGCAAGGTATGCCCCTAAATCCTAAAATAATTAATGTTCTTAATTATTTTTAAATGTTTAACATTTTTATTTAGAATTATTTTATTTAAGTCTATTTATTTATTTATTTTAATTTGACCAGAGAGAGACAGAGTGAGAGAGAGAGAGAGAAAGCGAGAAGGCAAGCCTCTGGTCTGGGACTTGAACCACAGTCGGCCAGCGCCCTTACCATACCGCCTACTGGCCCCAAATTTTCAACATTTTATGGAGAGACAATTGATATACAATAAATGATCAGATATTTAGGTTGTTAATGGACTATATTGTGTCCTTCCAAAATTAGGGTTGATTTCTAACCCCAACATGACTGTGTTTGGAGACAGAGCCTTCAAGGAGGCAATTAAAGTTCAATAAGTTCATAAGGGTGGGCTCTGACCCAGTAGGGCTAACATCCTTTTCTTTTTTTTTTTTTTTTTTTTTATATAGGGCACGTGTGCTTGCCAGAAAGACAGAGAGAGATAGAGACAGAAAGTGAGAAATCACTCCTCAGGGGAGATGGTCATGCCACAATCCCTTCTCCTCCATTCTCCTCTTGGGATCTTGGGCATGCACACACATGCGCCTGGCGTAAGTTTAAGCCACTGGGTCTGGGACTCAAACCGTGGTTGACTACGTGGGAGTCCAGCAATGTAGCCATTACGCCATCTGCTGGTCCCAGGGCTAACATCCTTATAAGAAGAGGAAGATATTCAGAGGAAAGGCCATGGGAGGACACAAGATAGTGACTGTCTGCAAGCCAAAGAGAGAGACCTCACTAAAAACAAACCCTGCTGGCACCTTAATCTCAGACTTCCAGACTCCAGAACTGTGAAAAATACATTTGTGATATTTAAGCCACTCTATGGTATTTTGTTATAGCAGTCCAAGCAGACTGATAGAAAAATCGTACAATTTTGGTAAATTCCAACATACATATACAACTATAAAATCACTGATACAATCAAGATAATGAACATATTTAAGTTTCTTCTGTGTCTCTTGGTAATCCTTCCCTAATATTTTTCAGACCCCAGACCCCAGGAAACCACAGAGATAATTTCTGTCATTGTAGACTAGTTTGCATTTTCTTGACTTTATTAATCTTTGTTGTTTAGTTTTCCTTTTTAATTGCCAGAAGGGATATGAGCATACCAGAGAGAGATTAAGAGACAGAGAGAGAAAGAAAGAGAGCAGTCCCAATGGGGTGTGGTCATACCACAATACCTTCTCCTCCATTTCTCCATCCAATCAGGATTTGGGGCATGCATGCACACACATGCATCTGGCATATTTTTCAAGCCTTCAGGGCTCAGACAAGAACCATGGTCAACAATGTGGAATCCAGATTCCATAAACACTAGCTATGGCGCTGGCCCTTTCTTGATTTTACATAAGTAAAATCACACAGTATGTACTCTTTTTTAAAACTCTGACTTCTTTCAATCAGCATAATTATTTTTTAAGAATTATTTTTATTTCATTTATTTATTTTTTTATTTGACCAGAGGGAGAGAGAAAGAGATAAGTCAAGTCGCCAGGTCCAGGATTTGAACCACGGTCAGCCATGTTGGAGTCCAGCACCTTAACCAGCATGCTATCTGCCAAACCCAGTATAATTATTTTTATATTTACCCATATTGTTATTAGCATTAATAATTTGTTCTTTTTTTTTCCCTGAGGGGTATTACAGTGTGTAGATAAACATCAATTTGCTTGTCCATTCACTCATTAATGGATATTGACATTATTTCTAGTTCTTGACTATTGCAAATAAAGCTATATTGAACATTAGTGTACAGGTCTTGTGTGGATATATGCTTTCTTTTCTCTTGGGTAATCACTTTAGAACTGGAATGACCAGGTTGACTAGTGAGTATGTGTTTAATTTTTTCTCTTGAGAGATTTTTTTCTTATAGGGCATGCGTACTCACCAGAGAAACAGAGACAGAGACAGAAAGCAAGAAATTAACTTTCCAGGGGATGGCCACACCGCAATCCCTTCTCCATTCTCCTCCTGGGATTCTGGGCACACATGCTCATGAGCCTAGTATGAGTTTCAAGTGCTTAACTTTTTAAGAAACTGCCATACTTTTTTTCCTAAGTAGTGTGACGTAGACATTCCCACAGGTAGTGTCTGGGAGTTGCAGTTGCTCCACACTTTTACAACACTTGGTGTGGTTAGCATTTTTAATTGGAAACATTAATGAGTGTGAGGTATTATCTCACTCTAGTTTTAGTCTGCATTTCCTTAACGTCTGATGATGGTGAGTTTCTCTTTCTATGCTTAGTTACAAACTACGTATCTATGTATGATGTTTGTTTAAATCTTTTGTTTAGGGACCAGCAGGTGGAGTGGTGGTTAAGGTGCTGGACACTCCCACATGGCCGACCAGGCTTTGAGTCCTAAATCTGGTGGCTTGCTTTCTCACTTCCTCTCTCTCTCACTCTCAACCTCTGTCTCTCTCTGGTCAACTTAACAAATAAATGAATAAATAAATAAAATAAAATAAATAACTATTTAAAAAAAGAAAAATGTTTGTGATATAACAGAATTAAAAAAAATAAATAAATCTTTTGTTTATTTTCCTTGGGTTGCTTGTTTTCTGATTGATCATTGAAGTGTTTTTTAAATATATTTTGGACGTGAGTCTTTTTTTTTTCCAAGCATTATTTTATTTAACTTTATTTACTTATTTATTTTAATTTGACCGGAGAGGGACAGAGCGAGAACGAGAGAGGGAAAATGAGAAAGCAAGTCACTCGGTCTGGGACATGAACCGCATTCGGTCATGTGGTAGTCCAGTACGCTTAACCACCACACCATCTGCCAGCCTTATGGGTCTTCTATCAGATATGTGACTTGAAAATATCTTCTCCCACGGGACCAGCAGTTAGCATAATGGCTATGTAGTCACCCGTGGTTCACGTCCCAGACCCGGTGGCTTAAAACTCACGCTGGGCACGTGTGCGTGCGTGCCCAAGATCCCGAGAGGAGAGAATGGGGGAGAAGGGATTGCTGCATGGCCATCCCCCTGGGGGGTGATTTCTCACTTTCTGTCTCTCTGTCTCTCTCTGTCTGGTGAGCACATGCGCCCTATAGCAAAAACCTCTCCAAAAAAAAGAAAAAAAAATTTTCTCCCATAGTGTAGCTTATCCTTTTAAATGTTTTTTGTTTGTTTGTTTGTTTTTTGGGAAGGCTTTTGCTATAGGGCGCGTGTGCTTGCCAGAAAGACAGAGAGAGATAGAGAGACCTAAAGCAAGAAATCACTCCCTAGGAGGATGGCCACGCCTCAATCCCTTCTCCTCCATTCTCCTCTCAGGATCTTGGGCACGCACGCACACGCACCAGGTGTGAGTTTAAGCCGCCGGGTCTGAGACTCAAACTGCGGCCGACTATGTGGGAGTCCAGTGACATAGTCATTACGCCAACTGCTGGTCCCTATCCTTTTTAATGTTGTAAAAAATTATTTTATTTATTATTATTTTTAATTTGCTATAGGGCACATATGCTCACCAGACAGAGAGAGAGAGGGAAAGTGAGAAAGCAAGCCATCAGGTTCAGGACTTGAACCGCAGTTGGCCATGTGGGAGTCCAGCACCTTACCCACCATGCTACCTGCTGACCTCAACAGTGTGTTTTGAGGAACAAAAGTTCTTAATTTTGATAAAGTATAACTTATTGATTTTTTTTTTCTTTTGTGGGCTATCTTTTTGGTGTCAGATTTGAGAAATCTTTGCCTGATTAAAGATCACAAAGATATTGCCTATATTTCCTCTAGAAGTTCTATCGTTTTAGGTTTACTAGGTTTGTGACCCGTTTTACATTTTCATATGAATTTTAGAATTAAGTTATTAATTTCTTTTTTAAGTTATTAATTTCTATAAAACAAGTTCATGGACTTTTTTAAAAGATTGCATTAGATTAGGGGATCAGCAAAAAAAATTTTCCGTCAGTGACCAGATAGTTAAATAGTAAAATTTATTTATATATTTCCTTTTTTTTTTTTTTTAATTTGACCCAGCATGGACAGAGAGAGAGAAAGGGAAAGTGAGAAAGCAAGCCACCAGGTCCAGGACTTGAACCATGATTGGCCAAGTGGGAATCCAGAACCTTTAAACACCACACCACCTGCTGGCCCCAATAGTTTAGTCTTTTTGAATCATATAATCTGTTTCAACTATTCATGTCTGCCGTTGCAGCATGAAAGTAGCCAAGGACAACACAGAAAGTTGAGTGTGACTATGTCCCCATAGAGCACTATTTATAAAAACAAGTGGCAGGCCAAGTCTCACCTATATATTATACTTTGCCTACCCGAGTAGAGATCAGTTTGGGAGAATGACATTTTTTGTTGTTGTTTGTGTTAGTGTTTTTTTTATTTGTTTGTTTTTGTTTGTTTTGTTTTGTTTTCCTATAGGGAGTATGTACTCTACAGAGAAATGGGTATGGGTCAGGGTTTGTGTGAGAAATCGTGCCTCAGGGGAATGGCACGATTCTTTCACTGCAAATTCCTTCTTCTCGAGTCTCCTCTTGGGGATTTTAGGTGCCCACACACAGCGCCCAACATGATTTTCAAGCCACCGGGTCCAGGACTCCAACCACAAAGTCAGCCATGTAAGATCCAGTGCCTTAATCTCCACACCACCTGCTGGCCCTGAGAACTGACATCTTAACAAAATTTAGTCTTCTTGTCCATTAGTATGGTGAATCTCTCCATTTCTGTAGTATTTTTTCATTTAAAAAAAAATGTTAATTTTTAGGACATTTTTAGGATGTCAAGGAAAGTAGAAAAGAGTACAGAGAGTTCCTGTATACCCTGCACTCAGATTCCCATTATTTTATTCATTCATTTAATTTGACCAGAGACACACACACACACACACACACACACACACACACACACACAGAAAGAGAGAGAGAGAGGGGGAAAAAGAAAGCCACCTGCTCTGAAACTTGAACTGTGGTCGGCCATGTGGGAGTGTCCAGCGCCTTAACCATCATGCCACCTGCTGGTCCTGATTCCCTATTATTAACATTTTACGCTAGTGTGATATATTTGTTCCATCAATGTACCAATGTTTATGCATTAACTAAAGCCCACACTATTTAACTTTTCCCTAATATCCTTTTCTTCACTCCAGGATACCACATTATATTTAGCTGTCATGCCTCTTTAATCTTTTCTTGATTATGACGGTTTTTCACATTTTCCTTGTTTTTCATGACCTTGACAATTTTGAAGAGTACAGGTCATGTATTTTGTAGGATGTTCCACTATCCAAGTTTGTCTCATGTTTTTCTTCATAAAACTTGGGATATGTGTGCTTTGGAGGAAGACCACAGAGGTAAAGTGCTATTCCCACTACATTATATCGAATGTACAAACAACTAACGTGATTCCTGACCGCTGTGTTAGCCTTGATCTCCGGGCTGTTCTTCCACTATTAGGTTTCTCTCTTTTTCCCATCTTTTTGTACTATATACTTTGAAAAGAAGCCACTATGTGAAACCCACACCTAAGGAATAGAAAGTTAAACATTAAAAAAAATCTTTTTTGAGAGAGATTTTTTTTTTTTTTTTTTGCTATAGGGCACACAAGCACTCGCCAGAGAGATATTAAGCAAGAAATCACCCCCCAGAGGGTATGGCCATGCCACAATCCCTTCTCCTCCATTACCCTCTCTCGGGATTTTGGGCACGCATGCACAGGCTCCCGGTGTGAGTTTAAGCCTTTGAGTCTGGGATGCAAACCACAGTCGACTATGCGAGAGTCCAGCGATGTAACAATCAACCATCTGTTGATGCCAAGCATTTAAAAATTTACTTTAACAATATTTTGTAGTTTCTTGTGTGCGGTCCTTACATATATTTGATCAGACTTATCCTTAAGTATTTTATTATTATTATTATTTTACTTTCTTCTTAAGGTTTTTGCCATTGGCACATGCACTTGCTCTAGAGAGACAGAGAGAATCAGTAAGAGAAAAAGTAAGAAATCACTCCCCAGTGGTGAGGGACATGCCACAATTCCTTCTCCTCCACTCTCCTCCTGGGATTTTGGGCATGCATGCACACACATCCAGCATGATTTTCAAGCCACCAGGTCCAGGATTGAAACTGTGGTCAGCCATGTGGGAGTCCGGTACCCCATCACCACACCACCTGCTGGCCCCTATCCTGTAGTATTTAATTTGGTGCCCATCCTATATTTTTTAATGTTATTGTAAATGATTTATTTTTATATTTCATCTTCTGATTTTTTTCTTGCTAATATATAAAAATGTAACTATCAAACGATCTTTTTAAAATGTTTGGTAATATTCTTTGCTCCTAAATTTAATTTATTTGATGATAACGCATATATAGCAATTCCAGCTTTCTTCTGATTCATGTTAGCATTATATGTCTTCAGTTCTTTTGCTTTTAACTTCTTTTGTCTTTACACTTTAAGTCCCATCTTGTAGGCATTTCATATATATATATGTGTGTGTGTGTGTCTGTGTGTATATGTGTGTGTGTGTATGTGTGTGTGTTTATATATGTATGTGTATATATATATATGTGTATGTGTGTATATATATGTGTGTGTGTATGTGTGCGTGTGTGTGTGTATACGTATGTTTTACTTTTTATTCAGTCCAACAATCTCTGCCTTTTTTTTTTAGAGTTTTTTTGCTATTGGGCATATACACTTGCAGAGAGAAAATGAGAAATCACTTGCCATGAAGGATGGCCATGCTGCAATCTCTTCTCCTCCATTCTCCTCTCAGGTTTCTGGGCACACATGAACATGTGCCCAGCATGAGTTTCAAACCTACAGGTCTGGAACTTGTACCACAGTCGACCATATGGGAGTCCAGAACCTTAGCCACTATGCCACCTGCTGGCCCTCAATCTCTGCCTTTTAATTGGAGGGTTTATACCATTTATGTTAAATGTGAGTGCTGATATGGTGGGGTTAAAATCTACCACCTTGCTATTTGTTTTCTATTTTTCATATCTGTTCTTTTTTTCTTTTTCTATTTTCACTTCCTTTTGAAAAAATTGAACATTTTTATGATTCCTTTTTTAATTCATGATAGAGTACATGCATGGTCACATGTAAGAGAGAGAGAAAAGCACAGAGAGAGAATCATCTTACGCAGTCTGGTCACAATACAATCCTCTTCCTCCGGTTATCTAGCCCATTTGACCTTGGGGAAGAGTATGTTTAGTTTGTCAAGAACTATTTTCCAAAATGCCAGACTCTTCCAAGTGGCTTTAATTAAGTACCAGCAAAGAATGAGAGTTATTGTTGCTGAACATCCTAGTCAGTATTTTATGTTGTCAGTGTTTTAGATTTCAGCCATTTTCATAAGAATGTAGTAATGTATTCTTTTTTTTTAGAGAGAGAGATTTTTGCTATAGGGCATGTGCACTCACCAGAAAGACAGAGAGAGACTAAGAGACAGAAGGCAAGAAATCACTCCCCAGGGGAATGGCCATGCCGCAATCCCTTCTCCATTCTACTCTCAGGTCCTGGGCACACATGCACAAGCACCCAGCGTGAGTTTAAGCCACTGGGTCCTGGATTCAAACCGCAGTCGACTACATAGGAGTTCAGCGATATAGCCACTATGCTAACTGCTGGTCCCCATGTAGTAATTCTTGTTCTTTTAACTTGCAAGTCCCTAATGACATAGAATATTGAGCAACTTTTCATAAACTTATTTGCCATCTTTGTCAATGAATTGTTCACTTTCATTTATGAAGGACATTTTCGTTGAGTATAGAATTCTAAGTTTCAAGTATTGAATTCTAAAACAAAAATTTTGGTTTTTTTTCTTTAGTACTTAAAACATTTTGCTCCAGTCTCTTCTAGCTCATATTGTTTCTGACAAGTTTTATACTTTATTTTTATGTACATAGTGTCTTTTATCTTTGGCTATTTAAAAAAATGTTTATTTGAGCAAGCTGGATGCATAGAAGCTGGGAAGCTGGATCCCAGGTGGCTAACTGCATGGTTCGAGTCTCAGATCTGATGGCTTGAAAATCACACTGGGTGTGTGTGTGCGTGTGTGTGTGCGTGTGTGTGCATGCCACTGAGTGGTGATTTCTCACTTTCCTTCTCTCTCTTTTTCTCTCGCTCTGTCTCTCTCTGTGCAGTGCTTATAGTTTGTTGAACTTCTTGAATTTGGGGGATTATAATCTGCATCAGATTTGTAAAGTTTTTGACCATTATTTCTTCAAATATTTTGTTATTTGAATACTCCAGTTACACATATATTGGGTTGCTTGAAGTTGCCCTATAGTTCAATGAGTCTTTGTCTAGTTTTTTCAAGTCTTTTTTCTCTTCGTTTTATTTCAGTTCCTATTTCTTTTTATTTGTTTATTTATTTTATTCATTCATTTATTTTAATTTGACCAGAGTGACAGAGAGAGAGAAGGAAAGTGAGAAAGCAAGCCACCAGGTCTGGGACTTGAACCATGGTCAGCCATGTGGGAGTGTCCAGCACCTTAATAACCATGCCTCCTGCTGGCCCCTTTTAGTTCCTATTTCTATATTTTCAAATTCACTGATCATTCTTTTCAGTAATCTGTTGCTGTTACTCTAATCTAGTATATTTTTTATCTTAAACATTATAGTTTCAGCTCTAGAAATTTTATCAAGATTTTTAAAATATCTCTAATGTTTCTACTTACTATGCTCAGTCTTTCCTCTAACTTCTTGAGTATAACTGTTTTAATATTCCTGTGTACTAATTATATCCTCTATATCATTTCTAAATCCATTTTGATAAGTGATTTTTCATACTCATGATGGGTTGTGGTTTCCTGACTCTGCATGCCTGGCCACTTCTTATCACATGCCAGACATTGTGAATTTTACCTTTCCATGTGTTGGTTTTATTGTTTGCTTTTTTTTTTTTCCCCACTTCCCTTTACTCACAATAGAGTGCCTGTACATGCACACAAGAGAAAGATTGAGAGAGAGAGAGAATCACCCTCCACAGGGCTAGTCACACTTCAGTCCTTTTTCTGTAACCCTCCAACTCATTGGGTACTAGACGCTGGAGCATGTGCCCAGAGTAACTCAGGCTGATCAGCCAGACACTTGGCCAACATGTGGGATCTGGCTGCTTCATTATTATTATTATTATTATTATTATTATTTTAATTTGCTTGAGGGCACACATACTTGCTGGAAAGAGAAAGAAAAAGAGACAGAGATAATGAGAGAAGCATGCCTCCCTTGCCCCTCCATGGGGAATGGTCACACTGCAATCCCTTCTCTTCCATAGTTCCCTCTCACTGGGGTTTTAGGCATGCATGCACACATGTCTAATGTGTTTTCTGAGCTCCTGGGTCCAGAACTTGAACCTCATGGTTGGCGATGTGGGATCCAGCTGCCTACACCACCAGGTAATGGCTTGGCCTGGGACCCAGCATCACATAAGCAGTGCACTGCTACGCCACCACAGAGCTGACCCTGGGTATTTTGTTTTCTTATACATATTCCAAATACTTCAAGATTTGTTCTGGGATGTGGTTAAATTACTTGGAATAAGTTTGATTTTTTTTTTTTTTCAGTCTTTTTCTTTTTTTGGAGAGGTTTTTGCTAGGGTGTGTGTGCTTGCCAGAAAGACAGAGAGACAGAAAGCGAGAAATCATCCCCCATGGGGGATGGCCACACCGCAATCCCCTCTCCTCCATTCTCCTCTTGGGCATGCACACACACGCACCCAGTGTGAGTTTAAGTCACTGGTCCGGGACTTGAACCGCAGTCGACCACATGGGAGTCCAGCGACATAGTCATTATGCCAGCTGCTGGTCCCTTCAGTCTTGTTTGTATGTCTTGTTTGGTGAGATAAGAACGGCCCTGAGTTTAGAGTTAAATTTTCTCAGCTACTAAAACGAAATCATTCTAAGTCCCCCACCTGATGCCATGTGAAAATGAGATGTTTTTCACTCTGGTTGATGACAGCAGAAACTATGCCTGACCCTGTGTGAGCTCCAAAAAAACTTTCCCTCTGTTCCTTTCAGGTAGTGCTTTTCCTGATCTTGCAGTTTCCTCACACACATGCTGAAGACTCAAGGGAAACCCTGTCCAGATCTCCAGAGTTCTCTCTGTGCAATTCTCTTGTTTGGTATTTTGCTTTGCAAGCACCACTCCTTTCTCCCAGCTTCTTCTTAACTCAGCGAGCTCATCGGCACCTCATCCTCATGCCAGTTTGGGAACTTTCCAGGCAGTGAACTGGGCAATATCAAAAAGCTCATCTAGCTCATTTCTTACCTTGTAGGATCATTCCCCTTCATTGCCTGAGAGTGTGTTTTGAAAATGGTTGTTTAAAATTGTATGAATGGCCCACTTCCATGGCCTGATAGTTAAGGCAATCATAGTCCACATAACTAACCACACAGTTCAAGTCCCAGGCCTGGCAGCTTGAGAAACATGCTGGGTGTGTATGCATGCATGCACACCCCAGATCTCAGCAGGATGGAGAAATGGAGAAGAAGACATTGTGGCATGACCGTGCGCCATGCGAGAGTGCTTTCTCTTCTCTCTCTCTGTCTCTCTCTGGTGAGCATACATGCCCTCTGGTAGACATCTTTTTTAATTGGATGAATAACATACATACATACATACACATACACACAGGGAAAAAAGAAAGCCATTATTTCATAGGCTTTATCTAGCTTTTTAGTTGTTTCAGGCAGGAAGGGAAATTGGATCCCTATTACACCATTTAGTCAGTAGTGGGAATCTGCACCCAATCTTACATAATTTATTTACTGTTTTAAAAACAAAATATGGAGCCAGTAGGTGGCATGGAGGTTAAGGCCGCTGGAGCCCATATGGCTGACTGTGTTGGCCCTGCGGCTTAAAAGTCACACCAAAAGTGTGTGCATGTGTGCCCAAAATCCTGAGGTCAGAATGGAGGAGAAGGTATCGTGGCATGGCCATCCCTTCTGGGGAGTGATTTCTTGCTTTTTCTCTCTCTCTCTCTGTCTCTGGCTTTGGCCAGTGCACATGCCCTAGAGTGAAACCAAAACAACAACAAGAAAATGCAAAATATGAGGGCCAGTCCTGTAGCCTAAAGGTTAAGAAAGCTGGATCCCACTTGACCAACTGCGGTTCAAATCATGACCCTTAGGGCTTGAAAAATATACTGGGTACATGTGCGTGACTGTCTAAGGACCTGACAGGATGGAGAGATGGCGGAGAAGGGATTGTGCTATGACCGTGCCCCAATGGGGGAAGGTGCTTTCCACCTCTCTCTGGCAAGTGCAGATGCCCTATGGCCATTTCTATAAATAAATAAGACATCATACAAACCCTGAGAAGGTGTCCAAACTCTTCACTAGATGCCCAGAGGGAGCCATGACACACCAAAAAGGTTAAGAACTGCTCAGCACCTCAGGTTCAGTCAGTGTTTTTGGTCCACTCTCCCTTTTCTGTGCACAGATATTCCCTGGGAAAGTTGGGACAGGGCCTGTACCATGTTAGGTACTCAGAAGCTGGGATCCAAGCACGGAAGAAACATCAGGGTAAGTATAAGGAGGTCTTGGCTCCCTGGTTCTTCCCGGGCTTAGGAGGAACCCCATTTCTACCCTACGTGTCTCTTTCTACTGGTTGCATCTCTGTTGTTGCAAATCTGTGGGCTGTGGACAAATATATCATGGGCTTTTAATTTCACGGCACACCTAAGATTATTAACTTTTAGTTTTCTTTCCCTTTCTTTCTTTTTTTTTTTTTTTAGGTTTTTGCTATAGAGCACATGTGCTCATGAGAGAGAGACAGAGAGAAAATGAGAAATTACCCACCAGAAGGACGACCACGCTGTAATCCCTTTGCCTCCATTCTCCTCTCGGGATTTTGGGCAGGCACACATAGGCACTGGGTGTGATTTTTCAAGCTGTGAGTCCAGGACTCTAATCATGGTCAGCCATGTGGGAATCCAGCACCTTAACCACCATGCCAGCAACTGGCCCCTAATTTTCTTTCTTTCTTTTTTTTTTTTGAGAGGTTTTTGCTATAGGGCGCGTGCGCTCGCCAGACAGACAGACAGAGAGAGACAGAGAGACAGAAAGCAGGAAATCACCCCTCAGGGGGAATGGCCACGCCGCAATCCCTTCTCTTCCATTCTCTTCTCGGGATCTTGGGCGCACACGCATACATGCCGAGCGTGAGTTTAAGCCACTGGGTCCGGGACTCGAACCGCAGTCCACTACGTGGGAGTCCAGCAACATAGCTATTACGCTAACTGCTGGTCCCTAGTTTTCTTTCTTTAGATGCCCTTCCTGGAAACCTGTTCCATCCTCACTGCAGACCACCCCATCTATCTTCTCCTTAATTAAGGTTTAAGCTTCCTGAATCTTTATGCCTTTGCCTGGTAAAGGGACCTACCTGGTCCCTAGCAGAGTGCTTTGTTAGTGGTGTACAGTCAGAACAAGTTGGAGGTGGGACCAGCAGTTGGCTTAATGGCTATGTCACTGCACTCCCATGTAGTCCACTGCAGTTCGAGTCCCAGATCTGGCGGCTTAAACTCATGCCAAGCACATGTGCGTGCAAAACCAAGATCCTGAGAGGAGAGTGGAGGAGAAGGGATTGTGGCGTGGCCATCCCCCCTGGGGGGTGATTTCTCGCTTTCTGTCTCTCAATCTCTGTCTTTTGGAGAGTGCATGCGCCCTATAGCAAAAACTCCTAAAAAAAAAAAAAGAACAAGTTGGAGGTCCCTGCCACCTCTGGCTGACAAAGGAACTTGAGGTGAGGCAGGTGTCCACCAGGAAACCATTCTGCTCAGTAGTCTGATCTTTTTCCCAGAATTCCAAGTCTTCCTTAATTCCCTTTGGGAAACTGGAACTACCTGAGTTGCTCAGACTGAAATGAACCCATTAGCATTTGTAAGCAAGCCTGTGAGAATTAGGCAGGAGGGATTTATTACAGGGTGGACACTGATGCAGCCCCCACAATTGAGGTCAGCTCAGAAGCATCTTTCTCTGAAGCTCCCTCTTCACCTGGACTGAAGAATTGGGCCCCAAGGGATCACAATTATCAGCACAAGAGGCTTCAAAAATCCAGCCTTGCACATCCATGTACCTTTTTCATTCAACATATGTATGAGACCTACAGTATCCCAGTCCCTACACTAGGCACCATGGGTAGAGAAATGAGCAAAGCTGAACAAATGGTACACCTCCTCCTTTTGTGAAGCTTACCATCTAATTGAGACAAACACTGTGGGTGTGTAAGGGGGTGCAAAGCCATATGCATATATTATATATACATACAGGTATGTAACACATAATTATGATATGCTTTGAGGGAGGATCAGAAAAAATAAACAAAGGGAAACTGACCTGGGCAGGAAACTCAAGGACGGCTTCCCTGAAGAAATGCTGACTCAGCTGAGATGATCAGAGCTGAGTAGGCCTTCGTTAGGGAGAGAGAGAAGAGCATTCCAGGTAGCATGTGTAGATGGAATGTGCAAAGGTCCTGTGGCCTGGGGAAGCAGGTGTGAGTAGCAGACTGCATTTTCCAAAGTGGCTACATCACTATGAGATACCTTCTAGCTCTTCCAACAATGCAATGCCACATTCATCCACTGAGAGGTGAGGGTTCAATTCCCCTTGCCCCTGAACTTAGGTGGGCTTATGACTACAGCAGACATGACACCACTTGACTTCTGAAGGTAAATCTCAATATCTTCCACCTGGCCTTCTTGGGACCCAGCCATCACGCTGTGTATGAGGCAGCTACACAGTCCCATGGAAAAGCCCCAGGTAAGGCCCAGCTGCAAAGGGTATTGTCCTCCAGACACATGAATGAAGGATATTTTCATCCCTAGCCTTTGAGCCACTGCAGCAGATGCCAAGTGGAGCAAGGCTTGCCCAAATTGCAGACTTGCAAGCAAAATAAATATTGTCATCATTGTTTCAAGCTCTATGTATCAGTGTGGCTTGCTCTGTGGCTGTAGATAGCAATGTGTATGGGAACTATGAGAAGGCCAGTGGAAGAGCATGAAAAGCCTGGAGTACTACTGCGTACCTGGGAAAGGGAAGGAAGCAATACAAGATCTCGAACTTACTAGAAGCCCAGTGACTCTGGCAAAAGTACACGTCTGAGCAAACAAAGACCTAGGGCATTTGGCTTGTCATGCTGTGAAGGCTGAATTTTAGCTCTCACCTTTAGCCAGGTGTCCTTGTCCAGGGCACACCTACACAACCCTACTCTGGGGCCCTGCTAGCATAGATGAAGCCTCAGGGCCTGGGTTAGGGATTTAGGTCTTTTTTTTTTTTTTTTTTTTTTTTTGTTTTGTTTTTAAAGAATTATTATTTTATTCATTTATTATTATTATTATTATTTTCACCTGAGTTTAGCCAGAGAAAGACATAGAGAGAGAGAGAGGGAGAGTGAGAAAGCAAGCCACCAGGTCCAGGATTTGAACCATGCTTGGCCATGTGGGAATTCCAGCGCTTTATCCACCACGCCACCTGCTGGTCCCAGGTCTTTTTTTTTTTAGGAGAGATTTTTGTTATAGGGTGTGTACGCTCTCCAGAGAGAGACAGAAAGCAAGAAATCACCCCCGAGAAGAGATAGCCAAGCCACAATCCCTTCTCTCCCATTCCTCGCTTAGGATTTTGGGCACTCAAGCACACGTACCCAGCATGAGTTTCAAATCACCAGGTCTGGAACTCGAGCCATGGTAGGTCTTATGGGAGTCCAGACCGTTAACCACTACACTACTTACAGGCCCCATTTCTTTCTTTCTTTCTATTTTTTTAAATATTTATTTATTTATTTATTATTGTTGTTATTATTTTTCACATGAATTTTTCCAAAGTCAGAGAGAGAGAAAGAGAGGGAAAGTGAGAAAGCAAGCTACCAGGTCCTGGATTCGAACCATGGTCAGCCATGTGGGAATTCCAGCACCTTAACCACCATGCCACCTGCTGGCCTCTACAGGCCCCATTTCTAAGAACAATAGGGAATCAGGTAAATGGGTTGCTGAAGTGATTTTACCATATAAATTCAGAGGCTCCCAAAATACTTTCCCTTTTTAAATAATTTTTGCCACAGGGCGCATGTGCTCACAGGAGAGAGACAAAGAGAGGGAAAGTGAGAAATTACCCTTCAGGAGAGATGGCCATGCCACAATCCTTTCTCCTCCATTCTCCTCTCGGGATCTTGGACACACACTCAGAAGCCGGTGTGATTTTCAAACCACCGGGTCTTGAGCTGTGGTCTGCCATGTGGGAGACCAGCACTGCAACCACTACGTGACCTGCTTGTTCCCCAAAAGACTTCTAATAGCTGTCTTGTATTTCCACATCCATTTCCAAGGCAGAGAATATGTCCAGAGAAATCTTCCTGTTTCTTCAATATGTCTTTTTTTAAGAATTATTTTTATTTTAGAGAACCAGCAGTTAGCGTAATGGCTATGTCGCTGGACTCCCACGTAGTCGACCGTGGTTCGCGTCCCGGACCTGGTGGCTTAAAACTTGCACCGGGCGCGTGTGCGTGCGTGCCCAAGATCCCGAGAGGAGAATGAAGGAGAAGGGATTGCGGTGTGACCATCCCCCCTGAGGGGTGATTTCTTGCTTTCTGTCTCTATGTCTCTCTCTATCTGTCTGGTGAGCACACGCGCCCTATAGCAAAAATCTCTCCAAAAAAAAAAAAGGAATTATTTTTATTTTATTTATTATTACTATTTTTTAAAATTTGACCAGAGACAGACAGGCAGACAGAGAGAGAGAGAGAAAGGGAAAGTGAGAAAGCAAGCCACCAGATCCAGGACTTGAACTGTGGTCAGCCCTGTGGGAGTCCAGCACCTTAACCACCACGCCACCTGCCGGCCCCATTCAATATGTTTTTTACCAGGATAGAGCTCTCCCACTGATAGGCTCAACTCTGCCTACATTCTTTTCTTCTTCTTCTCCTTCTTCTCCTCCTCCTCCTCCTCTTCCTCCTCCTCCTCTTCCTCCTCCTCCTCTTCCTCCTCCTCTTCCTCCTCCTCCTCCTCTTTCTCCTCTTCCTCCTCCTCCTCCTTCTTCTTTTCCATAAAGCATATGTGCTCAACAGAGAGAAACAGAGAGAGGGAAAGTGAGAAATCACGGCCCAAGGGAGAAAGCCACACTGCAATCCCTTTTCTTTCATTCTCCTTTCAGGACTTTGAGCATACTAATTCCCGTCCCAGTCTAGCCCGGAATAGCTAAAATTGAAGATCAGCCTAACATCTGGTCCCTTTTTAAGCTCTCTATCCTACTGTTCTGGTTCTGAACTAATATCCCAGATCCTTTGGGTTGGATTTCTACTTTTTTCTTTGCATCTTCTTTCCCTTGTTCATTGTTTTATGTCCCTGATCTCCAAGAGAATGGCCTCTCGTGCCCACCAAGAACATAACCACGCTCTGGACCCTGACCAGTCATCTCCCTCATGGTCAGGCCGTGTACAGGACAAAGGACGTGATGAACAAATAACAAGGGACTGTGGAAGTTACTGTTGGCTGTCTCCTCAATGGCCACTCTCTCCTGTCTTCCTGGTTCATAGAATTCTAAAGTTGTTTACCTGACTCAAATGATCAGCGCCTTTCAGGAAGGTGGGACTCCGCCCCAGCCCTGTGGATTTAAAGTCTGACTGATCTAAGCCAGTCACGGGGACTCTCATTCTGGCAGACAGTCCCAGCTGAGCCAGCCTACCAGGCATCCCTTCCTCAGGCTCGGACGTGTGCCTCCTGGGCCCTCCAGAGCAGCCTACCAGCAAGCTGAATACCACCAAGTGATTTCTGTTGATGCCACATGGAACAAAACTGCCCAGCCAAGCCTTGCCTAGAATGGGGGGATATAATAAAATGGCTCTTGTTTTTAGCCACCAAATTTTTAGATACCTTGTTACATTTTTGAATAACCAAAATAGGAAGGTCTTACTATTTTTTTTTTTTTTTTTTTAGATTCTTTTTTGCTGTAGGGTGTGTGTGTTCACAAGAGAGAGAGGAGAAAGTGATAAACCACTTCCTGGGGGGAATGGCCACATTGCAATCCCCTCTCCTCCATTCTTCTCTCAGGATTTGGGGTGTGCACGCACACACACCCAGTGTGTCTTTCAAGCTGCCAGATCTGAGACTAAAACCAAGAAGTTGGCCACGTGGGATCCAGCGCCCTAACTACCATGCCACCTTCTCGGCCATAGGCTTTACCATTTCTATTTTGCAGATCGTAAAGGCTAAAATGAAACTCAAAGAGGTCAGTAAATAGCCCACGCAGGATTCAATCCCAGTTTGTCTAACTCCAAAGCTACCAACTCCAAAGCTCTAACTCTTCCTACCATTCTGGAAAGCTTGGGTCCTTTGTCCTCATCCCTGGCCTGCTCAGTTTGACCTCAGGCTCACAATCTGGCTGCATTCTCTAGACTTATGGTCCCTACATGACACTCCTTTCTAGACTATTAGACTTTCCAGCTGAAACCATCTGCTTAATCCTTCTCCCTACCTGCCTAATTGGTGGCTGGCCATTGCTGCCTGTCCTGTGGGTGCTCCTGTGTCATCCTGGGCTACTCTTTTATCTCACAGACTCAATCCCTGCCAGATGGAAGTGCCATATTCTTCATTTAAACCACACACATGTGTTGAGTGTCTGCTCAGTTTCAAGAACTTAAACAGGTACCAAGGATGCAAACATGGTGTTTTACTTCAAATATTTTACTTCGGGGACCAGCAGTTAGCTTAATGGCTATGTCACTGGACTCCCACGTAGTCGACCGTGGTTCGCGTCCCGGACCTGGTGGCTTAAAACTCACGCCGGGCACGTGTGCGTGCGTGCCCAAGATCTCGAGAGGAGAATGGAGGAGAAGGGATTGCGGCGTGACCATCCCCTCTGGGGGGTGATTTCTCGCTTTCTGTCTCTATGTCTCTCTCTGCCTGTCTGGCAAGCGCACGCACCCTATAGTGAAAACCTCTCCAAAAAATATATATTTTACTTCAAATATTAGCAAATAGAATGGAACACAGACATTTTAATTAGATTTGCTAACAGAGGTACCTAGGTATAAACATCCAGGTGGGCACTGTGCCCTTTCTGAGGAAGATGTTCGTTTCCAAGTCGTGCCATGCTCCACATCTCCCTGAAAACTCAGTGTTATTGATTCTGTTTTGTTTTAACATAGAGAGGCATTACTCACCACTGCGCCCAGCCTGGCTCCCAGACCTGGCTCTGATGTCCTCCCACAGAGCTGATTCTCACTCTCTGGGACAATGAAACTTGATCACCACTGAAGAACATTAAAAGAAGTAGTACTGGTGACCAGATTGTGTAATGATTACTTCGTTGAACTCCCACATAGTTGACTGCGGTTCTAGTCCCAGACCCGGCAGTTTAAAACTCATGTCAGGCATGTGTGCATACATGGCCAAGGTCCTGAGAGGAGAAGAGGATAAGGGACAGTGGCTTGGCCATCCTCCCTGGGGGAGGGATTTCTTGCTTTCTGTCCCTCTGTCTCTCTGGTAAGTGCACACACCCTATAGCAAAAATCTCTCTAAAAACAAAAAAGAAAAAGGAATACTGGGAGCCAGCCTATGGCTTAGTTGGTAAGGAAGTTGGACCCCACCTGGCCAACCAGAGCTTAAGTCCCACCCCAAAGCCACTGGTTATGTGCTCATGCGTGTGCATGCCCTCAATTCCAACAGGGTTGAGAAAAGGAGAGAAGGGATTATAGCACAACCATGTCCCATCAGAGGGTGTTTTTTTCTCTCTCTGCCTCTGTCTCTTTCTAGCGAGCATACGTGCCCTCTGGCAATTACAAAGTAATCCCGCTGGCCTTCAGAACCATTTCCGTGCCCTACTCAGCTCTTGCATTTACTTTTTGTCTCCTCTCTTGTTCTTGTCTGTGGCCTTGTCCATGTCACTCACTACGCCCCCTCCATAGGGGTCTTCAGTCCCTGAGTCTGTAGAGCCCAAGGGGTAGCTGGGTTTTGAGTGCCACAAGACTCTAGCCAAAAGAAACCTCAAAATCATTTTCCTTTTCACTCCCTGCCTCTTTACTAGGCAGTGTGAAAACCGAAGACTTTCAGGATGAAGAAAGTCTAATCAGACCAGAGACACCATCTATGCCGTGTAAACAACTCAGATTATCTGATACGAAAGAACACAACGTCTGAGCTACACAGGACTGAACTGGAAGCGAGCTTATATTAGGACGGAATCCCAAACAGGACCAAAGGAACAGAGAAAAAAGATAGACCCTGGCCCAGCTCTACCAACGATAGCTGTGTAGCATGAAATAAGTCTTCACTTCTCTGACTCAGTTTTCTGATCTATAGAATAGAGGTAATGGCTGTATCTACCCCTTGCTGCTGCTATGGGGATGCAATGAAATATTTCATTAAACATTAAACAATATTTCATTAGTATAGTGACTGCCGCATACCAGAGCTCAGTACCTGGGTGCTATTTATCTTCACCATCACCCACCACCATCACTACCTCATCGTCTTCTCCACATCCATGTAACATGCCCTCTTAGTGCCTTGAAGGACTTGCCTCTTGTGCTTCTGAAAGAAAGGGTTAACGCCTTGCAGGGTGCCTTCTAGTTCCAGGTAGAATGCAGCTCTGAAAGCTGGATCAAATGACTTCAGGATTTCCCTTTCCAAGCCAGTGGGGTAGGGCCTCTGACTACCCCAGAAATGGGTGGGAGCCCATTCAAGGAAGAGCCAGGTGGACCTGGACTTTCTTCCCCTGTTGCTTTAGCACAGTTTGCCTTACAGCCTTTTGTTCTCCTCAACAAAGCAAGAGAAAAACTTTTCCAACTTGTAGATCTCTGGCTACAAAACCAGCCCTGGCAATGTGCTTAGCAACTTTCACCCAAGGAGGGCACTGAGAACTGCTGCCTGTGACATTGCCCTGCTCAGACAGGCAGGCAGGAATTGTCTTGAACCAATGAAGGGAAGGGATATATGAGTGGATAGGCAGAATGAATGTGAGGTCCCTTTTCAGTCCAGACTATCATTTCATTCTCCGAAGAGGCTAAGCTGGGGCCCATGGCGTAGTGGTTAAGGGAGCTGGAGGATTCCACATGGCCTACCACAGTTTAAGTCCCAGCCCCATGGCTTGAAAAAATATGCTGACTCATGTGTATGCGTGCCCCGAATCCCAACAGGATGGAGAAATCGCGAAGAAGGGATTGCAGCATGGTCCCACGCCCATTGTGGGGATGTCCCCCCAATCTCTCTCTGGAGAAAGCATGCATCCTCTGGTAATTATAATACAGAAAAACAGAGACTGAGCTAAGGACGCCCTCCTTTCCTCTTCCTGTTCTCCACCTCCACCAGTTGTTCCTCATTTCTACTGAGGCTGGCTAAGGACTTTTAAGAGTTCTGTAATTAATGGCTATTTCTCTTCAGTCTGGGAAATAGATCTATTCAAAGCAGATGACTGGACAGGCACCTATAGGATTATGCCAGGAAAATAGTACCAAAGAGATCCCAAGTGACTAAATCTGAACAGCTGTACACGGCCTTAATCTCCACCGATGGAAAATGTCAAGGAATGTATCTTGAGAAAGAGACAATCTCCTTTTTTAGACTGAAACCTCAGATGGACGATTTAAGGTGGATAATAGAGGGTTCCTATATATCAACTAAATTTAGGACAGTCTTCCACATCCATTGAAAACTCACGTCTGGGGCCTAAGAGATTAGACTATTAGGGAAGATCTGTCACAAAATACATCAAGCTGGCTTGTTCTACAGCCAGATTTTTTTTTTTTTTTTTTTCCTGAAACAGGAAAAATTTAAAAAATAAAAAATCTCAGTAGGCAAGCAGTCAAAGATAGTGGACATTGCTCTGGTTCCAGAAAGCTCTGGCTTAAGCAGCTTCTTGGATGTGGAATAATATAATATGCTTTGGGGAACATATTGAAGTTGCTCCTCCTGTTCTTGGTGACTGCTTTAAACACAAATTATGCAATCCTGGATTGATATGTTAAGGACTTTAATAACCCTGTCTGCTTCTTCAAAACACCTGATCTTTTTTATGCTTAGGGCTAGATGGCTCATTGTGTATGGAAACACCCTCCTCCCTTTGAATAAAAATATAAACAGCCAAATTAAGAAATCTGGCTAGCATTTAGTTAGGAATAATGTGAGCTGGGAATCTTGGACTGCAGATCCTTCATATGTAAAAATGACGTAACAACAGAGTTGTTTTCAAAGTATTTTCATAGGCATCCTCTTATTTTGTGTTTAAGGTAAGATGGAAAGTAACTATAATTCCTATTTAAATGATGGTACTTATTAGTGCATTTAATGAAGTTTAAAAAGTGTAAGGGGTGGGATCAGCAAATGGTGTAATGGTTATATCACTGAACTCCCATTCAGTCAACTGTGGTTTGAGTCCTGGACCTGGTGGCTTAAACGTCATGCATGTGTGCATGCCCAAAATACCAAGAGGAGAATGGAGAAGAAGAGACTGAGGCATGGCTATCCCCCCTAGGGGTGATTTCTCACTTTCTATCTTTTTGTCTGTCTCTTCAGTGAGCACCCGGGCCCTCTAGCCAAAACAAAAAAAAAAACAAAAACAAAACAAAAAAACACACACACACACACACAAAAACCCCCAAAAAACTATCTTAAAAAAAAAAGTGTAAGGGACTTTTCTATAGAAATTAGCAAAAGATTGGAGAAGAAATGGACAACTCCAGATCCATTGGTCATGATTTCTTTTGTCTCCTTTTAAAATCTAAATGCAGGGCCACATATGGCATGGTAGTTAAAGCACTGGATCCCACATAGCCAACTCCATTGGTTTAAGTCCCACATCTGGTGACTTGAAAATCAAGCCAGGCATGTGTGCATGTGTGTCCAAAATCCCAAAAGGAGAATGGAGAAGGGATTGCAGCATGGCTATCTACTGAGGGATGATTTTTCACTTTCCCTCGCTCTCTCCATCGAACACACAACATCTATAGCAAAATCAAACAAAACTCTAAATGCAGAAATAGAATTTCATTGTAGTAAAATAGGAGTGTTGTAAAAAGACATTTCATCTACTCTTAAGTGGTTGTGACTATAAGATCGCCTGGGGTGAGGTGCTTTGGTCTTGTCCCCAGAAATTCAGATTTAGGATGGCTGGGAAGGTATCTGGGCATCTGCATGTTTAATGAGCTCCCCAGGTAATTGTCAGGCAAGTTTCTTAGATCATTTTTGGAGAGAGTTGGGTATTAGGCTTTTTCTTTTCTTCAATGATTCAGGGCCAAATCAAGACTATTTAGACTGGGAAGGGAGCCAAAACTCAGCTACCTTTAAGGGATATAGAAGTAGGGCTTGGGCCTTGGTAACCATGCCCAGATGTGGTTTGACCCTCCCTGGAGCCCTCCTCATGGCCTGCTCATCCCTGCAGTGACCACTACATCTACTCAGGTTCACTAACAGAGGCAAGGAAAAAGCAGTGTCCATGACTCCTGTTAGTGAAGTTGGATGGAACGCTGCAGCACTGGAGCTCACTGTTACTATGTGTCAGGCAGCTTGGAGAACATTGATTAAGGAAGCATTTTCCTGACTGATAAGAAATAACTGATATGATCTTCTACCCTGGTAGGAAGTTGTGCAGTATAGCATGTAGCATGCAGTATGTTATGTAATGTTTAATGAGCAAGGACAACAAAAGAATATTTAATATCCACTGATTCTGTCTCTAGAGTGACAAAACCACCTTGGAAGACCAAACCTTACTTATTCCTGAGATTCCCCCCAACCCCACCCCACTGCAATTTGTAAGTAGTGATTGTCCCCAAGCTCTAGAAACCCACACTTCAACTGTGACATGACATTGTCTTACAGTGAGGGAGTGAATAAGAGACAGCCTGGACACTGCCCCTCCACACAGGGAACATTTACAAACACATTCTTAAGAATTCCATTCTGAGGAGTGCAGTTGGCATGGTGGTTGGAGGCGCTGGAGTCCCACATGGATGACCGCAGTTCAAGTCCTGAACCTGGTGGCTTGCTTTCTCGCTTTCCCTTTCTCTCTGTGTCTCTCCCTGGCAAAATAAAAAATAATAATAATAACAGTAACAAATAGAAATAAATAAATAAATATTTTTTTAAAAGAATTCCATCATTAACAACTGAAATTTCAACCTATGGCTTGAAATATTGAGATTTTTTTTTTTTAATAAGCAAATGCCTGCCCAAATTCTTTATTAGTTAAGCTGGAAATTCTCCGGCCAGATGTCTGTTTTCAGCAAGCAACCATGAACTCCAGAAAGTTCAAGCTGCTGGATGATATGAGTTACTAATTCACTAGATCAATTACCAAAGGGTTATGGTGGTCAGTCAAGAGAAATATGACAGCTAAATTCCACTCTGACTCAAGCCAGACATTTTTACAGACATCATTTCTAAGAGCCTGAGAAGTCCTGCAGTTTCACTTTCACTGATTCCTTCGACTCTTCTCAATTACCCGGATGGTTACGGAGCATCAGTGGTGGGCTCCAGCTCTGCTCTAATACTTTAAATTGTGGTTACTGTATTCTCAGTTGTGGTTTTAATGCACTTGAAGTGGCTGTTATATGCATAAAAATAGGCTCTCGTTTTGCAGGTTAAGAGCAGCAAGTCACAGCCAGGCCAATGTCAGAATCACCTGTGGGGCTTTTAGAAAAATTCTGATGCTAGAGACCCACCCAGACCTAGTCACCCAGAATCTCCTGGGATGGAGCCTGCTGTGTTTGTTTACTTGTCCTTATTTTATTATTTTTATTTTACTTTATGTATTTACCCCTAAATCTTTCTGGGAGTCCCTCCCCTCCCCTTCCCTCCCTTCCCCATTCTTGTCCTTAAGTGTTGATATGTTTTCATGCTTGGTTTTTTGTTTTGTTTTGTTTTGTTTTTTAAGAATTATTTTATTTAACTTCATTGATTTATTGATCTATTTTAATTTGACCAGAAAGGGACACAGAGAGAGAGGGAAAATGAGAAAGCAAGTCGCCAGGTTCAGGACTCGAACTGTGCTTGGCTGTGTGGGAGTCCAGTGCCTCTAACTACCCTAATGCCACCTGCCAGCCCCATTTTCTTCTTTTTCTAAATTTTTGTTATATGATGTGTACACTGGCCAAAGAGAGACAGAGAGAGAAGGAAAGTAAGAAATCACCCCCTCCATGGGTGATGGCCACCCTGTAATCCCTTCTCCTTCACTCCAGTTTGGGATTTTGGACATGCACACACACATGCCCATGTGTCCCTCAAGTCACTAGGTCTGGGACGTGAACCATGCACTTGGCCATGTGAGATTTAGCTGCCCTAGCCACCACACTCCCAGCTGGCCCCCGGTTTTGTGCTTTCTATAACGGAAAGCTCTGTCATGTGTGGCCTCTCATGTGCTAGGGGCTTTCCCTTACATATCTAATCCTTCTAACATGTCTGTAGGATAGAAATTATTGGATCCTCAGGAAAGTTATGATGCATTTTTGCATATAGAAAAACAAAAGAGTATATCATGTCTTTCCCGAAGACCTAATACTTTGCTCAGTAGAGTAGCAGATACACCTGTGATCTTTACTTTCTGAAAAGAATACTGTGTTTTTAGCCTTTGGGTCCCAGATAGCATTTCCTTAGGGCACTTTCTCTGTGTCCTTAACTGTGGCCGGCTTCCCTCTTTTTGCGCTCCCAGCCTGTTCTGAACTGAACCTCACCCTGTTCTATAATTGTCTACTTTTTCTACATTCTTCACAAAACTATGTCCTCTTAGTGGGCAGATACCCAGACTCCCCACTGAATCTCTAGCTAGTCGTTTAGTTGACTAATTGGCTCATATTAATGCTCAATAACTATTTGTTGAATAAAAGGGTTAATGGACAGATGGATGGATGGATGGGTGGGTGGGTAGATGATTGACTATGGACCAAATGAATTGATAATGGCAGCAAGGGAGCAAAAAACGAGGCTATACCTAAGAAATTTTGGGAATCTTAGACTAGGAGAACCACTAAAAAAATGATTGTGGAATGCTGTTATTAAAATGGGCAAAGATTCAGGGAACCAGCAGTTAGCGTAATGGCTATGTCGCTGGACTCCCACGTAGTCGACCGTGGTTCACGTCTCGGACCCGGTGGCTTACAACTCACGCCGGGCGCGTGTGCGTGCGTGCCCAAGATCCCGAGAGGAGAGTGGAGGAGAAGGGATTGCGGCGTGACCATCCCCCCTGGGGGGTGATTTCTCGCTTTCTGTCTCTATGTCTCTCTCTGTCTGTCTGGCGAGCGCACGCGCCCTATAGCGAAAAACCTCTCCAAAAAAAAAAAATAAATAAAAAAATAAAAAAATGGGCGAAGATTCAGAGCAAACATAATTGTGGCATACATAAACATAAGAACTCTCATGCCCTCAGGGGAAGATGTAGGTACCAGTGAACAAATGAATGATGTAGCTCAAGTACTGTTTTTGTTCAATAGTAATACCATGTCACTTTGGTTTCATACGATTTTTGACCCAAAGAGGTTAAATCACTCAGTAAAGCACAGCGTTTGTCACTTCCCATTTCAAAGAACTTTCTCAACTCTCCAGTTATTCCAAGTGCCTGAAAAGAAAGAAGGAGGAAGGGAGAATAAAGACCATCTGTATGGCAAAGTCGGAAGCTCCCTCACCCTATTGCTCCATAGTGCTTCATATAAAGAGAAAAGGTTTTGAAATAATGGCAGGTTTTCAAGAGTAACAAAGGGCATCTTAGAAAACAAAGCAAGAACGATAACATCATAAGACAGCAGAAGCACAGAGGAAGGGATAGAAAGAGCTCTGGATACGAGAGACGAAAGTCACGTGGAGTTGTTGCTCTAGGGTTTGGGCAACCTGTAAAAAGAAGAGCCTCCTGATATTATGGGGCAGGTCTTCAAGAGCAAGAAAAGGCGGATTAAGACAATTCCAAACACTGCGTGTGCCTTCACCCTCCTCCTGCAACCTCTACCTCAGTCCTATCTTCATTTCCTTCCCCTATCCTTCTTTTCAAATAAGTTTATTTTTATTTCTTTATTTTTTATTATTATGTTTTGAGAGATTTTTGCTATAGGACATGTGCACTTGCCAGAGAGACAGAAAGCAAGAATTCACCCTTAGGGGATGGCCATACCGCAGTCCCTTCTCCTCCAAACTCCTCTCCAGACTTTGGGCACCCATGCATATGTGCCCCACATGAGTTTCAAGCCACCGGGTTTAAGACTTGAACAATAGCAGGCCATGTGAGAGTCCAGTGCCTTAACCACTACCCCACCTGCTGGCCCCTATTTTTATTTTTTTCTTAGAATGAAAAGCATCCTCAATGGGGTCTCATGCAGTGATCCTCCCCTCGGCCTCCCCTGATGCCAGGATCATGCGTAGGTGTGTGCACCTGGCTTGCACAGGTCGAGCTGGGACTCAAACCCAGATCTTTCATATGGCTTCCAGCATTACAGAGTGTTGCACAACCACTGTACCACCACAACTAAACCACCTCCTCCTATTTAATATTGCATAGCAAGGAGTCCAATGTAAGATTAAATCCACTTTGAACATTAGACTGAAGACCAGGCCCCTCCCCAAAACCAGAACATTTTTTCCTCATTATCACCTCATTAAGATGCCCCAAAGGTCCTTATTCTTTATATGACGATATCATAGAAGGAACAGGTCCTGTATGTCTGCAATGAAGCATGACTGATATTTAAGACCAACAACTCAAGAACATTTGATTGCTTTTGTGTTTATTCAGAATGGCACTTTTACGTGAGGCCATAAAGTGGTGCATTTCCTGTACGGAGCAGAGAGTGTGTAGGTTGGGACAGGTGGTATACGGAGGACTCTGGTAGCAGAGGAGAGCTCCGAATATGGGCACTGAAGTGAACTGAGACTGCCTGCAACGTCCCTGTCAAATGCTGAGTGCATGTTGCCAAATCCATAGCTACCTCCGAGAAATGGAAAGGAGGAAGTGATGTCGATGAGGAAAAATATGTCAGATAAAAGCAAATTGTCCCTGCCGAATATGAGTCATACACTTTTAACCAATTAGTTCTGAGAAAAGGAAGCCATTGTTACTTTGACTCAACTGCTGAGATTCCAGACACTGGGTTATTTAGGAGACTTGATACAGAGGTAGGAAGAGTTCTACCCACACAGATATACTTATGCACAGACCCCTGAGCTGTGGGCAGCACTGCAAACTCATTTGCCGTTTCGGCCTTTGGAAGAGAGGAAAAAGAACGGTGGTGGCTCCAGGTTGAGTAGGTATACTGTTCGGTCTCCAACAACTCAGCTCAGTTTTGAGTGTGCATAGTGATTTCTTAGTCTTATGAATATTGCTATGTAAATGCCACTGTAATCTCTCCTCCAACCAGATTGCAGTTCCTACATTTTTCTTCCTTTTTTTAACAGGTTTATTGAAATAGAATTTACATACCACACAATTCACACATTAAGATGTACAATTCAATAGTTGGGGTATATTCTATTGCAGCATGGTATTGATTTTAAAAACTTCTGCTCTTTCTCACTAGCGATGTCAGGACTGCCACTGAAGAAGAAAAGAAAACTGAAACATAGAAGAAAATGAGAGAAGTACAGAAGGGAAAGGAGAAAGTGAAGCAGGGACAGAAAGAAAGGAAACCAACGGCTTCAAAAGAACAGGCGCTGGTGCTTCCGGATTTCTACAGACTCTGCTCAGGATTCAAAAACCAACATGGCGGCATGGCCCCCAGAGGCTGTGGTCCTGGGCAGCACATATGGAGTAAGGGACCAGAATAGGGTTTGTGGATTGGGGCTCAGAAAGGAAAATGATTCTGGGAGGCCATAGGAAATCTCTAACCCTGCCCAGTTTCCTGTCACTCTACTGAACCCTCCCCTACAGGGAAACCAGGCAAGCCAGACACCAAATTACAGCACCGTGGCCTGAACCAGGTGCCAATTTTCAACCCAGTCCTTTCCTTGCTTCTCAAATTGCAGCATTTAATGAGGTAAAACATCAGATTACGGAGAACTTTTTTTTTTTTTAATGAGAATTCAGGGAAGTTTCTGGGTTAGCTGAGAAGTATGAAAGTATTTAACCTCCGTTCAGCAGCCTGCCCTTTATTAACATTTTCCCTTCTACTGTTGCTCACAAAACTGCACTTTCTCAAACAAGTTCACCACTTGGCGTTTGGATCTGGTTATCGCCAGACGGTGCATATCACCATTACAGCATACAAATCAGCCTAGAGCTTGATTTAAGGACCAGAGGATTCGCAGGGTAAATGCTTCTGAGAAGGGAAACTGTTGCTCTGGGAGTGAAAATGTGGCTGTGCAGATGGCTGTGGGTGCTGATGGTGTGCTCTCCCCTCCTACCCCGCCACTGTAGCGAATAGTCATTTGATGAAGACCCACCCTTTTGGAAGGATGCTCCAGAATGTCTTCAGCAAATGCCGCTGAAGAGTGGATATC
The DNA here is from genome assembly GCA_026018925.1 of Tupaia tana. NCBI lineage: Eukaryota > Metazoa > Chordata > Mammalia > Scandentia > Tupaiidae > Tupaia > Tupaia tana. Next base: position 23,226,390 of record JAKSZU010000010.1, on the reverse strand, counting down.
TTTTAAAGTTTATTTATGTCCTCCAGGAGAAAAAGAAAGAGGGACACAGGGAGCAAGGGAGAAAGAAACAGCATTCCCAACAGGGTCTTGAACTGGGATCAACTATGAAAGTGTAAGGAAAAGGCCCAATCACAGAAACTTTGTTTGAGCCTCTGGATCCAGCCATTCCTGAAGCTAATTATCTTTGAACTTTTCATTTATGTGAACTAATAGATCCAGTTTTTGGCGTAAGCCTGTCTGAGTTTGCTGTCTTTCATTTGCAACTGGGTGGCTAATCTGCCGCTCCGTTCTTTGATCCTGCAAAGGGAAATCAGGGAGTGGCTTGCCCAACATCTCACAATCAGAAATAGAATTGGACTACCATCTAAAACCCCTGATGTCTCCTCTAGGGCTTGTCCTAAAAATCCTTCACAATGATTCTTCTTTTTTGAAGCTGTATATTACTGCTATTCTATACTTGCTGGAATCACAGTAACACAGGCTAACCATGTCTTATCGGACTTGGGCAACAATGACCTGTTATTATAACTGACTATGGAGTTATAGGCAGTTACAATTGCCACACTGCTCCATACGTAGTAGGGATTTACCCAAGCATGGCGCAAACACACCATCCTTCGACTTTTTTTTTTTTTTTTTTTTGGAGGGGGGTTGTATGGTGACAGTCTATTGGTGGAATACCCTGATACATGCATCTGAAGTTCACTAACACATGTGGATATGGCTGTCCTATCTATTACAATATTGAAACATGGGGGCCAGCAAATGGCGTGGTGGTTAAGACACTGGACTACCCACAAGGCCAACCACGGTTTGAATTCCAGACTTGGTAACTTGAAAATCACACCAGGCGTGTATGCATGCATGCCCCAAATCCCAGAAGAATGGAGAATTGCACCCTATAGCAAAAAAAATGAAAATAATAATAATGATTATTACTAAAGAATAGAAACATGTCTGTCCGAGTTGGCAAAGAGCCACTGCCCTGAATTCCCTGAGGACTTCCTGCTTTCCTGGTCCTCATCCTGAAACCTTCCCCACAATCCAGGCCTTCTGAAGACTGGGCCATTACGGGGTTAGGTTTGGTTTCTGAGCAGCAGTCTTCTGAACCTGCTCAGCACTGTGGCCAGGTCCATTCTGATTGGTTGTGCCTGTGTACGCAGATTGCATTTTGGCTCTGTAGACACATGAATACACTGCCCGTCCCCAAGGGGAAATATGAGACAGAAAAACCAGAACATGTTCCTCCTTACTGAGAGGCAGAGGACTTCTACCAGGGGTTTCAAATTTGTACCCTCTCATCTACCCTTCATAAAGGTATTGGTTCCTGGTGGGCCTATAGTGAAATGAGTATCAAACCAGGAAACCAATACGCTTAGGTCTAACTCTAGTTCCAGCCCCAAATCTCTGTGGCACCAACACTTAACTTCTCTGCACCCCATGCATGAAGAATTTGAAGGCACTGCCTGCTCCATCTACCATGAGATGCTGTGAGGAAGACACTGACTCAGAGGAGTCTGAAAAAGCACCAGGGGACCCATCATTGTTACTCTGTTTTACGGAGCGATTTTAGTTAACATCTGTTGAGCAGTTACTGTGGATCAAACATGGTCCCTAAGTCCTTGACATAGGAACTCTTGGATCCTCAACTCCGTGATGTAGACACTACTTTTGTCCTTAGTTACAGAGGAGGAAGCTGAGGCAGAGAGTAGTGGTGTTACTTTGGCTGACTTCAGAGACTTTAGGCTTAATCACAACACATTGCTATTCTTGAAGCCACACAGTATACTCATTGTGCTTTGGAATCAGAATACTGTGGGTTCAAATCCTGGCTCTGCTGCTTGTAAGCTCTGTGACTAAGTTTCTTCTTATGCAAAACAGTGTATTAATAGTAACTATTGGCTACAGTTATTGTGAGGATTAACTGAGATAAAACCTAAGGCTGCCAGATTTAGCAAAACTAAAAAATTTTAAAATCAGCATACTTGGTTAAATTTGAATTTCAGATAAACAATGAATAAAGCTTTTTATTTCATTTTAAAGTTTATTTATTTATTCCATGAGAGAGAGAGACAGAGACAGAGAAACAGAGAGACAGGCAGACAGACACCTTCACCAGGGTCCCCAGGCTGCAATGCACTCATAGCCTCAGTCTGCCCAGGTCACAGACATGGGTCTTGGCTTGCACAGCAAGACATCAGGACCTGAACCCTGGACCCTCACACGTGGGTCCAGCACCACGGAGAACTTCATTACCTTGGCACCACTGTCTGGCCCTTAGGGGTTTTTTTCTTCAGTGTAAGTATACCGCAAATATTATATCTGGGATATACATACTTACATTTCAAACACCCCATTCATGGGCCAGTCAGTGGTATGGTGGTTAGGGTGGCTGGATCTCACATGGCCGACTGATCTCACATGGCCAACTGCATGGTTCTAGTCCTAGTCCCAGACCCAGTGGCTGAGAAACACACCAGGTGCATGTGCTTGCATGCCCAGAATTTCTAGAGGAGAATGAAGAAGGGATTGCTGCATGGTCATCCCTCCTGTGGGGGTGCTTTCTCACTTTCCCTCTCTCCCTCAACCCTGTAAGTGTACATGCCCTATAGAAAATTAAAACAAATAAACAAAAAACTCCATTCATTGTTTATCTGGAGATTTTGTTTGTTTGTTTGTTTTCAGTTTGCTATAGGGCGCATACACTTGCTGGAGAAAAACAGAAAGAGAGAGATAAAATGAGAACGTACCCCCCATAGGGGGTGGCCACGCCACAGTGCCTTCTCTTCCATTCCCTTCTCAGGATTTTGGGCATGCACGTACATGCACCTGTATGATTTTCGAGCCCCTCAGTTTGGGACTGTCGGCCATGTGGGATCCAGCCACCGTGACCTCTACAGCACCTACTGATCCCTGAAGTTCAGCTGTAGCAGGTCTGAGTTTATCTGGCAGCGCTACATATAAAGTGCTTGGTGCGGTGCTTGGCACGTAAGAGGTATCTGGAAACAAGAGGTGTTTCTGCTGGGTTTGGGCTTGTAATGAAGCTTAGGTGGGTCTGGGCAGTGGGAGATGTGAGGAGGGTCCTCTGGACATCAGCGACTGTTCCTGAAGGCTGAGGACAAGCCTCAAGCAGCCTGGAGCTGGGGAGAAGTGACAGCTGAGGAAACCCTTTGGCCTTCCTCTCTGTCTGGTCCTTGCTCAGTGTTACAAAGCCCTTGTGACTTTGTATCCTACCTGTCCTGAGAGCCTCTGGGGTTGCCCCGAGAGACTGCGTCAGGGCTATCCAGTGGCCCCAACTGCTGCCCTTAGCATCTGGGAGGCCATGGTAATAGTCCCTGGCCTCCCCCTGGTCCAGGAGGATGGCATGCACCCAGGCCTGGGAGCTCACCTAGTGTGTCTGTCCAGGTGTCCCCAGAACATCCTGTGGCAGTCACACTGTGCAAGAGAGAACGTGAGAAACGACAAACCAGAAAACAAAACAGAACCACCCTGGGCTGTCCTGGGAAGAATGGAGAGGGCGGGAAGACAGACACACAGAACTGAAATGGAGGCTTGCACCGTCACACTAGGTTTAAGGGCCACGCTAACACAGAGATCAGGAGCCCATCAGCCTAGAGACATCGGGCAATCGTGCTGCCGGTGCTCGTCTGAGACTCCAGCACCTTCCTGGCCCACTCTGCCCGGGTCCAGTTAATGCTCCCTGCAGAGGCTGAACTTCCAAACCTTCCCGGTAGGTACTGGCTGTCTGCAACTGTGACAGCAGGTTGCCTTAATGGCTTACTGCCTCCATGTCTCAATTTGCTAAGCTGGGGTTACACCAAGGTACAAAGTGCTCATGACACTAATAGCTCTGCCTCAGTTTGCTTAATAGCACGGTAGTAAAGAATACAGGCCAGGACCAAGAGGTGGCGTAATGGTTATGTCGTTGGACTCCCACATGGAGGACCACGGTTCGAGTCCTGGACCCGCAGCTTAAAACTCACTGGGCATGTGTGCGTGCATGCCCACAATCCCAAGAGGAGAATAGAGGAGAAGGGATTGCGGTGTGGCCATCTCCCCAGGGAGTGATTTCTCACTTCTCACTTTCTGTCTCTCTGTCTCCCTAACAAGTGCAAGCACCCTATAGCAAAAATCTCTCAGGAAAAAAAAAAAAAAAAAAAAGAACACAGGCCAAAGTTTGAATTCTGGCTTTACCACTTACTTTGTGCTTTGGGGCAAGTGTGTGGTTAACCTCTATGCCTTGGTTTCCCTGGATATCGGAAGGACCTGCTGACACCTCCTCCCTCACTGGATGATTGTGAGGAAGCTGCCCACACATGCAGGTTGGTGCCTCCCAGGTTTCCTGGGACAGTGCGGCCTTCTCCCTGGCAGGCACTTACATCAAAGGTAGCTCTTGTGACGTGCTGGTACTCCCAGGGCATGCAGACGCTCAGGACAAACGGATTTGGTTAGCACCGGTTCTCGCCCTCGAGAGTTTCCATTTGACTGGGAAGACAGACTATTAAATTATTAGGGAAAGAAGACACAATTACTTTTCTATAATTAAGCTATGGAGTGTGGGTACAAGCAGACGGCGTCATGGTTACATCACTGGACTCGCACGCGGTTTGAGTCCTGGACTCAGTGACTTGAAACTAACACTGGGTGTATGTGTGTATGTGCCTAAATTCCCCAGAGGAGAATGGAGGAAAGGGATTGCAGTGATTTCTCACTTTCTGTCTCTGTCTCTCTCTGTCTCTCTGGCAAGTGCACATGCCCTATAGCAAAAATCTCTCTTAAAAACATATATATTTATGGAGAGAGTGTGTCATTCCTCATGTAACTGTGGTGGTCCTAGACTTGCATGGAAGGAGAACAGGTAACTTAGAGGGTGCAGGAAGAGGTCCTGGGGCACTAGAAGTTGAGTGAGTGCAACCGGTTGATGGAGTGACCTTAAAGATGATGTTCTACCAGTGACGTGAGGAGAAACCCTCAGTCTATAAGCAAGGCACAGGGTGCCTCATTCGTTAGACCAGCATTTTTTTTTTAGGTTTTTGCCACAAGGTGCATGTGCTTGCTAGAGTCAGTGAGAGACTGGAAAAATGGGAAATTACCCTCCGGGGGGATGACCACGCCACAATCCCTTCTGCAGTCTCCTCTCAGGATTTGGGGATGCTTGCACACCCGCCTGGTGTGATTTTTCAGCCGTCAGGTCCAGCAGTTGAACCGTAGTCCGCCATGTGGGACTCTAGCGCCTTAACCACTATGCCAGCCATTGGCCCTAGATTAGCATTTTTTAAAAGACCCCAGCTGGGGCTGGCACTGTGGTCTGGTGGTTAAGGAAGCCAGATCCCACGTGAACAATCCTGCCGCTTGAGGGCCTGACCTGGTGACTTGAGGAACATGCAGGGCATTCGTGCACACGTGCCCAGACTCTCGACAGGAAAGAGAAGTAGGGGAAGGGGGATTGTGGCGTGACCATTCCCCGTGAGGAGTACTTTCTCCCTCTTCCTCTCTCTGTCTCCCTGCCTGTCTCTGGCGAGTCCACATGTTCTCTGGCAAAGTTACAAACAAACAAACAAAATACATCCCAATTGAAGTCATGAACATGCAAAAGCCGTTCCTCCTCACACGTCCAGGACATTGCGTTTAACCACCCCAATAGCTGCAAAAGCCAGACAGTGTCCTGACAGTGGGTCAGGAAAGAGAGAAGTTTATCTTCTGCCACCCATAGGCATAGCTTTTGCAGGTACACGCACCATGGGGTCCCCCAAGCCCTCCCCTTTAATCATCTGCTTGCTCCCTAAGATCATACTCTGTGAGGAAATAGCAAAGAAATAGCACATTAGGACATGCTGCCAAGACGCTTCGAGCCTAATCAAGGCAGATAAAACTCGGTTGTTGCTTGTCTTGGCTTCTAATCATTTGTCCGGCAAGTCCCCGCTGGGTTAAATCCTTTCTTGGAGACACTCGAGAGGACAGTCTCACACCTTCCAAGTATTTCTACAATCGGAACAGCCCAGTGTAGATCACAAAGGATTTTCTTTTATGCATGTCACTTCTTTTTTAAAAAAAAAATTCTTTCTTTCTTTCTTTTTTCTCTTTCTCTCTCTCTCTCTCTCTCTCTCTCTCTCTCTCTCTCTTTCCTTCCTTCTTTCAACTAGAGAGGGAGAGAGAGAGAGAGATAGAAAGTGAGAAAGCAAGCTGCCAGGGACTCGAACTGCAGTCTGCCATGTGGGAGTCCAGCACCCTTAACCACCATGCCACCTGCCAGCCCCTCTGCAGGTCTTTTTTTTTTTTGGAGAGGTTTTGCTACAGGGCACATGCGCTTGCCAGAAAAGAGAAACAGAGAGACAGAAAGCAAGAAATCACCCCCAGGAGGGAGAGCCACACCGCAATCCCTTTTCCTTCATTCTCCTCGGGATCTTGGGCATGCACACACACACACCTGGCGTGAGTTTAAGCCACCGGGTCCGGGACTCAAACCGCGGTCAACTACATGGGAGTTCAGCAACATAGCCATTACACTAACTGCTGGTCCCTATGCAGGTCATTTCTGATGGGCCTCCTCACAACAGGCGAGAAAGCTTTTTGGTATTGCTGTGATCCCCACTCAACAGAAAGGAAACCGGATTCCAAGAAGGAAGGTGACTATGGATCACTTGGTTGGAGTTTGAACTTCTATTTTGTTTCATCCCCCACGTGATTGTCAAGCCTGCTCTGCAGCTCCTTGAAGGCAGGGCACGTTTCTGTACCGCTCTGTCTCTCACGTTACCTACGGTTCATGCAGTGGTATGCTGGCAACTGTTTAGCAACCGATTCTCTGAGGAAATAAATTCTTGATCTGTAGAGCTTGCCAATTTCTGTCATGTCAATACTCCCACCACGGCTGATTTCAAGCTACAAATACGACATCAACCCCTTGTGGAATTCCTGAATTATTTTTTTAAAGAATTATTTTATTTAACTTTATTTATTTTAATTTGACCAGAGAGGGACGGACAGGTGGGGGGTTGAGAAAGCAAGGCACCTGATCCAGGACTCGAATCACGGTTGGCCATGTGGGAGCCCAGTGTCCTTAACCACCATGCCACCTGCTGGCCCTGAACGTTTTTTTAAGAGAGATTTTTTTGCTATAGGGCATGTGTGTTTGCTGGAGAGACAAAGACAGAGAGATAGAAAGCAAAAATCACCCCTCAGGGGGGATGGCCACACCGCAATCCCTTCCCCTCCATTCTCTTCTGGAGATTTTGGGCGTGCACGTGCGTGCACACACAAGCATGCCCAGTGTGAGTTTCAAGCCGCTGGGTCCAGGACTCGAATCAACTACATGGGAGTCCAGCCATCTGCTGGTCCTGAATCCCTGAAAAAATTTTTTAAATTTTATTTATTCACTCATCCATTTTAATTTGACGAGAGAGAGATACAGAGAGAGAGGGAGGAAAAGTGAGAAAGCAAGCCGCCATGTCTGGGACTCAAATCATGATCGGCCATGTGGGAGTGTCCAGTCCCTTAACCACCGCCACCTGCGAATCCCTGAAATTTACAAAAGGGTTTCTTCGAAGCCAGTCCAAGCTGGCTCCACCAGAGAGTAACTATCCAGATACAGAGACGTCTGATGAACTCGGTGGTGACGCTGCTCTGCCTGTCGCCCATCCCAGCTCACGAACTCTGAGGGTAGCCAAAGCCCTAAAGGATAGACAGAACCAGGGGCCAGCGGGTGGCGTGATGGGTAAGGCACTGGAATTCCCACATGGCCGACAGCCATTTGAGTCCTGTACCTGGTGGCTTGTTTTTTTTTCTCTCTCTCTCCGTCTCTGCCTTTCTCTGGCAAAAACTCATGTGAAAAAATAATAACAAATAAATTATTATTATTATTTTTTTAAAGGGTATACAGAACCTTATACAGGGGTTGGGATCTCTTGCAGCTCTCCAGAGTCAAGTAAAGTTACTGCGTAGAGGCTAACAGCACTGGCAGAAGGAGGGAGAAAGTGATTGAGAGAGTAAGAAATGAAAGAATATGGATGAAAAGAGAAAAGGAGAGAGAGAAAAGACAGAAGTGATGAAAGGAAGAAGAAAGGAGAGAAAAAGAAATAGGTTTATAAGATGGTTACTAGTGGAGGGAGAACTTCCTGATACCACCTCTCACAGGCCTTTCTAGGGCCTAACTCATAGTAGGTCTCAGTAAACATTAGTAGCCAAGGATTCAGTCATCCTTGGCTTCTGCTGTCCCTGTGTGTGATCTTATCTTCCAATGAGATTCTAAGATTTTCTTTTTAAATTTGCTATAAGGCATGAACATTCACCAGAGAGAGAGAGAGAGAGAGAGAGAGAGAGGAAGTACCCCTTCTCTACTCTCCTGAGGATTTTGGGCACACGCACATGTACCTAGTATGTTATTTATTTGGAGAGGTTTTTGCTTATAGGGTGCATTCACTTGCCAGATAGAAAGAAACAGAGAGAAAGAGAGAATTTACCGCCCCCCCCCCCCCCCCCCCCCCCCGCCCAGGGGAGTGTCCATGCCGCAATCCCTTCTCCTCCATTCTCCTCTCGGGATCTTGGGCACGCACACACACGTGCCTGGCGTGAGTTTAAGCCATCAGGTCTGGTACTCAAACTGCGGTCGACTACATGGAGTCCAGCGACATAACCATTATGTCAACTGCTGGTCCTGCATGTACCTAGTATGTTTTTCAAGCCTCCAGGTTCAAGACTCAAACTTGGCATTTGGCTATGTGGGATCCAGTTCCCCTAACAACCATGCCATCACCTGACCCCAAGATTCTAAGATCTCTGAAAGTAGGGAACAATATTATTCATTTCTGTACCCATGATAGAATCGCCTCTGTTCTAAGGGTTTACAGGTACCATTTATAATTTATCCTGTAATTCCACAAGGCAGAACACCAAGGCTCAGCAAGAGGAAGTAAATTATTCTAACATACGCAGCTAAGTGTTGGGACCAGGATTCAAACTGCTCTTCTGTGCTGCTTCTGAGGGGAGCAGATATCCTTCTGACAAATGAATAGTGAATTTGTCTTCTCATCCAGAGACCTCCATTCCCCTTGTTTTTGTTTTTTGTTTTGTTTTTGTTGTTGTTGGAGAGGTTTTTGCTATAGGGAATGTGCGCTCACCAGGAAGATAGAGAAAGGCAGAGAGACAGAAAGTGAGAAATCACCCCCCAGGGGGGATGGCCACGCCGCAATCCCCTCTCCTCCATTCTCCTCTCAGGATCTTGGGCACGCATGCACACATGCCTGGCATGAGTTTAAGCCACCGGGTCCAGGACTCGAACCGCGGTTGACTACATAGGAGTCCAGTGATGTAGCCATTATGCCATCTGCTGGCCCATCCCCTCCTTTTCTATAGTAGACATTTTTCATTTGTCACTGGGGCCCAAATAAGAACAGACATGCATTGATACAAGCATGTAATACCCATTCTCCAAATCTTAGCCTGTGCACACTGAATACTAACTCACAGTGATCAAGACATCAGGACACGTTATGAATATACGCCTCAGTTTTACAGAACACATGGCAGATGGGCTCAGAGGGGTGGCAGGTAGATTTTTGCATTTTGCTGTGGTGAGGATTATCACATATTTTTTTCTTTTATTGGAGAGATTTTTGCTATAGGGCACGTGCACTTGCCAGAAAGACAGAGAGACAGAGAGACAGAAAGCAAGAAATCACCCCCCAGGGGGGATGGCCATGCCGCAATCTCTTCTCCATTCTCCTCTTGGGATCTTGGGCACGCATGCACACGCACCCGGTGTGAGTTCAAGCTGCCGGGTCCGGGACTCGAACCGCGGTCGACTGCGTGGGAGTACAGCAACATAGACATTACGCTAACTGCTGGTCCCAGGATTATCACATATTTTTACAACCCTGGGAGGGGATATGTCCAGCCCCTTTTTGCCACGGAGAAAATGAAGGCTTTGAGGGTTTATGTAGTTTGCTGTATTAGCAGATCCCAGGACAAGGGCGTGGGAACAGGTAGCTTACTTGGGAAGTGATCCCAGGAAGCCCAAGTGAGGGAGTGGAGAAGGGAGGGGTACCGCTCTGGGCAACTGGGGCTTAGTCCTTCTGGGGGCCACCTGAGGAATCAAGTCCCCCTAATGGGAGGAGGAAGCCGAGATCTTTTCCGCCCAGCACTGCCTCTCTTTGGGGGATGTCTTCTTTGGAGGGCACTCTGTTTGCTCTGTGTAAAGGTAGAGCAAGCTCTGTTGGTACCTGGGAAAGTCCTCACATGTGAGACCAAGCGGGCACAGGGACATGTGGATGAACTGGAAGGTGAGGCAGGGCACTATGGGGCATGCTTGCTCTAGGTCATACTCGCCTCAGGTCATGCTGAGAGTAGAAGGAGCCAAGCCGGGATTCAAATACAGGTCTGTTTTATACCAAAACTCATTTACTCTCTGTGACACTACACATTGAACGTCAATTTATGGGGCCAGCAGGTGGTGTGGTGGTTGAGGTGCTGGACTCTCACATGATCGACCATGGTTCAAGACCCAGACCTGGCGGCTTGCTTTCTCACATTCTCTCTTACTCTCTCCATGTCTCTTTCTGGTCAAATTTTAAAAATAATAATAATAAATAAAATTTAATAAATATTTCTAAGGTCAATTAAGGACATAGACTCTAAAGACCTTGGAGGTGGAATGGAAGGGCTGGTGAGGAAAGGGAGAAAGGTAAGCCAGGTTTCAGGCTGATTTGGCCAGGTGGATGGGGTCCAGCCATCGCCTGAGAGAAAGCGTGCAGACCCCCAGGGCCACAGTGACTGGATGTGTGCAGGTATAATTTATTGATAGCTACTCAGGGCACCTCCACTCTGGTCACATTTATTCCCTTTTAAACATCCAATCTCTTTATTTTCCAGCCCAAATCCACAGGCAAGAACAATAAGCCCAATGCAAGGAGCAAGTCGACAAAAGCCTGATGGGAGGGAAATGAGCTAAGAATACAGGCCTTCCCAGGGCCACCCAAGCCTCTTTTGAAGAATAACAAAATACCCAAAACAAAACAAAATGAACCCTGCGCACATAAAACCAACACAAACCAGGGGTTGGGTCTCAGGGATCCTTAGCCTAGGACATTGCTGGTGCCCATTTTAAATGGTGCCGTTTGTTTAAGAGCTGAGCAGGTGCTTTCCTCTCTCATTCACACCATGAACAAAGCAGAGTCCCGCCCAGGGGACTGGGGATGGCCATTAGCAGCAAGGAGGGAAGCAGGAAAGGGAGGGCTGGGCCAACCTTTCAAGGTTGAAAAGGTTTTGTTTTCTTTCTTTCCCTTTTTTTTTTTTTTTTTAACATAATTTCTTCTTGGCAAAGCCACTGGATTCTGTATCCAAACAAAAAAAAAAAAAAAAAAAAGGGAAAATTGAGGTCTGAGGGAAGACAATGAACACATGTGGCAGGTCCTTTGACCTCCTTGCTCCATCCCAGCAGCCCCCTGTCACTGTCCTCATCTGCCCTCAGCTGTCATTGCAGGTTGGTACTTTGAGCTCTGGACCTGGGGAAGCCCAGCTGGACAGGAGCTTAGGGATCGCCCCAGAGATGACTCCTCTGTCTCATTGGAATGAGCAGAAAACAAGTCAAATGGCCTCCTCTGGGCACCCTGAGTCAAGAGCCCTCCCTTCTGAGTGGGCTCTTGCTGTGAGGGCTGGAAAGGACCATTTGACATGGCCATGAGCGCAGGACAGAACCAGTTTTCAATCCGAGCTCGGTTGCTTCCCAACTGTGGGACTCAGGACAAGTTACTTTACCTCTTTGAGCCTCTGTTTCATCTGTAAACTAGGGATGGTTGTACGGACTTCATAGTGCTATCATGAGGGTTAAAAAAAGGGACTGTGGGGCCAGCCAGTGTGTGCTGGCTAAGATAGCTGCCTCCCACATGGCCAACTGTGTGATGCGCATCCTTGACCTAGTGGCATAAGAAACTTGCTGTGTGTGTGTGTGTGTGTGTGTGTGTCCAAGATCCCAAAAGGAGGGTGAAATGCAGAAGGGCTTGTACGGCGTGATCACTCCTCCTGGTGTGGAAAGGTACTTTCCACTTTGCTTCGCTGTTTCTTTCTGGTGAGCACACACATATCCTTCAGCAAAATTAAAAAAAAAAAAAAAGACTATAGCATTGCAGCAGCTCTCAAATACATGTACGTGCATGTACACATGTGCCGATTTTTAAAAAGAATGATTTATTTACTTAATTTTTCTTTGTTATTATCATTCATTTTTTAATTTGACTGGAGAGAGAGAGAGAGACAAAGGGAAAGTGAGAAAGCAAGCTACCAGGTCCAGGACTTGAACCGCTATCAGCCATGTGAGAGTCTAGCACCTTAATCACCATGCCACCTGCTGCCCCCGCATGCCAATTTATTTATTTTAGGTTTTTGCCACCGTGCCTGTGCACTTGCTAAAGACACAGAGAGAGATGGTAAGAGGGAAAGAGAGGAATCATCCCCTAGGGGAGATAGCCATGCCATAACTCCTTCTCTTCTATTCTCCTCATGAAATTTTGGGCACACATACACACACACCTGGTGTGATAATCAAGCCTCTGGATCCGGGACTTGAACCATGGCTGGCCATGTGGGAGTCCAATGTCTTAACCATCATGCCATCTGCTAGCCTCTTATTATATATATATATATATTACACATAATTTATATATAATATATATATTATTTATGTGATTATAGGTTATATATTTTATATATTCATTTTTAAAAAAAATTTTTTTGGCCATAGGGTTTGTGTGTTCACCAGAAACAGAAAACAAGAGCCTGAAAGAGGAGAAGTGAGAACTCACCCCCTGGGGGGATGGCCATGTTGTAACCCCTTCTTCTCCAGTCTCTTCTCAGGATTTTGGGCACAGGTGCGTGTGTACCCACAATCCCAAAAGGAGGGTGAAATGGAAGAGTCTGGGACTTGAACCACAGTAGGCCATGTGGGAGTTCGGCACCCTACCGTGCCCTCCTGGGCCCATTTAGTACATGTTTAAATAAATATAATCACAGCTCTCCGGCCTCGGCCTCCAGACTGGCTGGGACTCCACGCGTGCTGCCGCACCTGGTTCTTCCAGGCAGAGGTCCTTGCTATGCTGCTCACCCTGGTCACGAGTTCCTGAGCCTCCTCTCTCAGCTCCCAAGTACCTGGACTGACAAGCACTTGCCACCAAACCTGGCTTTTAGGGTGGGCCAGGAATTGAACCCGGCATTCCGTGTGACCTCAGCCTGATGAACAGCAGCATCCACCAGTGTGTGCCACCATGCTTGAGCCCTCAAACATTTTCATCTCAGAATCCCTTGCTAGTAAAGATTATTGATCACTCTAAAGACCTCACCTCATAAAATTCCAGAAAATACATTCTATTGGTCATCAGAGTAACTGCATGACTTACGTATTATGTACCTTCTGGAAAATTCTATGATATACTTAAGAGAGAATAAGAGTGAAAAAAGTAATAATGCCTCAGTAACATTATGAAAATGTGATGAAGTAGTTTTGCACTCACTGACTCTCCCTGCAAGGTTATCAGGGACTTTGAGAACCCCTCAGAGTAGTGTGTAAAGCCCTTAAGAAAATGCCTACCACACAGGAGGTGCTCAGTACGTGGTGCCAAGGGCCAGGGCTCAGGGTCCAGGGACTTGGCATTTCTGGCCGGTATAACTGGACAGGTGCACGGGCCTTGCAAACTTGAAGTTGCTGGGTAAATCCACTTGGAGCACCCTTCGCTGAGGCTGTCTAGTTGGGCTCTTGGTCATGCCTTGCAATTCTTCCAGGCAGAGCCTACAGGGCAAGGCCAGCAGGAGGCCGACACTGGCGAGGTGTTGCAGGCAGGGCTTGCAAGTTCCTGTTGAACACTGTGAGGAGATGATTCATGCAATCCAGGCCGGTGCTCACACGTCACGTAAAGCAAGCTGGGAGAGAGAAGGCAGCCGGCATGGCTTTGAGGCTTCTGGTGAATCTTGCTGCCTTGTCCTGGACAGCAGACCTTTTGTCTCACTTTCTTCACATGTAAGCAGGGACAAAGATTGTCTCCAGAACGGCCGTGAGAAGTAAATGAGATACGTTGGATGAGGAGGGCAAAGTATACATAGGAAAGGAAATATTATTTAACTGATGTTTATCGAAAGGGTCTCTCTCGTTGACCAGGCTGCTTTAGTTGACTTCATGAGCTGATCTACTGAGGGGGTGTAGGACTTGGTGCTGTGTTCAAGAAGGCAGGAGTGAAGCCTACGCATTGGCCTGGAATTTGTCTTTCTGACTTGTAGGAAAGGATCAGCAGTGTCCTTCCACTGCAGAAGGGGTAGAGTATCTCAGCCTGCTGCCATTTCAGACTGGTCCAGAAGAGCTGAGCTCATTTCCTTCCTCACCTTCCCTCACCCCAAGGCAAATGCTGGTGACCCTGAGTCCACAGTCCACCTGCAGGGCTTGATTCTGCTCTCACCTGCTTTGGCTTTCTTGTTCTTGGGTCTCAAGCTGCCATGTGTCAAGTGACTTGGTGACCACCAAGAGTGGGGGCTGTTTGGTCCTCAGAGGGTGAGAAGTACTGTCATTAGCCCCTGCTGCATACTCAGGACAGACCCCTGTCCCCAGGGTAATTACCAGCTCTGAGAGCATGAGTGGACAGCAGGAGCTACAGCAGCCAAATATGCAAAAAAGACAAGATCCGGATGAGGCCAGCAGGTGGGGTGATGGTTAAAGTGCCGGAATTCCCAGATGGTCAACCGTGGTTCCAGTCCTGAACCCGGCGGCTTGCTTTCTCGCTCTTCCTCTCTCTGTATCTCTCTCTTTCTCTGGCAAAACTCCTAAGAAAAATAGTAATAGTAATAATAAATAAATTAAATAAATAATTATTTAAAAAAAAATAAGGGCAAGAGCTAGAATGCCCTGGGATGCCTTTCACAGTGTTAGCCACCACCCTCGCACATGGAGAACTTTAAGAAGCACCAGCTGGCATCTTTATATATCCCAGGGGAGGCAACATTTTCTGCTAAGGGCTCACAAGGAAATGTTTTAGGCTTTGTGGGCCAAATGGTCTTGATGACTCAACTCTACGGCTGCAGCATGAAAGCAGCCACGGACAATAAGTAATTCAATGGGAGAGGCTGTTTTTCAATAATTCTTTTTTTTAAGGCATCAGCTAGATGCCACAGGCCATGGTTTGCGAGCCCGCGGTATACACTGTACGTAATCCTGGGGACCGCTCTGTAACGGCAGTTTTGTTGGCTCAGCCATGCTGGTGTGCACGACTCAGAGGCTGAGGCCAGGTAGGGAGCCTCGGTTCAGCTCCTAGTCCCACCTAAACAGGCAGACGTGGTGGTGTGTGCCTGCAGTCCCAGCTTACGGGAAGGCTGGGACAGGAGGATGACACAGAGAGGCCTTGTTAAAAAAAAAAAAGTCTCTCTCGGGACCAACAGGTAGCATGGTGGTTAAGGCACTGGACACTCCCACATGGCTGACCACGGTTCGAGTTCTGGACTGGCAGCTTGTTTTCTCACTTTCCCTCTCTCTCTCTTTCTCTCTCTCTCTGTGTGTGTGTTTCCCTGGTCAAATTAAAATAAAATAAATGAATAAATAAAATAAAATAATTCTTTAAAAAAAAAAGTCTATCTTGGGACCAACAGTTAGTGTAATAGCTATGTCGCTGAACTCCCATGTAGTCGACTGTGGTTCAAGTCCTGGACCCGGTGGCTTAAACTCACCTCAGGCACATGTGCGTGCGTGCCCAAGATCCCCAGAGGAGATTGGAGGAGAAGGAATTGTGGCGTGGCCATCCCCGCTGGCGTGTGATTTCTCGCTTTCTGTCTCTCTCTGTCTTTCTGGTGAGCGCACGAGCCCTATAGAAAAACCTCTCAAAAAAAAAAAAAAAAAAAAAAGAAAAGAAAAAAAAAAGTCTTTCTCTAGGGGTGGCAGGTGGTGTGGTGATTAAGGGTGCTGGTCTCCCACATGGGAGAAGAAAAGTGAGAAAGCAAGCTGCCAAGTCCAGGATTTGAACCACAGTCAGGTATGTGGAAGTACCATTGTCTTAATCACCATGCCACCTGCTGGTCCCAGAGACTTTCTTTTTTTAAATAATTATTTTTAATTACTGTATTTATTTATTTTAATTTGACCAGAGAGGGACAGAGTGAGAGAGAGGGAAAGTGAGAAAGCAAGCCATCAGGTCTGCAGTTCAAGTCCCAGACCTGGTGGCTTGCTCTTTCACTTTCCCCCTCTCTCTGTCTCACTCTAGTCAACTTCAAAAAAATAAAATTATGACAATGAATAAAATAATTCTTTTTAAAGAGTCTCTCTCTTATACATACACTTATACACACACATACAACAAAACTGAATCAACAAAACTGAATCTGTCTTTCTGACTCCATTCTGTGGCTTAGAGAGGGTAAGTAAGTTGAGTGAGGTAACACAGCAGGTAATAACAAAGCCGAAACATATTGTATGACCAGCTTGAGAAGATGCTTGGTGGTTCTGTGAAGCCCTGTGGAAGGATCCTCAATACCCGGGATAAGGGTCCTTGGGACCCTCCTTGCCTGGAATTCCTGAGGAAGTCAGAGGCCATCAACCACTGTCTCCAGACACCATGTCTTCCGAGCTGAGGTGACAGCTCAGGCATGGCCAGTGTGACTCAGCAGGAGGCGGGTCTTGGCATCAGCTCTCTGGCGCCCAGTTAAACTTTTGACTTTCCAAATTAGAGAAGTTGAAAGTTCTTCTGGGCATTTTTTAAAAAAGGGAAACATTTTTTTTGCTGTTAATTATTTACCAGAAATAAGTCAATCTCTCTCTTCCCTCTTTCCTCTCTCCATCTCTTTCCTTTCCCTGCTCCTAGATTATTTTCCTTTCAGTTCCCCTCCCAAAGGTTTAGCCCAGCGCTAAGAGGAGGCTGGGAACCTTCCAGACAAAGGAAGGGTCAGGTGTGGTGGGGAGAGCCTGGGAGCTCGGGACAGCTTTCTCAGAAGTTGTTTCCGGCCGGCCCAGCCTAGCCCTGCTGCATCGGATGGATAATTTAGCGATCCATTTCCTCCCACCCAGCCCCAGCTGTTATCTATGTGTATTTATCGACTCTCACCCCAGAAGCTGCCTGGGATAAAGGCTGGGGGAAGCTTTGCAATCCCATTGTCCAGAGGTTAAACATTAAGTTGGGCTCAAAGTTTGCTCCCCACCCCCACCCCCTGCTGCACTTAAATTCCCTTTTGGCCACACCTCCTTGCCAAAGCGTGAGGTGCTAATGACCTGATTTACATCTGTGTAAATCCGGGCTGCGGGCACTAATGAGGCCTGAAGTGAATGGAGCCGCCGGGGCTAGCTGGCTGGGGCTACGTGCGGAGCAGAAATCCAGCTGTTGCTTGCCCAACACAAACCCTGGCAGCGCCACACAGAGCGAGTGGCTGGCCCAGCCCCGGCCACCAGGGCTGAGCCAGCAGGGAAAGAGTTAAGTGGGAGGCAAATGACCCGGCATGCTGCCACTCTCCTGCTGAAAGCACCTTCTCCCTTCAATTCCCAGGGTACAGGGGCTTAGGCCAGGGCCATGCATAATTGATAACATCAGTGAGGCCCCGTTTCCCCAAGCTGGTAATGACAGGGAATATTCACCTCGTCACAGGCAAAGGCAGAGCACCCTACTCTGGGTCTCCAAACGTCCACCTCCGTCCGGGACCTTGGGGACACAAGTGATACTGCAGGCACTTGGAATGGAGGAGGTCAGCCATGGGCTGTTCCTGACATGGTGGTGCCCAAGGGTTTCCTGTCAGACTTCAGGGCTGAGGTTCTCCCCTGCAGCTACTCACTCCCTGTGTGACCAGGAGAAAGTGACTCTAATTTCCTAAGCCCAGTTCTCCCCCTCTGTCAGGTGGAGAGGACAAGAATTCTACCTCTCCTTGGGTGTTGGGAAGATGACATGAGGGAACATGGCCGAGTGCTTTGTGGGATTTCCGGCACGCAGTGCTCCTTCGTTACTTCTGTCGTCATTCCTAAGTGGTTGGCCCTCACAGGAAGTGAGGACAGAGCAGTGCCATGCAGCCCACAAGAATTTGGGATGAAAGGAACTTGCAGGTTTAAGAAAGCCCTCCTAGTAGAGCCAGCTTGTGATGTGGTGGTTGGGGCCTCTGGGTCCCACATGGCCAACTGCTCAGTTCAAGCAGCTGGACGCTGCTGTTTGAGAGATGCACTAGGTGCACGTGTGTGTATCCAAAATCCCAAGGGGAGATGGAGAAGGGATCGCTGTGTGGCTGTCCCCCTGGAGCGTGCTTTCTCGCTTTCCCTCTCTCATTCTCTCTGGCAAGTGAAAATATCCTATAGCAAATTAAAACAACGGGGGCTAGCAGATGGCATGGTGGTTAAGGCATTGGACTTCCACATGGCCAATCATGGTTCGAGTTCCAGTCCTGGAAGCTCGGAAAATCACACCAAGTGTGTATACATTAGTGTTCAAAATCCCAAGAGGAGAATGGAGGAGAAGGGTTTGTGGCATTGACCACAATCCCTCCCTGGTGGGTGATTTCTCACTTTCTCAGTCTCTCTCTCCTGTGAGCACATACGTCCTATGGCAAAAAAAACTTAAAAAAACAACAAACCGACACTCCAGGCAGAAGCCAACGCACAGTCTGAAAGTCACCATAAGGTGTGTGATTTGGGGCATGCCCTTGGTTTAACTTCTCTGAGCACAGTTTTCTCATCTGTAAGATGAAAGTGTGGGGGGATGCTTGTCCGTAGGTTGGAGGTGAGCATCATGTGAGCTGGGCAGCATGAAAGAACTTTGGAACCCACAATTCCTTTATGTGATGGCCAACATGACAGGGCTAAGGAATGCCCAGATAACTGGTAAAACATTATTTTTGGATGTTACTATAAGGGTGTTTTCAGAAGAAATTATCACTCAAATCAATAGGCTGAGTAGGGAATATGCCATCATTCAATCCACTCAGGACTTGAATAGAACAAAAAGCAGAGAAAGGGCGTATTTACTCTCTTTTTGAGCTGGGACATTCATCCTCTTCTGACTTTGAACATCAGAGCTCTTAACTGAGATTTTGGGACTCAGTCTGGGACTTACACATTAGTGCTTCAATTTACAGGCCTTCAGACTCAGGCTGAATTATACCATGGCCTTCCTGGTTCTCTAGCTTGCAGATGGCATTTGTGGGACTCCTCGGTCTCTGTAATTGTATGAGCCAATTCCCATAATGAATCTCTCTTTTTCTCTCCATGTATCTCTCCTACTGGTTCTGTTTCCTTAGGAGAAACTTAACCAATAACTTTACAAAGGCGAGAGATGGTTAAGGCAGCCAAGGAAATGGTAATCGCAGTACATGCTTGATAATAACGATGGTGGTGATGACAACAGCAGCACAGACTCAAGAATCAAGAATTACACCTTTGGACCAGCAGATAGCATAATGGCTACATCTCTGGACTCCCACACACCCAACCGTGGTTCAAGTCCCAGACCCGGTGGCTTAAAATTCACACCAGGTGTGTGTGCATGCATGCCCAAAATTCCAAGAGGAGAATAGAGGAGAAGGGATTGCTGTGTGGCCGTCCATCCTGGGGAGTGATTTCTTTCTTTCTTTCTCTTTCTTTCTTCTTTCTTTCTTTCTTTCTTTCTTTCTTTCTTTCTTTCTTTCTTTCTTTCTTTCCTCTGTCATTCTCTGTCTTTCTGGTGAGCACATGCACCCTATAGCAAAAATCTCTCTTTAAAAAAAAAACAATTGCACCTTTTCTTTTTTCATTTATTTAATTTTTTGAGGGTTTTTTGCTATAGGGAGTGTCTGCCCACCAGAGAGACAGAGAGCAAGAAATCACCCCCCAGTGGGGATAGCTGCACCGCAGTCCCTTTTCCTCCATTCTCCTCTTGGGATTTTGGGCATGCACGCACACACCTGACATGATTTTCAAGTCACCAGGTCTCACCCTGAACCGCAATAGACTGTGGGAATCCAGTGCCTTCAACACTATGCTACCTGCTGGCCCCTGCACCTTTTTAAGATTTTTAATCTCTAATCGTTTTTTTTTTTAATCAAATTTGCTATAGGGTGTGAGGTCTCACCAGGGAGAGTGAGAAACAGAGAGAGAGAGAGAGAGGGAAATTGAGAAAGCACTCTCCAGGGGGGCTGGCCACTCTGTCATTCTCTTCCTCTTTTCTCCTCTCAGGATTTTGGGCACATACACGTGCCCAGCATATTTTTTAAGTCACTGGGTCTGGGACTCAAACTATATAGTTATCCATATGAGACCCAGCCACCCCAACCACCGTACCACCAGCTGGCCCAAGCACTATGTCACCAGCAGTTCTTTCTCCAGGCAAGCACAGGTAAGGAGCTCATGACGTAGCTTTACA
This sequence comes from Tupaia tana, assembly GCA_026018925.1. Lineage (NCBI taxonomy): Eukaryota > Metazoa > Chordata > Mammalia > Scandentia > Tupaiidae > Tupaia > Tupaia tana. The sequence goes on along the minus strand of JAKSZU010000010.1, from coordinate 23,206,066 downwards.
CATGCATTTGCACCTGTGTAATGGTCAGCACCATCTTTATGGCTGTATAACAAGCCAAACAGGAGCAAGAGCAGAACTTTGTTCCTTTTCCAGGCAGAATTCTCCCTCCCCTGTGACCACCTATTATCCTAATTTCTCAGCTGAGGGCCTGGTACCTTGTAAGTGCTCAGTAAATTGGTTACGTGAATGAATGAATGAGGCATATATTGCTGTTATCAATTCAGTTTTTCTATAAGCATGGAGAAACTTACACATTTATATAGAATAAGGCTCTTTTCCTCTATAAAAAATTGTAATTATTATTTTTGTCATTGTGATAGTTTTATAAATGGTTGCCAACACTCTGATACTCCTTCCGTTGAGAGGTAGGTCTCTGTCCTCCCCTCTTGGATCTGGGTAAACTGGTGACTTCTTTAACTAATAAGGTGTGAAATAAATGAAGACTGGGACTCTACTTCCTTGCTCTTTGGGTGTTCCTTTTCGAACTGTGCTTTCTGGGAACCCAGCCAACAGGTTGTGAGACACTCAGGTCACATGGGGGGGCCATATGCAGTGCTCCATCCAACAGTCTAGCTCAGGTGAACCTTTCACTCACTGTAGTTAGAATCACAACAATCAGACAGGACTAGTTTTCGTTAAATCCTGCATTCCACCACTAACTTATTATGCAACCTGCCAATAGCCATTTACACAAAACCCCAGTTTCCTCATATAATAGTTGCAAATAAGAACCCTAAAAGTTCCAGATGATTCCAGAGTCCACTGATTCTAGTACCCCCTAAATTTCACATCTTTAGCTGAATCCCCACACATTCTGGGACAGAGATAAGCCATTCCTTCTGTACATATCTGAATTCTTGACCACAGAATCAAAATGAAGTCATTGAGGTTTTAGGGGACTAAGCTGGGGGTGATTTGCAGTAGTAACTGGAATCTTATTAGTTTGTAGGCCTGCTGTTCGAGGTTGGAAGCTTTCTAAGGGTAAAATCCAGGTCTGGTTTTACTCATTACTCTGTTAGGGCTGGGACTATGGTGAGGTAAGTCAAGTGTCTCAGGCACAAAATTTAAGGAGGCACTCATTTTTAGGGTCCTGGGAATACAGGGTGAGACCTGAGAGCAAGTACCTCCTTAAATTTAGTGCCTCAGATGCCCTTCTAGCATCATCCTAGCCCTGACTGGATCTTGGGAGACTAGCAGAGTGCCTGGTCCATAGCAGGAACCCAACAAATACGAATAAATGAATGAATGAATGAATGAATGAATGAAATGGACCCTGATATAATATCCTCTCTGGAGTGGTAATGGAAAAAATCAGTAATAATCTTGGATTCAGAGGGACACCAATTTAAATTCTGTTTTGTTCCTCAATAGCTGGGAAACTTGAGCAAGTTGTTTAGGGTCTCTGAGCCTGCAGTAATAATACAGGCCCTGGGGCTGGCAGGTGGCCTGGTGGTTAAAGGTGCTGGACTCCCACATGGCTGACCTTGGTTCGAGTCCCTAATAATACAGACCCAGAGGGCCGTTGTGAAGAGTAAATGAGATAACATGTACATAAAGCTCTGGCCTGTGCGGCTACCTAATACATTGCCACTTCCCTTCTGTTTCTCCCTTCCCATAAAACAGGCAATAATTCAGCAACTTTAGGAAACCATCCAATGGAAATTCTGCGATGGAACACTCCAAAGCCTTGAGGAGCCACGGTTTGAAGACATTGGATTCACCCGGTAGTAAGTTTGTTTTCATTCATCTGAATATTTTCTTAGTAGAGAGCCAGTGTTATCACTATAGTTAAAATCACAACAATCAGACTGGACTAGTTTTCGTTAAATCCTACATTCCACCACTAACTTATTATGCAACCTGCCAATAGCCATTTACACAAAACCCCAGTTTCCTCATATAATAGTTGCAAATAAGAACCCTAAAATTGGGCCAGCTGGTGGTGTGATAATCAAAGTGGCTGGATCCCACAGGGCCAACTGTGATGTCTGAGTCCTAGCTCTGGTGGCGTGGAAAACATGCTGAGTGCATGCATGCCCCAAATCAAAAAAGCCCAAAAGGAAAAATAGAGGAGAAGGGATTGGGGCATGACCACCCCCATGGCAGGGGGGCCTCTTTCTCCCTCCCTCTCCCTCTCTCTCTCTCTCTCTCTCTCTCTGCAGCGAGTGCATACACCTGGCAATTTTTTAAAGACTTATTTGTTTAATTTTATTTGTTATTATTATTTATCTTTTTAAAAATGTCTTATCAGAGGGAGACAGAGAGAGAGAGAGAGATAAAGTGAGAAAGCAAGCCGCCAGGTCTGGGCACTTCAACTACCACACCACCTGTTGGCCCCCATTCTGGCAAACTTAAAAAAAAAAAAAGGTCCTAAAACATCAATGGCCTAGTAAGATGGAAATTTAGTACGTGATCACATTCCACTTCAATCCTACCATCTCTTAGGTGGATCATTGCTGGATCCTCCACTTCTGCCATTAGAACAAGGGGCCAAGCATTACTGGGAGGTGGTTGTGGGTTGCCACAGGCAGCACACACCACTTCCCCTCATGTCCCATTGGCAGAACCCAGCCACGTGGTCTCACCTAACCACAAGGGAATCTGGGAAATGTGATCTCACTAGGTGCCTAGGAAGGAAGAGACACATTAACATCCTCTGTCATATCTCACCAGTTAAATTAAGCAAAACTTAGAGAAAAGGGAGAGGGCTGTTGGGGAGATTTAAATAAGACAAAATGTGCGGAGTGTTTAGTATAGATCCTGCCCCAGAAAAAGTGCCTAATAAATGCCAGCTCTTCAGTCATCATTCACACGTATGTCGATACCATTCTTGTCAAACGCAGATGACTCTAGACCGTGTAAGCAGAGTGCTAGGGTGCCTTTGCTATCTGCAGCTGGGGTAAGATGCCTCATTATCAACAAACATCAAACATCTATGAAATATTGCATGGGCCAGGGTCCACGGGAGACGAAAATGAAAAATGGTCATTTTCAGAAAGCTTATTCTTACTCAGTTTAGGTGACAAATTTGGTCCCAATGCCTAGTGAGACACCTTCCAAAAGTTCATGAAAAATCTATGGGTGAATTCAAAATATTTTGTACCAATATAAACTGATACTTTAATTTTACTTTTCATGAACTTTCAGAAGTTCTCTCACACAAGTAAAATATATTTAATGTTCAGAAAGAAATACTGCTTGATTTTTTGCTAAACGGATAGGGGAAGAAGTCATTTGGAGTATGCAATGTCCAGATTACACCTGGAGGTTTCCAAAAGGTGAGATGGCAGAAAAAGGCCTTCTAGGGGAAGGGACCAATGTGAGAAAAGTCATGGAGAGAGGACCAGGGAAAGTCTGAGGAGTGCCAAAGAAGTCCCATGGCAGCAGCACAGTTTGTGAGGACGGTGAGAAAGCGGCTGTGGCCGGCAGGAAGCCATCAGATTTGTACGCTGTGGTGACCCATGCCGGCTTTATTCTGTGGGCAGTAGGAAGCCATCCACAGTTCAGGGTTCACAGTGGCATTATTGCATTGTAATTATGACACTGGGAACACTTTCCCACAGCTGTGTTAGCCTCCGAGCTGGACAGTGGGTGCTATGTTTCCATGTTACAGAGGATGGAACCGAGACTAAAACTGTCTAGTCCAGTTTCATAGATGCTGTTTAGCTCAGTATCATTGCGTTTATAAATGATTTCATTTACAAATTCATGACTTGAAGCTCTTGAATGTCCCCTCTGTCTCAGGTTTTTACTCAACAATGTGGCACAACAAATGGCTCTAGGTCTTAGTGGTGTACATCACAAATGCGTCTCTTTTTAGCTTAGGATTATGTGAGTTGGCTGGACTTGGCTCCAGGCAGTGAGTCAGGTCTCATATCTTCCTTGGCCCAGTGGCTTCTTAGGCCATGTTCTTTTTATGGGGTACAGCAGATACAAAGATAGCAGCCCCATGTACAAACACAGTTAGGTCCTACTGATGTTCTGTCAGCACTGGCCAAGTCAATGGCCCAACCCCATTTTTTTTTTAAGTTTTGCTATAGGGCATGTGTAATCATCAGAAAGAGACAGAAAGAGGGACCAACAAATGTCATAATGGTTCCATCACTGGAATCTGGACCTGACAACTTAAAACTCATACTGAGTACATGCACATGTGTGCTCAAAATCCCAAAAGGAAAATGGAGGAGAATGGATTGTGGTGTGGCCATCCTCCCTATGGAGTGACTTCTTGCTTTCTGTCTCTTTGTCTCTTTGGTGAGCACATGTACTCTATAGCAAAAATCTCTCAAAAAAAAAAAAAGAAGAGAAAAGAAAGGATGGAAGAAAAAGAGAAAGAGAGAAAGAGAGAGAGAGAGAGAGAAAGAAAGAAAGAGAGAGAAAAAGAAAGAAAGAAAGAAAGAGAAAGAAAGAAAGAAAAGGAAATTGAGAAATCATCTCCCTAGGGGGATGGCCATGCCTCAGTCCCTACTTCTCTAGTCTCCTGCTGGGATTTTGGGCATGTATGCACATGTGCCTGGTGTGATTTTGAAGTCACTGGGATCGGGACTCAAACCACACAGTCGGTCGTGTGGAATTCCACACCTCAACCTCCACACCACCAGCTGGCCTGGCCCAAACTAATGTCTAGGGGTAGAAAAGTAGTGTCAGCCCTGGTGACCTAAGGGAGTAAGATTATCATCCCATAAAAGGCAGGGAAGGAAGGACTGGGAATGATCATCTCACTGACCCTATTCCCGTTATTTATGCTCAGTGATTCCAACTGGGAGAGCCCATCATCCCGCCATGAGCTCAGGGTGAGTGGAAGTAACCAAGACTGGGCTGCTGGAAGTGAATAAGGAGGTGGTGTCCCATTATATAAACATGGCAAGTATAAGGAGCTCAGGTTACACAGCTAACTGCACTTGCCATTCCCCTGTGTGGGGCTCTGCCCTGGAAGGGTCTCCCATACCCACACACTCACTGCACCAAGGACAGGGGCTGCCCCACAGGGGCAATTGAAAAACATGTTTCCCCTGAAGAAAAGGGAAAAAACCCAGGCTGTGCTGGATTCGTTGGAAGATGGCATGCCTCACACTTCAAGGATGGCTTCAGGGACTTTCAGGATGACCAGACCACTGCGGAAGCCCTGCTGGGTGATCAAGGGCAGATGCTGGCAGTTAATCACTAATGTCAGCTAAAATGGGGACCTTTATAAAACAATATATGCACCTATACTGTAAACACCTTTAAAAATGTAATAAATGCATACTTCTTTACCAATCTTTTGTTGTGGAAACAAGGTTTTTCTTGGGTGTGGATCTGCTCTTCGAAGTTTTGGCTTCTCTTTCTCATCTGAGTCAACTGCATGTCATTTATAATTTGCAGTTGTGGTTTTCTTAACGTGAAGTGAGATCTTAAAGATGCTTGCAGAACAATCAGAATGTAAGACGCTTTGAAGATTTTTATGGATTTCCCCCCCAGTCTTTTATATTGTCTCCATTGTACTTAACTATTTTTATGATCAATTCTATAGAGGAATGATTTACATATAATAAACTGCAGCTAGTTACAGCATGCAATTCAATGCTTTTTAACAATTGTGTACAGTATTATACGGGTGTGGAACCACCACCAAACTCTAATGCATTTCTATTGCTCCAAAAAGAGTTCTTAATTTTTTTTTTTTTTTTGGAGAAGTTTTTGCTATAGGGAGCGTGTGCTCGCCAGACAGAGAGAGAGAGAGACAGAGAGATAGAAAGCGAGAAATCACCCCCCGGGGGGATGGCCATGCCGCAATCCCTTCTCCTCCATTCTCCTCTCGGGATCTTGGGCACGCACGCACACGTGCCTGGTGTGAGTTTAAGTCGCTGGGTCCGGGACTTGAACCGCAGTTGACTACGTGGGAGTCCAGCGACCTAGCCATTACACTAACTGCTGGTTCCAAGAGTTCTTAATTTTTAAGTTTTTTTTTTTTTTTTAAGCAAATTGCCTTTATCTTTCCTAAGTGTTCATTTAGTTTTCATAGAAACCACAGAGCTTTGTTTTCTTACTCCTATTTCATTGGTTGCCATCCTTTGGACTAAATTCTGTCATTGTAACGTAGTGGCATAAGCAGGTTTGGGTACAAACCTGGTGAGCTCGTGATAAGCACTGAACTCAGCTGGGGGCCAGAAGTCTGTGGAAACATTAGAGTGGCCACTAATCCTGAGCATTCGGATGGCCCTGGACACACATCCCTTGGGGAGTTTTTTTTTAAAGGATTATGTTGTTTGACTTTATTTATTGATTTATTGATTTGTTTATTTTAGGAGCTGGCAGGTGGTATGGTGGTTAAGGATGCTGGACTCCCACATGGTTGACCACGGTTTGAGTCCCAGACCTGGCACCTTGCTTTCTCATTTTCCCCCTCTCTCTCTCACACTTTGTCCCTCTCTGGTAAGATTAAATAAGTAAATAAAATACGGTTCAGTAAAATGATTTTTTAAAAGATTTGTTGGGACCAGCAGTTAGTGTAATGGCTATGTCGCTGGACTCCCATGTAGCCGACTGCGGTTCACGTCCCGGACCCAGTGGCTTAAAACTCTTGCTGGGCGTGTGTGTGTGTGTGCGTGCGTGCCTAAGATCCCGAGAGGAGAATAGAGGAGAAGGGATTGTGGCATGGCCATCCCCCCTGGGGGGTGATTTCTCACTTTCTGTCTCTCTGTCTCTCTCTGTCTGTCTGGCGAGCACATGCGCCCTATAGCAAAAACCTCTAAAAAAATTTTAAAAATAAAATAAAAGATTTATTTATTTTAAATTTTATTTATTATCATTATTCTTCAATTTTGACCAGAGAGAAATAGACAGAGAGAAAGGGAGAGTGAGAAAGCAAGCCACCAGGTCCAGGACTTGAACCACAGTCGTCCATGTAGGAGTCTAGTGTCTCAACTACCATGCCACCTGCTGGCCTCTATTTATTTATTTTTACTTTGACTAGAGAGGGACAGAGCGAGAGAGAGAGAAAGTGAGAAAGCAAGCCGCCAGGTCCAGGACTCTAACCATGGTCAGTCATGTGGGAGTCCAGCGCCCTTAGCCACCATGCCACCTGCCCGCCCCCCTCGGTAGTTTTACAGAGGGCAGCAAGAGTAGCTAATGGATCAGTCAACTGTGGGAGGCGGATTGGGTAGTCTCTTTTCAGGTCTATCACATATGGCAGTATAGCTTGTGCACTGCATAAGGTGCTGCTAAGAGACAAAGAGACAAATGGGGGTCAAAATCTTTTTAAAAACATTTTTTTTCTGGGGCCAGCAGGTGGTGTGGTGGTTTGAGCACTGGACTCCCAAATGGGCTACCATGGTTCAAGTCCTGGACCTGGCAGCTTGCTTTATCACTTTCCCTCTCTGTTTTTCTCTCGTGAGCGTGCATGCCCTGTAGCAAATTTTAAAAATAATAGGATATATATATATTTTTTTTTTCTAAAGGGCACATGTGCTTACTGGAGAGAGATGGGGGTGGTGGTGGTGATGGTATATGCCACACTGCTATCTCTTCTCTTCCATTCACTTCTTGGGATTTTGGTGCGCACACCCCATGTGTTTTTCAAGCCACCAAGTCCAGGACTCAAAGTGTGCGATTGGCCATGTAAGACCCAGTCACCTTAACCACAGTACCACCAGCTGACCCGTGGAGGTTACACTCTTGCTTGAACTACTCTAAGCCCTGTGCTCTGCTGTGAATTTTTAAAAATTTATTTATTTTATTTATTATTAAAGAAAGAGAGGCACTCCCAGTTGAGGTCTTTGTCCCCTAGCCTCAGCCAGCCTATGTCACAGGCATGCACGTATCTGGCACGCCAGGGAGGCGTTGTGATGCGAACCCAGGAACTTTCCCATGTGAGTCCAGTTGGGTTACCACTGTACCACCTCCTGGCCCCTGCTGCAGTGTCTGCTGTCCAGACGAAACACCTTTTACTGATTTGTCTACCCCAAAGGGATATCTGCTCCATCAGTGACCTTGACCTTAACGCCAGCAAACCAGATGAGGCGACACTGAAGCACCACAGGGATCCTCCTTGAACCCAACACCACAATGCAGGGGCACCACAATGTCATTCTGAGTCCTCACAATGACCCATCACAAATCCCAAGGGAAGTTCGGGCTCTGCAGCTCTTTCTCTTGGGTTGTCACTTATCCCAGCCCAGGCTGGGGCACTGCTCCATCTGTGGGACTCCCTGAGACCCTGGCTTCCTTCTCATGGGGCCTGCAAGCTCTGCGGTAGAATCCAGAGGTCTCCTTAGTTCAATCTGATGGACGCTAGACCTGCAGGCTTCGGAAACGTCCAAGTCCCCTCTTTGCAGCCCTATTACCTTGATGAACCTGTTGACCTCTGTTTTATTGTGGGTCATTGTTGTTTCTGATTCCCAACCTGAATGTCTTGCTTAGTTTTTCCATCTGTGTTGTGAAGAGGAATAGGAGAGGCCAAAAACATTGCCTTCACAGCCTGTGTTAGAAATTTTTCGGCTAAGTGACAGAAACTCACTTCACATTGCCTTAATCAGAAAAGGGGATTCAGGACTGGCTCAGGTCATGAGAGTCCAAGTGTGGACTTCAAGTATGGCTGGATCCAGGAGTTCAGGCGATGTCAACAGGACCTAGTTCATGCCTTGTTCTTGCTTCCCTCTGAATTGCTTTCTCAGGTGGGCTCTTTCCACCTGGGGGCAAAGGCACTGCCAGCAGTGGAAGGCTTGTACCCTTCTTGCTTAAAACCTCAGTGGGAAACTAAGCCATCTTTGCTAGTGACTGGAAAATGGTGAGCGGGATCTGGTTGACCAACTGGGATCATATGCCTGCCCTGTTGGTAGGGTGAGTCCCACCTGAACTGCATGAGCCTGGTGGGATTTTTTATGGCACGGGGGAAAGGTTATCCCTAAAGGTTTGTGTCAGAGAAAAAAGTGTCCACTGCCTTCAGGACACCTGTGTGTATATGTACACACACACTCACACACACAATTCACCCAACCAATAGTACAGTTTAAGCTCTTATTTTATTTTGTTTCTTTTTAATTTTGCCAGGGGGTGCATGTGCTCACCAAAGAGACTGACAGAGAGAGAGGGAGAAGGAGAAAGCACCCTCCAATTGGGTATGTGCACACCCCAATCCATTCTCCTCCATTTTTTAATCCTGTTGGGATTGGGGACATGCACACACATGTCCATTGTGTTTCTCAAGCCGCTGGGTCTGGGATTCAAACCATGTGGTTGATGTGTAGGATCTGGCTTCCTTAGCCACTAGGCCATGAGGTTGGCCCAATTTAAGATCTTGAACCAACCCAAGCATACTCACAAATTGGTACCTTTGGCCCAGCCATGGGGGTGCAGCCATGGTGTTTTGTCCTGCAATGCTAGAAGGCCCGTGGATGCCTGGGGCTCAGTTCCAGAGGCTTGTCCATGCTGGGTGTGGTGTGCCTGCCCATGGTCCTGGCTGATTGGGAGGGCTTTGGCGAGGCTCAGGGCATGAGCTCATGTTGGGGTGCTTGTCTCTTTCTCACGAAAGAGAGTTTTTAAAAATTGAGATCACTCATTGTATTTCTTATAACCGTATATCTCACCTGATACAGATTAGTATCAGCAGGAAGACTCAGCGCTGCTGTTTGAGACACCCGACTGCTACCTTCTCTCAGAAATCAAAAGGCGAATTACCTTCCTTTTATTAATCATCTCTTTTCTTACAAGATTTCACCTTTTGTTTTTCTGCACTTTACAAGGAGAAGGAGTGTTTTTATGCTGTGTGTCGATCTTAGCGGTTAACTGAACCCTTTGATTTTTAAGTAAGAGTCCTGTGTGTGCAGAGAAGGCTCCAATAGGCTGGGGACAGTACCTTTAGGTTCATGTCTTCCCCTAGCGCTGGATCGGAAGGATTGGACTGAAACTTTAAACATTTTGAGCAATACCTAGAATATGTATAATTTATAAGCCACACACCGTTGGCTGTCAAATCGGCGATTGATCTGACTCGGATCTTGTTAATTATCTTCCACATACATTACGCCTTAACAGATCTTCGGTATACTGTGTATCAATATTAATAAGATTATAAAACACTATTGATAATTAGGAACAGAAAGAGACCAGGCCTTTGATTTCGGCTGTTACAAATGCCCCTGCCTCTTTCCGGATTAGAAAGCGGCCACTTTCCATTTAATAATATCAGATCAGAACATCCCTGTCCTAACGTGGGTTATTAGGAGACAGCTACCATTTGCACCAGGATGCAAGGAGCTATTTGAAAAAGAATATGAGCGCCTCACTGACAAGGAGAAATGTGTGTCTCTTGTCTTACAGAGGGCCTAATAGGGTGGGTGGAGTTTAAGGGGGAGCTGGGCCTACTTTGATCAGCCAAATTTCTCTTTTTCTTTGTCCAGACAAATCAGATTGGTTTGGTTTCGTAGGATATTCACCAGGATGGCATTTTATCTTGGTTTCTTCGATTGGATGAAAAGGGTCCCATTGGGAAGACAGAGAAGGAGCTGGTCTGATTCAAGGCAGGTTTCAAGCATATCCCATTTTGTATGAAACTTTCTGTTCTATTTTCCCTCTTTGGAAGAGCCTCATCTTTTGTTTTTGTTGGGTTCACAAACTCATTAACATCAAACAGATGGATCTGGTGAACTAGGAAACCGCAAGCAATTTCGCATATAAATAGGAGGCATTAAGCCTGGAGTGCTAGGGCCCAGCCCCCTCCTTGGGGGGTCTCTCACCTGGCTGAGGAGGGGAGGAGGGAGGGCTGGAAGCTGAAGGGACACACTGAGGCGCTCCTAAGGCCAGTCCTACTGTGTTGGAATGGAGATCAGTGGCTTCCGGGCCTGGGAGTGCATAACAATCACTAGGGGTGTTTATGAAACACGAGAATGCCTGGTATTTGTGTATTTCATAAAATCCTGCAGTGATTCAGAAACTACATCTGACTTTATTCCATCTAGGTTTTTTTTTAACATTATAATTATTTATTTAATTTTATTTATTCATTCGTTTATTTTTAATTTGACCAGAGAGAAACAGAGATAGAGAAAGGGAAAGTGAGAAAGCAAGCTGCCAGGTCCAGGGACTTGAACCCTGGTCGGCCATGTGGGCGTGTCCAGCGCCTTAACCACCACGCCACCTGCTGGTCCCCTTATTCCATCTAGTTTTAACATTTATGATTCTTTCTTCTGCAAATGATTAAAAAAAAAACTCTGTCCAAACTGTTTTAATAAAAAATGGCAACCATTGGCCCTTAGAGCAGTTCAGGAGGTAATTCTGTGGCATAGCTCAGACCCCCTTTCCAGTTCTCACTCCAGTTCTCTGGTTTAGCGCCCTTTAACCCCTTAGCCATGTGGAACCCAGCCCCCCGTCACCACCACACCACCACCTAGCCTAGGGCTTCGTCATGAAGAATTGCCGAACATTACTGAGGATGTTTCCTCCTTCCACAGAGCATCTGCAGGCACTTGGCCCTCCACAGCTGACTGTCCTGCTGCGTCCTATGATAAAGTTATCTGTCAGTCACGGGAAGAAGATGTGTGTTTCTTCACCGTGACGTTGTCCACTTGGCCAAGTCTTAAGGACCACTGGTGGCTACACTGGCAAGAAACAACCCTTCAGCAATCAAAGGGATGCGTGTCAAGTGATTTTTTTTTTTTTAAGGAGAGATTTTTGCTATAGGTCACATGCGCTCGCTGGAGAGACAGAGAGAGACCAAGAGACAGAAAGTGAGAAATCACCCCTCAGGGAGTAGGATGGCCACACTGCAATCCCTTTTCCTCCATTCTCCTTTCACACATACCCAGTGTGAGATTTAAACCATCAGGTCTGGGACTCGAACCTTGATTGACTATGTGTGGGAGTCCAGCAACGTAACCATTATGCCATCTGCTGGTCCCCAATTTTTAAAAAATCTACAATAATCTGGTCTCAGAGATGTGTTTATAGTTAGTCTTCTCCCTCAAAAAGATGTAAGGTGATTTAAACGAAATCACAAATGTGGCTAGTAAAATGAAACATAGGTAAAGACGTGGGGGGCTGGCACCATAGCCTGGTGGTTTAGGGAAGCTGGGTCCCACATAGCTCACTGCAGTTCAAATGCCAGCCTCCATGACTTGAAAAAACATGCCAGGTGAATGTATGTGCATGCCCCAAATCCAGAGAGGATAGAGAAATGGAGAAAGGATTGTAGTGAGACCACGTTCTGTTGGGAGGTACTTTCTCCCTCTGCCTCTGTCTCTTTCCAGAGAGCACACGTCCCTCTGGCAACTAACAGCGGCAAGAAAACATGGGAGCAAAAGAACAATAGAATACAAGAAGAAGAAGAAGACGTCAGAATAAAGTGCACTTGGTTTGGGAGTGGGCACTATTGGGACCAGCAATTAGCATAATGGCTATGTCGCTTGACTCCCACGTAGTCGACCGCGTTTCGAGTTCCGAATCCCGAGGCTTAAACTCACACCAGGCGCGTGTGCGTGCGTGCCCAAGATCCCGAGAGGAGAATGAGGAGAAGGGATTGTGGCGTGGCCATCCCCCCTGGGGGGTGATTTCTCGCTTTCTGTCTCTCTGTCTCTCTCTGTCTTTCTGGCGAGCGCACGCGCCCTATAGCAAAAAACCTCAAAAAAAAAAAAAAAAAAAAAAAAAGGAATGGGCACTATTACTAATGGTGATTTAAAATGTGAACTTCTTGGTAGTTAGTCATGCAGGCGGTCAGCAGGTGGTGTGGTGGTGAAGGCACTAGATTCCCACATGCTGACCATAGTTCAAGTCCTGGGCCTGACAGCTTGAAAATCATGCTGTGCGCCTGTGTATGCGCCCAAAATCCCAAAATCCCAAGAGGAGAGTGGAGAAGAAGGGATGGCAGCGTGGCCATCCACCTGAGGGGTGAGTTCTCACTTTCCTTCTGTCTGGCAAGTGCACATACCCTAAGACAAAAACCTAAAAACAACAACAACAACAAAAAACAACAAAACTCTTACGAAATTTACCTTGTCAAAATGATCAGTTAAGAACTCAGGCGGCCCTGACTAAATCCTGGCTCTCAGTGACTGTGGCACTTTACCTGCCAGCTCTCAGCCTCAGCGCTCTCACCCAAATAAAGGGGTTCATATTCTCTGAGTTCATACTGCTGTAAACGAGTAAGTAAGTAAGAGGGAAAGGAGGAACGCTCTTTCCTACCGCGGAGCGGAATGCCGGTTCTCAGTAGAGAAGGGAATGCGGACACAGAGAGCCAGCACCCGGCAGACACCACTGTCTCACTGCTGTCAAGCGAGGATCATCGATGGCTGCTAAAATTAGTGGGCAGCAGTGTGAGGAGAAACAGGAGATTTACAAAGTCTCAAAGAATTTCTGCACAAATTATTCATTACAAAGGGAAAAATAGTAACTTTACAGTGGAGTAAACTGGCAGATACTACCTTCATCAAGTGATCAAAGTTGACACTCCCCGTAAGAGATCTATTGAGTTCGTGTACCGCCCGAGCTGATGTGCCGAAAAGGGCACAGCTCTGTTTCTGTGGCACTCGCTGAGAGAACATCGCCCAATCCAGATGGAGGGGTAGCCTGCTCCTAACTAACTGGCCACTGCTCCTCAGACAGTTAACAATGATCTCAGATGAAAGGAAACCAGAGACAAGACAATTTTTAAATGCAACAGGAAATCCTTAATTCTGGACCAGAAAAAGTAGAGTATAATTGATGAAATGTGAGTAATATTAGTTATTATTAGTTATTAGTTCTGTAGATTAGTGAAGTATTGCCTCAGTGTTAATTTCCTGATTGTGACCATAATAATACCTTTCTTTCTTTTCTTTTTTTTTTTTGTTTTTTTTTTGTTTTTTTGTTTTTTGCTATAGGGAGCATGCGCTCACCAGAAAGACAGAGAGACAGAAAACGAGAAATCACCCCCCAGGGGAGATGGCCATGCCACAATCCCTTCTCCTCTTTTCTCCTCTCAGGATCTTGGGCACACATGCACACACGGCCGACATGAGTTTAAGCCACTGGGTCCAGGACTCGAACCACGGTTGACTACATAGGAGTCCAGCGACATAGCCGTTATGCCAACTGCTGGTCCCGACTATAATATCTTTTTTAAAAGAATTATTTATTTGTTTAATTCCATTTGTTATTATTATTTTTCAATTTGACCAGAGAGAGAGAAAGAGAGAGAAAGGGAAAGTGGGAAAGCAAGCTGCCAGGTCCGGGACTCAGACCGTGGTCAGCCATGTGGGAATCCAGCACCTTTAACTACCATGCCACCTGCTGGCCTGTGACTATAGTATCTTATTGTAGTTATGTGAGATGTTAACGTTTGGGTAGGGGCTAGCTAAAGGGTATACGAGGATTTGGGGGTATAATTTTGTAATTTTTCTGTAAGTCTTAATTTATTCAAAAATGATATGTCAAGACAATTTAAGTGGGGTTATTAATAGATGGTTCTGCAGAGTTTTGTGAGGGAGAGAGAGCAGAGAGCTCAGTCCGCGTCCATTCTGGTGAGCGTTATTTATTATCTGTACTATGGGCAAGGGTGAATTATTCATGGCCACACTCTCAAGGAGCTAGCGCGAATGACTGGCGGGTATGCAAACAATCAGGGCATAATTATAAGTGCTAACAGAGGTCAAAACAAAACACTCTAGACCCCTTTCTTCAGCTCAGATGGGAAGCTTATCATTAGGACAAAGCAGTTCGCTCCAGGCCAGACAGCCAGTGCGGCCCTCAGATTAGACATCCTTCAGCTCCTCACTAGCATTTTGGGACAAGTGAATTCTTTAATGCTAGCAGGACACCAGGATGAGAAGAACTGAGGCCACGGACAGGGAAAGTGTTAGGTTATGTTGACGACTCAGATGCTTTTCCTTCCTCCTGGTCCATGAGTGGTTTCCAGGGTCTGGATGGGACAGATGTCTGGGAACTGGGGCTCACTAAGTAGGTAGGGCACCCCCAGAATGAAGGGGTGAGTGAATGAGAATAATAACCATATACACTTCTGCAGTCCCAAGACTTTCCTAAGGTTCGCACTTGGCGAAGAAATTAGGAGATAGATCAGGAAGAAGAGAGGCTGGTATGAGTTCTGACAGGATGAGAAGGCTATAAACCTTTCTTCCATCGGTCTCCAAAGGTTGGAGGAGAAAGCTCTAGGGTTCGAGGAACTGTTGGTAGAAAGAGAGCTAGTTTGGTGGACAGGAATCCTTTACACCCAATTAAGTAAACATTCTTTTTTTCTTTTCTTTTTTTTTTTAAAGAATTATTTTATTTGACTTTATTTATTTTTATTATTTTCCTGTTTAATCAGAGAGAGACAGAGAAAGAGAGGAGGGACAGTGAGAAAGCAAGCCATCAGGACGGGACTTGAACCACAGTGGGCCATGTGGGAGTCCAGCACCTTTAACCACCATGCCACCTGCTGGCCCCAAGTAAACGTTACTTCATTAGAGCTGACAAATGACAGAGTGATGGGGAAGTGTGCCATAATTTGTGAAGCCAGTTTCACATGTACCATGAGGCCCTAGAAAACTTATAGAGAATTTGGGCATTTTTTTTTCTCCTGAAGAAAGGCTTTATAGGAACCAGCAGTTAGCGTAATGGCTATGTCGCTGGACTCCCACGTAGTCAACTGCGGTTCGCGTCCCGGACCCGGTGGCTTAAAACTCGCACCGGGCGTGTGTGCGTGCGTGCCCAAGATCCTGAGAGGAGAATGGAGGAGAAGGGATTGCAGCGTGGCCATCCCTCCTGGGGGGTGATTTCTCGCTTTCTGTCTCTATGTCTCTCTCTTTCTGTCTGGCGAGCGCACGTGCCCTATAGCGAAAACCTCTCCAAAAAAAAAAAAAAAAAAAAAAAAGAAAGCCTTTATAGTTTTTATGTAATTCTCTAATTATGTGACTTTCTGCTCTAAAAAGATTAAAAAGCAGTAACTATATTATAAGGAAAAAGACCCAAACTGAATCTGATGGTTGGTCTGTTGATGAAAGTTCTTAACATGGTTTACTCTAAATCTTGCTCCTTCTATAGTTGAACCTACAGGAAACGCAGAATCCAAATAGCTAAAGGATTTGGGCGAAATGCTTTGGTGGGTAGTAGGGACAATGAGACAGGATGTGTAACATCTTAGAAAATCCAGTCTCTCTGTGATGACAGAAATCTTGGATGTATTGTGTCCCCTTAAGCCCTTAAGGGGATCCTCTGCCCACCCAATTGTCAAGTAGACGCCTTCACAGGGTTTGTCCTCCCCCCGCTGAAACTGATCTTGCTTAGATCACAGGTAACCTTCATGTTGCTAAATGCAGCGGACACCTTTTGCCTTTGCTTTGCTCAATATGTTGATACCATCATGTACTGTTGTTCTTGCTCCCTGCTTCTCAAACTACGCTTGCCTGCATGTTAGAATGATTTCGCTGAAAATCACAAAGCTCAGGCCAGCTGGTGACATGGTGGCTAACGAGGCGGGATCTGACATGGCTGACTGCCCATTCAAGTTCTGACCCTGCAGCTTGGGTGCATGTGTAAGTGCGCCCAAAATCCCCCAAGGAGGGAGAAATGGAGAAGAGAGAATTGTGGCATGACCATCCTCCATGGAGGATGCTTTCTTACTCCACTCCCTGCTCTGGTGAACACACACGCCCTCGGAAAAATATTTTAAAAAGAAGGAGGAAAGAAGAAGATGACAGAGAAAAGAAAATAAAATTCAGATCAAGCTGGCTTAAATAGTGAAGAGGATTTATCATCTCAGTCCTCAGTCGAAAGACCAGTGATAGGGCTAGCAGGTGGCAGAGATGTTAAGATGGCTGGATCCCAGATGGCTGACTACATGGTTTAAATCCTGGACCCAGTGGCTTGAAAAACTTGCTGGGGGACCAGCAGATGGCATAATGGTTACATTGCTGGAGTCTCACGTAGTTGACCATGGTTCGAATCCCTGACCTGGTAGCTTAAAACTCACACCAGGCACATGTGGGTGTGTGCCCAAAATCCCAAGAGGAGAATGGAGAAGGGATTGTGGCATGGCCATCCCCCAGGGGCTGATTTCTCACTTTCTGTCTCTCTGTCTGTCTGATGAGCACATGACCCTATAGCAAAAATCTCTCTCAAAAAAATGGAAAGAAAGAAAGAGAGAAAGAAAAACATCCTGGGGCACGCATGCCCAAAAATTCTGAAAGGAAGAGAAGGGACCGTAGCATCACCATCCACTTTCCTTCTATTTCTCTGTGTCTCTTGTAAGCATGTACACCCTATTAAAAAAGAAAAGGACCAGTGGTGGGGCCAGATACTGGCATAGTGGGTAAAATGTGATGTTCCGTGAGTCAATTCTATATGGGAAGGATCCTGGCTCAAGTCCAGAGACCTCCCTGAGAACTTTGGGCATAACTTGCCCATGATCCAGGGCTGGCTGGTGGCTGAATCATGGGGGTGGGTCATGGTATGAAGAACCCATTAGGGTGCTAGCTTTCTCTCTTTCTGTGTCTCTCACTCATGAAAGAAAAACTAATTTTTTAATATATATATATACATATTTTAAGAATTATTTTATTTAACTTTATTTTATTTGCTTATTAATTTAATTTGACCAGAGAGAGACAGAGTGAAAGAGAGAGAGAGAAAGAGAGAGAGAGAGAAAGTGAGAAAGCAAGCCACCAGATCCGGGACTTGAACTTCAGTCACCTATGTGGGAGTCCAGCGCCCTTAACCACCACACCACCTGCCAGCCCCGAAAAACTTTTTTTTAAGGCAATTTTTTAGGGGAAAGAGATTTTAAAAATCAGTGGTAAGTGAGCTTCTGGTACACTTGCTCTGCTCTGACTCTTCAGTTCTCTTAGCTTTGCCTCTCTGTGGTATATTGGCTTTGTCCTCAGTTTGGTTTCCATAGCTTTAAGATGGCTGCCGACAGAAAATAAAGCTTTTTATGTGATAACCAGTAGAGAAAGAGTTTTTTTTTTCTTTTTTTAAGGCAATTTTACCATGTGAATATTGGTTATTTCATGAGACCAAGAATGGGATTTATTTATGTATTTATTTACTTACTTATTTTGACTAGAGAGGGAGAGAGTGAGAACAAGAGAGAGGGAAAGTGAGAAAGGAAGTGGCCAGGTCCAGGACTGAACCACAGTTGACTATGTGGGAGTGGAGTGCTCTTAACCACCACACCACCTGCTGGCCTTGAGAAAGAGTCTTTATCTTGGGACCAGCAGTTAGCGTAATGGCTATGTCGCTGGATTCCCATGTAGTCGACCGTGGTTCGTGTCCCGGAC
Organism: Tupaia tana; assembly: GCA_026018925.1. Lineage (NCBI taxonomy): Eukaryota > Metazoa > Chordata > Mammalia > Scandentia > Tupaiidae > Tupaia > Tupaia tana. The sequence continues at coordinate 23,187,842 of JAKSZU010000010.1, read as the reverse complement.
CCAGTGGCTTAAAACTCACACTGGGTGCGTGTGCATGCGTGCCCAGAATCCCGAGAGGAGAATGGAGGAGAAGGGATCGTGGCGTGGCCATCTCCCCTGGGGGGTGATTTCTCGCTTTCTGACTCTCTGTCTCTGTCTGTCTGGCAAGCGCACGCGCCCTATAGTGAAAACCTCTCCCCCCAAAAAAAGAGTCTTTATCTTTGCTCTAATTGGATCATTTAAAATAATTGCTGACATGGGCTCAGCAGGTAGGATGGTGGTTAAGGCACTGGAATTTCCACATAGTCAACTGTGGTTTAAGTCCTGGACCTGGTGGGTTTCTTTCAACCCTCTCTTCCTCTCTCTCTCTTTCTCTGGCAAAACTCATGTGAAATAAATAAATAAATAAATAAATAATTCTTTTTTTTTTTAAGAATTATTTTATTTAACATTATTTATTATTATTATCATTATTATTTTCCAGTTGGATCAGAGAGAAACAGAGAGAGAGAGGAAGTGAGAAAGCAAGCCACCGGGTCCAAGACTTGAACCATGGTCGGCCATGTGGGAGTCCAGCTCCCTCAACCACTGTGCCACTTGCCAAAAAACATTGCTGAGATCACAGAAATGCTATCTGCCTAGGCTTAAGTCTGAGCTACTCTCAATCAACTGCCATAACAAGGGACTGAAATTATCTCTGGAGCTAGGAATGAGGGGAAATGCCATCCAAATCCCCAGGCTGAGAGGCAGAATGGTTGTGGGTGAGGTGGTCCTCACGTCCCACATTCCACAGTGCACCTTGTTTTCTATTTCACTTTCTGCTCCTTACTACCCCTTCAACTCCTCCTATTTCTCTCCACACCTCCTAAACGCTTAGCCTACTTTGAACCTCCCATGATGAGGTCTTTAGTTCCTTGTACTTCCTCTATCAAATTACTCACCCTGTTTGATTAGAATTCATTGACTGATAACTCTCTTCCTCATTAGTCTAAGGTCCATGGGGGCAGAGTGCGTGAGTGTACTGTTCACCCTGTCATGTGTCAGAAGGTCTGTAACATGGACTAGGCTCAAGACTTCTATGCTGAACAATGATTATCTATTCTAAATGATTTCCTTCCTGAAGGTGGTAAGATTATCCCCATTTTACACATGAGAAAACTGAAAGAGGTCAAAGTGTGGTGAAGAACCAGAGCTGAACTTTGAACCATCAGTCTCACTTTAGGACTTACATTCTTTCTACTATTGTCCTGGCCATAAAGATCAAAAGACTCTGCATAATCTAAGGATGTACTGTCCTTATTTCTGGTAGCGTTTGGGTACAGCTATGGGACCTTGAGATCTTCACTGTCACTTGGGAGGCTGCCTCCTTTTCCTCTGGTCAACCTTCTGCCAGCTCTTCATTGTTTTTACCCCTTTTCTCCCAGCATAGCCTGGCCCCGAAGTGCTGCTGGGGTTGCCACCAGAAAAGGTTAAAGGATTCAGGTAAATAGATATTGGCATTTTAAAAATTGTAACAGCATTAAGTTGGCTTTCTTTCCTTTAATCATGATAGAGTCCTTTTGTGTAATGAGAGGGAGAGAGAGGAGTACATCCTCCACACTGTCTGATTATGCTGGGATCTGCTTCCTTCATCCTTTAGATCTTGGGCACTCATGCATGTGTCTGTCATGTTTTAGGTTGGCTAGGCCAAGGATTCGCACTGCACTCACCATATTGTGTCCTGTTTCTTTCTCTCTCTCTCTCTCTTTTTTTTTTTTTTTAGGTTTTTGTTATAGGCCATGTGTGATTGCCAGAGAGATACAGTGAGAGGAAAAGTAAGGAATCACTCCCTGGGGGATAGCCAGGCCGCAATCCCTTCTCCTGGGATTTTGGCTGGCATGCATGCATATTCACCCAGCATGATTTTCAAGCTGCCAGGTACAGGACTCTAACTGCGCTTGGCCACGTGAGAATCCAGTGCCTTAACCACCACACCACCTGCTGGCCACAGTCATGTTTTTCTTGACCAGCACATTACCATGGAGCCGGCCCTAACCTTTTCTATATGTAGACGTAGCTCATTTACTCTTCCTAAAAAATCCAGGAGACATATACTATTATTTTTCCATTTCACATTTGAAGAAACTGAGGATTGGAAACACTAAATACTTGTCTAAAGACACCAAGTTTAGGGGCTGGCTGGTGGCATGGTGGTTAAGGACACTGAACTCCCACATGGCTGCCATGGTTTGAGTCCCAGACCTGGCAGCCTGCTTTCTCACTTTCCTTCTCTCTTTCACACACTTGGTCCCTCTCTAATAAAATTAAAATAAATAAGTAAATAAAAAAGTTCAATAAAATAATTTTTAAAAAGTCACAAAGTTTATAAAGCAGAAAAATATGGATTTGAAGGCAGGCAGCCTGTACTTACAGCCCATGGTCTTAATCAAAAAGCCATAATACAGAGGAAAACAAGGAAAGGGCAGAGACGAAGAAGCACTCAGAGCTGAGCTACCTCCCTGACCTTGGATCACGAGGTGGTGGTGAAAAACCACTGTGGTTTGTTTGGTTTTCATAAAATAAAAGAATTTCCCCTTTGAACTGACTGGTTTAGCATATTTTCCCCTATCTCAGCAATAACTATTTGTGAAGCACTCACATATATGCCAAGCACTGTACTTGTCACCGGGGAATGTCAAGGTAAATACGGCATGGTCCTGGCCCGCAGAGAACGCCCTACTGCAGGTGGCAGAAACCAAACTGGTAACACAAAGGAAGAATTGAAAGGCTGAGCTACCAGCAAAGTCCACGGGCTCATCCAGACTTCAGGTACAGCTGAATTCAGGGCCTCAGACATTATTATCATCTCTGTTTCTGCTTTGTCTCTTCCATATTTTTTTTCTTTTTTTCCCCCCTTGGCTTTCCTTTGACATGACTTCCCTTCTGGGTAGACTATTTCCTTATGGTGACTCTGATAGACACAGAGCCCAGCATCCAACCAGGAGGATGAAAAGCATTGATTGGTAGGTCACATGTGACCTTCTGAACTAGGGTGCTGGGAGGTGGGGGAGAGAGTATGAGAGAGAGGTGGGTCCCTAAAGGAAAATCAGATTCTTTTCCAGAAGATGAGGGAGTGAGTAAAATAATGAATGCCTATCATTACATTCTCTCTCTCTCTCTCTCTCTCTCTCTCTCTTTTTTCCTTTTTTTGGAGAGGTTTTTGCTATAGGGTGTGTGCATTTGCCAGGCAGAGAGAGACAGAGAGATAAAAAGCAAGAAATCACCCCCCAGGGGGAATGGCCACGCCGCAATCCCTTCTCCTCCATTCTTCTCTCGGGATCTTGGGCACACACGCAGAGGCAGCCGGCATGAGTTTTAAGCCACCGGATCCGGGACTCGAACTGTGGTCAGCTACATGGGAGTTCAGCAACATAGCCATTACGCTAACTGCTGGTCCCTCTCTCTCTTTTTTCTTAAGTTTTGTGACATAGAACGTGTGCATTTGCTGGAAAGACAGAGAGACAGAGAGATAGAAAGCAAGAAATAACCTCCCAGAGGGGAATGGCTACACTGCAATCCCTTCTCCTCCATTCTCCTCTTGGGATCTTGGGCACGCATGCACATGTGTCTTGTGTGAGTTTAAGTCTCTGGGTCTGGGACTCGAACCACAGTTGACGACATGGGAGTCCAGCGATGTAGTCATTACTCCATCTGCTGCTCCCCTCATTATATTTGCTTTAAAAAGAAAGGACATGGTAAGAAAAATGTGTTGTGATAAGAAGGTGTCATGTCCTTCTTTTCTAAGAGACAATTCTAGAGTAGCAGACAATGATGGCATTCTGGGGCTAAGGAAGAAAAGGCCTCCTGAAGACTATGTAGCTGAACTGAATCTTGAAGTGCAGAATGAAATAATCAGAGAATGAGAGTGAGGTAGGGGACATGGTAGAGGCAAAGAATTGGAGATACTTAGGAACAGAGACAGTAAAGCAGTTAGCTATGAAGAGTGTTATTGTGAGGTGGTTCGCATGGCCTGAGTCTTTCTGACAATGAGAGATACTTTGGGTTACTTCCATTTTTGAGACTCTCTGGGTCTCTTATTTAAAAATTTACCAGAAGACGTGTGTTCAATGGAGAGAGAAAAGGAAAAAAAAGGGATAGAGAGGGGAGAGAGAGAAAGTACTGCCCAGTTGGGGCACGGTCACGCTACAATCCCTTCTCCACCACCTCTCCCTCCTTTCGAGAATTTGGGCATGCACACACGCGTGGTCTGGGACTCTAATCGTGTTGTTGCCCATGTGGGATCCAGCCACCTTAACCATCATGTCACCGGCTGGCCTGGGGTTCTTTCTATGTTAATAAAAATGGAAAAGTGTCATAAGAGTAAGAAACATTCTAATATAGTCTAATTGTTCACATTTAACAAAAAAGTCACTTGAACACACTTTCCTGAACACAACCCATTCTCGAGATAATGAGAAGACCATAAAATACATTCCTGCATGTGGCCCAGGCTGTGTGGTGCAGTCAGACCCACAGGGGAGAAGTGTAGGATGGACATCTTCTTTCACTTGCCACAGGATCGCTGTGACTGTGGAGGTGAGTTTGGAGATACCAGCAAAGTTCTAGCTGGATGGCATTCCTGCTCTGTACCAAACCTGCTCTAGGCTCAGAGAACTGGACCCTAGGTGGGTGATTGATGAATTCGGTGGTGGTCTTTGCATGGTGGGAGGTGCGGCTCTCATGTCACTGAACCCCAGGGAGCAGTATCCTCAGCAGAGTCCTTGGGGACAATGCCCCTGAGCTGTCAGGGGACAAAGCCTCTGTGCCCAGATCTTAGGCCCTCAGAGAATGGTGTGATTTCCAAAGAAATGGAGGACAACATTCAGTCTCAGGAGAACACCTACTCCCAGGAAAACAGCTCACCGGCCACCGTCTTCGTTAAAGTCACCAAACAGCAATTGTCTTGGGGTCTTGTTCTTGCTAGGGTGAAGTTTCAGAAATACAGAGAGACCAGGATTCTCTCCTAGTAAAGTGTCAAATACAAGGACTTGAAATAACTACTAGAATCAACCATTCTAAGGTAATTTGTGACCATCAATATAGAGAGCATTCTGTGTTCAGAAGTGTCTAACTTGGAAGGAATTCCTAGGGCTCCTTGGCTTAAGTAAGTCTAATAAATTGGAAAGCTGACTCTATACAAAAAAAAAAGCGAATTCAGAATTACTCACTTAGCAAAAATAATGCTTCACTTTACAAAAACATTTCCCTGCGATATTTCCTTCTACACAAAGCCCTTCTTAGCTTCTTTCTTTCTTATTTACTTATGTTTTGCTATAGGGTGTGTTGACTTGCAGAGGAAGACAAAGAGGGAGAGAGAGAAAGTGAGAAAACATCCCCCGGAGGGGATGACCATGCTACAATCTCTTCTCTTCTTCTCTCCTTTCAGGATTTTGGGCTTGCACGCACATGCATCCAGCATGTTTTTCAAGACACCAGGTCCAGGACTCAAACCACACAGTTGGCCATATGGTATTATCCAGCCGCTTTAACCAGCATACCACCTGGCTGGCCAGGCATGCTTCTAACATGAGACTATATTATAAAACCAGTGGAGACTAGCAGATGGCATGATGGTTACATTGCTGGACTCCCATGTAATTGAGTACGGTTCAAGTCCTGGACCCCAAGGCTTAAAACTCACAATGGGCACATTTGCGTATGCATCCAAAATCCTGAGAGGAGAATGGAGGAGAAGGAATTGCAGTGTGGTCATTACCCCTGGGGGGTGAGTTCTCACTTTCTGTCTCTGTCTCTCTGGCAAGTGCACATGACCTATAGCCAACAACAACAAAAAACCTCTCTAAAAAACATTACAAATAAAACCAGTGATGGCCTCATCACTTTTAGGGAGGGCTCATATTGAGTTAATAGGCACTAGAGACTGGCAAAGGCATCCGGGCCAGAAACAGACCCCAGTGCTACCAACAATACCCTCGTCCCCCACCTGATAGATGTCAACTCCAGCGGCTCAGAATGTTACCAGCTGGGTCCTCCTGAAGCTCCTGGGAGACACCTGTCGGGCAGAGATGCCATCTAGGATTTCATAAGAAGGGAAATCCCAGCCTTGAGAGACTGAGTGACTCATCCAAGGTCACCTGCAAGTCAGCGAGCAGGCCTGGGGCCCTCCCTGCTCTTGGCAGCCCTGCCTAGCACACCCTGTATTTTTGAAAGCTTTGAAGTTCCTCCCTCCAGAAGTTCAATTCCCATTCCCTTGAATGTGAGCTGGACTTGGTGAATTGCTTCTAACAAATAGAGTGGAAAGCGGAACATAATAACTTTACAGAGAAGAAACCTCACAAATACCACCTCAGTTAGGGTTAGTATGACACTTAACATCACCAGTAATAAGATAGCCCGATGCCATGCGCTGCAATGAAAAGGCACAGCACCTCTCTGTTAACACTTCCCAACCCCAAAGCTTCAATCTGTATATGAGAAAAGATCAGTCAACCTCAAACTGGGGTGCACTCTACAAAACACCTCACTAGTACTCTTCAAAAGCTGTCAAGGGAGCTGGCAGGTGGTGTGGTGGTTAAAGCACTGGATTCCCACAGGGCCAACTGTAGTTTGAATCCCAACCCTGGAGGTTTGAAAATCACGCTGGGCGTGTGTGTGTGTGTGTGTGTGTGTGTGTGCCCAAAATCCCAGGAGGAGAATGGAAGAGAAGGGATTACCATGTGGTCATTCCCTGGGGGTGTGATTTCTCAGTTTCCTCTCTCATTCTCTGTGTCATTCTGGTGAGTGAACCTACCCTATGGCAAAAACCAAAAAAAACCAAAAAAAAACAAAAAAAAAACCGCTGTTAAGGTCATGAAGGATGAGGAAAGACTGCAAAACTGTCCCAGACCAGAGGGGCTAAGTAGACAGTGTAACTAAATGTCATGTGGGGTTCTGGATGGGATCTTGAAACAGAAGGATTATTAGTGGAAAAACTAGGGGAATTTGCCTAAATCTGTAGTTAGGTTAATGGTTTCGTGACAATGTGAATGTCTTAGCTTTGACAAGTGGGTCATGGTTGCATAAGGTGTTAACATTAGGGGAGGCTGGTGAGAGGTATGGGAATGCTCTGTACTCTTTGCAATTCTTTTGGAAATCTAAAATTATTTCCAGAAATAGGTTTTTGCTTTGAAAGCCCAGAGGTAATTTATAATAAATGCACATCGGTCCACTTCTCCTTTTTGAGGGGAAGGTGGGGCAGCATCAAGGCTGAGTTGTATGCTTGGCCAATCTCTACAGCTATGACTTCTGTGGGAAGACCTCATCCCATTTCCCCAATTCTGCAGAATGCCACGGCACCCACCCCATGGTCTGAGCTCAGCCTAGCTGCCTGTCAGAGTGTGGACAGCCAGGAACAGGGAAGTGCCAAGGAGGCTCAGTCAGACAGCTGGGCCTACTGGGCCTTATATACAGGAGCTTCTTGGGCTAACATCAGAAGTCTCATGATTCAAGAACATAAAGTTAATCAATTACAACCCACCAATCAAACTTATCCATATCAGGCACACATAATGACCAAAAGGAGAGAAGGAGACCCAAGATTCTGTGGAGGATATCAGTATTTCTTGCCCACTCTGACAGTTTCCAAAGACAACCACCATGAATTTCTTTTCCCTGAGCACACGCATGCTGTTCAACCCATCACCCAACCGATACTAGGTCACACCTCTTTCACCTATCCTTGAATCTAGGTTGACCTTCTGACTTGCTTTGACCAATAGGACATGGCAGAAATGATGGTGTGCAAGTTCTGGGTCAAGCCTTTAAGGATTCTGGCAACTTCTGTCTTCCTTCGTGAAGTCAGCATTCTCAGAAGTGCTGGAACCCCTGAGACCACCATGTTTTGAGGAAATCTCAGACAGCCATGGGGAGAGACCTTCTGGGGCAGCAACACAGTTCCAGGGGGTGTGAGTGAAGTCTGGATCTGCCAACTGACTTCGCTGCCAGTGGAATTCAACTAACGAGTAACCTCAGCTGATGCCAAAAAAGCAGAAGGATGGCCTAGCTGATCCCCTAAACCCACAGAATCTTGATGAGTGAGAAATCATTGTTCTTTTCAAACACTGAGCTTTGGAATGATTTGTTTTTACAGCAATGGGTAACTGAAACACTCACTGACATGTTTTGCTGTTACTCACCTTTTTAAACTCATCTTCATAAATTTCAACTCTTCTTTAAACTTAGATGAAAATAAAAAAGAAAGGTATGACTCATCTATGTAAAGGTGGTGTAGAATTTTTCAGATACTGAACAAGGAATTGGAAATCAGGTTATGTAACTGCTCTTATCTTCCATTGGCTTCCCATCTCATTCAGAATAAAAACCAAGTCACCAATATGGATTCCAAGACCCTGTATGATCTGTTCTCAACTCCTTGCCTCCCTGGCCTCAGCTCTACTACTCCTTGAATAAGAGGGCATGGTTCATCTCCGAGCCTTTGTATTTTCTGCTCCTGGAGCCTGAAATGTTCTTCTCGTAGATACGTTCATGAGTTGTTCTCTCACCTCCTTCAAGTCTTTTTCTTTTTTAAAAATTTGATTTATTATTATTATTAGTTTGTTACAGGGCACACAAACTTACCAGAGAGAGAAAGAAAGAGACAGAGACAGAGAGAGAGAGAGAGAGGTGAGAAAGCAAGCCACCAAGTCTGGGACCTGAACTGTAGTTGGCCATGGGGGAATTTAGCATACTAACCACCACACACCATCTGCTGGCTCCCCTTCAAGTTTTCATCAGTTGATACCTTGAAATTTTTCCTAACCCAATTTAAATCTCATCTTTCCTGACGCTGTGTATCCCCTGCCTTGCCTTATTTTTGTCCATAGCATGTATTACCACGTAATATACAGTGGTAATACACTGGGGAGAAAGAGACAGAAAGTGAGAAAGTAACCTCTGGGGGGGGGGGATGGCCACATTGCAACTCCTTCTCCTCCATTCTCTTGGAATTTTGGGTACACACACACATGTGCCTAGTGTGAGTTTCAAGCCACCAGGTCTGGGACTCAAACCACGGTTAACTATGTGAGAGTCCAGTGATGTAACCATTACACCATCTGCTGGTCCCTATGTTGTGTTTTATTATTCATCTTGTTTGTGGTCCTCTCTCTTCAATAGAACCTCGGCTTCAAGAAAGTAGGGGTTTTTGCTTCTTTTGTATATTGCTGTAACTCTAGAACTTAAAACAGTGTGTGGCACAAACCTGGCACTCATTAAATCTTTCTCGAAAGGATGAATGAATTTTCTAAAATCCAAAGTCTCAAATCTGAGTGGTTTCAGGCTGATGTGTGGAAGACTGCCTCACCTACTGGCAATTTACGGCATTGCAGCCCAGCTCTATTAGGCAAGAGGAGGGAATCGTGAGTGCCCAGGAGAACCTCCAGCTGATAGCCCAGCGGTTGGCAAACTTTTTTCTGTAAAGACCAGATACTAAATATTTTAGGCTGCGTTGGTCATATGGTCTCCATCACAATTCCTCATCTCTGTTATTGTAGTGTAAGAGTGACCATTGACAATATGTAAACAAACAAGTGAGGCAGCGTATGTATGAATGCTGAAATTGGAATTTCACATACTCATACATGTCACCAAATAGTTTATGTCTGTTGATTTTTTCCAAACAGTTAAAAATGTAAAGACCATCCTTGGCTTGAAGTTGTATACAGACAGAAAGTCACATTTGGTCACAGGCTGTGGTTTGCTGAAAACTGCTATTGACAATCTCCAAGTGACCCAAAGTGTGAGGGAAGAATTCAATTTCCAGGGCAACTAGCCAGAAGACTGTTCATTTTTAAAGAAGCATTATTCATAATATGACTTCATGAATATTCATAGTGATTTCTGTATTCCAGGCACTTTTACAGCCAATATGTGTGGGTGAGAAAGTGTCAGGTGGTGGCCAAGTGAGAAGAACCAACCTTGAGGCTAAGAATGCCAAACCCATGAACTTCATGCTTCTTTCCTCTGACAGAGGTGGCCCGTGTAAAAGAGCAAAGTGGCAAGCCATCACAGGTAAGGTGACATAGGGACTGGACTGATGAAGGTGCCAAGGAGGGAAAGGCTGTGCGTTTGTTCCTTCCATGAGCCAGTTAGCTCTGCTGGATCTCGTGACTAAAGTCTGAGCCTCTGGTCCTGGAAAGCTAAGTATTAGTCAGGGTACTTCAAAAAGTTCATGAGAGGGACCAGCAGTTAGCGTAATGGCTATGTCGCTGGACTTCCACGTAGCTGACCGCAGTTCAAGTCCCAGACCCGACGGCTTAAACTCATACCAGGCGCGCATGCGTGCATGCCCAAGATCCCGAGAGGAGAAAAGATTGTGGCATGGCCATCTCCCCTGGGGGGGTGATTTCTTGCTTTCTCTCTCTCTGTCTTTCTGGCGAGCACACGCGCCCTATAGCGAAAAACTCTCCAAAAAAAGAAAAAAAAAAAAGTTCATGAGAAATGGAATTAAAGTACACTTTTATTTTGGTGCAAAAAAACGCATTGAAGTCCTTCCATAGTTCTTTCATAATACATGTTTTCCATGAACAACTTCTTCTTTTGTTTTTAATTTTCCAGAGAGTGTGTGCACTTGCTGGAGAGAGAGAGAGAGAGAGAGAGAGAGAGAGAGAGAGAGAGAGAAAGTGAGAAAGCAGTCCTTATGAGGGATGGTCACACTACAATCTCTTCTTCATTTTTCCCTCCTTTTAGGATTTTGGGCATGCATGCATATTCAGTGTTTTTCAAGTTGCTGGGTCCAGGATTTGAACCACAGAGTTGGCCGTGTAGGATCTAGGTACCTTAATCACCATGCCACTGGCTGGCCCACATGAACTGTTGTGTGCTTTTTTGTTTTGTTTTTAATTTTACTATAGAGTATATGTATTCTCCAGAGAGACAAAGATAGAGAAAAAAAGTAAGAAAGCACCCCCCGTGGGGGATGGCCACACTGAAATCTCTTTTCTGTTCTCCTCTAGGGATTTTGGGCAATGTGTTTTTCAAGTCTCTGGGTCAGGGACTCCAATTGCACAGTGAGATCTACATTTAAACTGTCCATGTGAGATCCAACTGCCTTAACCACCATGCCACTGGCTGGCCCTTTAACTTCTTTTTAAAGCTTATTTATTTATTTCTTCAGAGAGAGAGAGAGAAAGAGAGAGAAGAGAGAGATATGACACCTCTGACAGGGTCTCAAAGCCATGATCTTCTTGGAGCCTTCGGTCAGCCTTTACCTTGCCAGGTCATGGGCCAGCACATACCTGGTACTCTTGAGACAGTCTTCCTACTAGAACTGGGAGCCTTTCCATATGGGAGTGCCTCACAGAACACTGCAGTTCACTGCTATGCTACCGTCTGTCCCCTCCATGAGCTTTCTGAAGACCCCGCATACATAGGACTGGGCCTCTGCTTGCAGAGGCTGAGAGGCCCCACAATGTGCTGTGTACAAGCTGGAGACCCAGGAAAGCTGGTAGTATAGTTCAGTCTTTGTTTGAAGGTCCCAGAACCAAGGAAGCTAATAGTAAAAGTTCCAGACTGAGGGCAGGAGAAGACCAATATTCCAGTTCAGTCAGGCAGAGAGAGTAAATTCGCCCTTCCTCTGCCTTTTTGTTCTATTGAGATCTCCAATGGATTGGAAGGTGCCCATCCCCACTGGGAAGGGCCATCTGCTTTACTGAGTTCACCAATTCAAACGCTAATCTCTTCTGCAAACTCCCTTGCAGACATACCTAAAAATAAGGTTTAATCAGATATCTGGGCATCCCATAGCCCAGTCAAGCTGACACAAAATTAATCACCACAGTAGTCTAGTGCAGATAAGGAAAGGTTGGAAGAAAGGGATCTTCAGAAGAGAGCCAGTTAAAATCCAGTGCCTTTCTGACCATAGGAGAGGTGAACAATTTTAGTAATCAAATTATCAGACAGTGTTAATATCTCTGCAAACAATGCTGGTCCTTTGTGACCTCTGTGAGTGGTTTGGGGTGGGGCATAGGTCCATGATGACAAGATTTCATTTTGTGCTGGTAAAAAAATTATTTATTAAATAAAAAGACATTTTAGTATAAAAAATTCAAAACACATACCAAAGTAGAGAATGAGTAAAATGAACCCCTATGGCTGGGCATGGTAGGGTGTGCCTGTGGTCCTAGCTACTCAGGAGACTGAGACAGAAAGATCATACGTTTGGGCCACTTGGGCAGCATAGCCAGATTCTGGTCTCTTAAAAAAATATAACAAAACAGAAGTAAACTAAGGAAAGAACCCCTGTGTACCCAGTTATCCGGATTCAAGAGCTGTCAACTTGCAGCCTAACTTGTTTCATTCATATCCCAATCCTAAATGACTTTAGAGTCAACTCCATATCTCATGTCATCTCATTAGGCAAAAACTGTTTTATTTATTTGAAATTTTTAAATTTTTAATCCCCTCAGCTTTATTAAGGTATAATCGACAAATAAATATTGTATGTATTTATGGAGTACAACGTGATGTTTTGATACATGTGTACATTGTGAAGTCATTCGATCAAGCTAATTAACATCACCTCATATACTTATCTTTTTTTTTGTGATGAGAACATTTGAGATCTACTCTCTTGGCAAGGTGATTTTAATTATATAGGAATTCATTATTTAGAATTCCAAAACTACTCCAAATCCATTAAAAAACTAAAACAATAAAGCTGCATGAACTCCTCCTGTCTCTTAGGGTTTCCCATCCCTTTTCTATTTCTACCTGACTTGTTATTGGTGGTGGTATTTTTATTTTAAACACCTTCTCTCATTTTAATTCATTTTTCCATATTGATTAGATCCTTGAGAATGAGAAAAAAAGAAACACAAACTGACTTGCAAAGATATCCCCCCTCTTCCCTTTCCTTTCCTTCCTTTTTCTCTTTCTTCTCTTTTTCCCCTTCTCAGGCAGAAAAATGAAAAAGTTAAGCTAAAAAACTTTGGGTCATCCAAAAGCCACAACATTTTGGGGCCAGCAGGCGGCATGGTAGTTAAGGGCACCAGACTCCCACATGACTAACTGCAATTCGAGTCCTGGAACTGGAGGCTCACTCTCTCTCTTTCTCTCTCTCTCACTCTGTCCCTCTCTGGTTAAATTAAAGTGGATGAATAAATAAATTAATTAAATTAAATGATCCTTTTAAAAAAAAGTCATGACATTTCTTTCTATATTTTTCTATGCAAAAATGCATCATGACTTTTCTGACAACCCAGTAGAAATAAAAATACAGTTGACCCTTGACCAAGGCAGAGGTTAGGGGTGTTGACTGCCACACAGTTGAAAATTTGCATATAACTTTGACATCCCAAATGTAACTACTAATAGCCTGCTGTTGAACAGAGTTTTATTGATAACATAAACAGTTGATTAACACATATTTTATACGTTATATGTACTATATACCTTATTATTTTTATAATATAATAAGCTAGGAAAAAGAAAATGTTAAGAAAACCATAAAGAAGAAAAAATATATTTACTGAATCCATATATAAATGGACCTGTAAAGTTCAAACCTGTGTTGTTCAAGGGTACATTGTAATCATGATTTGTGTTTTTTGGGGTTTTTTTTTAGAGAGGGTTTTGCCACAGGGTGTACACGCTCACTGGAGAGACACAGACAGAAAGTGAGAAATCACTCCCCAGAGGGAATGGCCACACCACAATCCCTTCTCCATTCTCCCCTTGGGATTTGGGGCACACATGCACATACACCTGGTGTGAGTTTTAAGCCACCAAGTCTGGGACTTGAACTGCAGTCGACTACGTGGGAGTCCAGTGATGTAACCATTACACCATCTGCTGGCCCAAATCCATGATGTTTCTACCATCAAGAGATTACCATTGTTGAAAGTTTTCCTTTCACATTTTAAAAAAACAAAAAAGTATCTTATCCATATACAGTCTTTGAAATTTGATTTTTCCCGTTGTGAATATATCTAAGACACACCTTTCCACTCTAATAAATATACATCTGCATCATAACTGTTATGGCTCTGTACATATCTATTAAAAGGTTACTCCTTAGTCTTAAAATGGTTTCCTTATTGGTATGTATTTAGGTTATTTAACAATCTTTTTGCTATTATAATTGTACCATGCTAAACACTCTTGATCAGATCTCTGACACCCTGGTTTGATTGTTTCCTTTGGATAAACTACTAGAATTCCTAGGTCAAAGAGTACCAAGGTACTCAAAACTTTTTGTTCATATTGCCAAGATGCTTTGTAGTAAGGTGATACCAAGGCCATACTAAGTGAACCCAGGGGTGCTTAAGAGTGCCTGTTACACTAATTAATCCTTGCCAGTACTGAGTATTAACGTTCTCATAACCTTTGCCAATCCGATAGGTGGGAAATTATTCTTGTCATTTTTTAAAAAATTTACTTATTCATTTAATTTTGATGAGGGAGGGGAGTGAGAAAGCAAGCCACCAGGTCCAGGACTCGAACTGTGGTTGGCCATGTGGGAATGTCCAGTGCCTCAACCACCATGCCACCTACTAGTCCCATGTTCTTGCCATTTTAATTTGGATTTCTCTAATATTAACTATTTCTGAAGTGTTGGCTGACCAACTTTGTGAGTTTATTTTTTAACTTCATCAGGGAAAGTTTCCAAGATACGTAAGTCGTAACAACCCCAATGTGGCCCTTACCCAACTGCAACCTTTGCCCACACATGGCCAATTTCGTTACACTTATATTAGGTCAGGAAATTTATTTTCTATGCAAAAAATGTGTCATGACTTTGTGACAACCCAGTATTTTCCTGCTGCTTCTCCTCGCATACACAAACACACCAGATTATTTTAAAACAAATCCCAGACATCATGTCAATCATAAAATTTCAGTAAATATTTAAAATATAGAAGGTCCCTAGGGCTTGCTGGTGGTGCACTGATAATACAATGCTTGGCAAGGCTGACCCAACATGGGAGGTTTTAGGATTCAAATCTGGAGACCTCCTTGGGCACCCTGGGTGCGTTTGCGCCAATGGCACCGGCCTGGCTAAAGTTGGCTGTGGATCACAGTATGGGGACTCCTTCTCTGTCTCTCTTTTTCTGTCTCTTTCACTCATGGAGGAATGAATAAATGAACAAATAAATAAAACTTTTGCTTTTTGGTTATAACATAACCACATGTTATTAAACTTAAAAAATGATTAAAATACTAATAAGTACCCAGTCAATGTTCAGATGTCTTAGGCTGCCTCATTATCTATCTATCTATCTATCTATCTATCTATCTATCTATCTATCTTGCTATAGGGCAGTGCCTGGAGAGAGACAGGTCATCCCCAGGGGGAATGACCCTATTATAATCTTTTCTTCTCCATTCTCTCAGGATTTGGGGCACCCCCCCACCCCCCCCAACACACACACACCTGGCATATCTTTAAGCCTCTGGGTTTGGGTTCTGAACTATGAAGTCTGCCTTAAGTTCCATGTCATCTGGTGGCCTCTGCCTCACATTTTAATTGTTTTTAATAGCTGGCTTATTTCAGTCAGGCTCCATACACAGTCCATACACTTACATGTGTAGTTGATTTGTCTCCGAAGTCTCACTTCACCTTTTTATTTATTTATTTATTTATTTATTTATTTGTTTGTTTGTTTTTGCTTTGTCAGAGAGAGAGTGAGAAAGTGAGAAATCACTCCATTTGGGGATGGCCACACCACAATCCCTTTTCTTTCATTCTCCTTTCAGGATTTTGGACACACACATACACATGTACTTGGTGTGTTTTTCAAGCTGTTGGGTCCAGGAATCAAGCCATTCAGTTGGCTGTGTGGGATCCAGCCTTTTTAATCACCACATCAACGGCTGGCTTGCTTCACTTTTTAGAAAGGAAATTCATATAATGTGTAATTACCATTTGAAAGGGTACGATCCAGTGGCATTTAGTGAACTAAGGGGCCATGCAGCCACTCTCTCTCTCTAGTTTCAAAACTTTTTCACTGGGGTCAGAAGGTGGCATGGTGGTTAAGGTGTGGAACTACCACATGGCTGACTGTGTTTTGAGTCCCTGTGCTGGTGGCTTACCTTCTCTCTCTGGTGTGTGCACAGGACTATAGCAAATTTCAAAAATACTAAGTATCATCACTCCCAAAATAACTTTTTTCTCTTAATAGAGATATTTGCTATAGAGCACGTGCACTCGCTAGGGAGAGATAGAGAGACAGAAAGTGAGAAATCCCCCCGCCCCCCAGAGGGATGGTCACACCACAACCCCTTCTCTTCCATTCTCCTCTTAAGATTTTGGGCATGCATTCACGTTTCCCACATGAGTTTTAAGCAGCCTTTTCCAGGACTTGAACCACCGTCAACTACGTGGGAGTCCAGCAACATAACCATTATGCCATCTTCTGGTGCCAACACAACTTTTAAGTAATTATTTCCAAATCTTCTCTCTTTTCAGTCCCTGGCAGTAACTGTTCTACTTTCTGTCTTAATGGATTTGCCTATTCCACATACTTTATATATAAAGAATCATATCATACATGCATGGCCTTTGCATTTGGTCTTACGTCTCTTTTGGCTACAGACCAATCTTCTCTTTTTTCTTTTCCTTGACTTTTATTTATTGAATAAACTGGGTCATCATCCAATAGAGATTCCTACATCCTGGATTTCCTGACTGTGTCACAAGAGTACCAGTAACATGTTCCTCTGTCTTCTGAACTTTCTGTCACTGGTAGAGCTAGACTCAAGGTCATATTCAAGAGGTCTGCTTTCACAAAAAGATAAGCCTTTATCTACATAAAAAAGTGAGTGATTAAGATCAACTAGGACTTGTTCATCATTACTATGATTTTTTTTCTGTTTTTAAAGAAACTTAAAAAAAAATTTCCAGAGAGTACATACACTTGCCAGAGAGAGAGAGAGAGAGAGAGAGAGAGAGAGAGAGAACAAGTGAGCCTCCCCAATGGATGAGGTTACACTGTAATCCTTTCTTCTCTATTTTTCCTTCCCATCTGGGGCATGCACACCTGCACGTCTGGAGTGTTTTTCAAGATACGGTCAATTGGTCAATCGTTTGGGATCTGGCTTCCTTAACTGCTGTTCTACAGGGCCAGACCACCTATGTGCTATTTTCTGAAAGTTACCTATACTGGCGCTTTAAATTTCAGTATTGGCTTTATTTAACTGCTTCCACGGGGCCTGTTAACATAATACTAACATTTCAAAATGAGCCTTAGAAAGAAAAGCATAAATTCGAACATAAGTTGTAACGTCTGTACACACAGTAAATACGTACACGGGCCAGTAGCAATCAGTGAAGGTAACCACTACATGTTACATGTCAAGTCACTTATACTTACACGGAAGGCCATATGTGAATTTTTCGTTCTACACCAGGCATCAATCGCTATTCAAGGAGCCCTACTTTTAGTGAGAAATGGTAGTGAGAGACCGTAATCTGTGTTTTCTTTGCTGCTGGGTTAGTTACTGTGTCTAGATAGTTAAGTGGTAAGGGCTGGCAAATAAAACTACATTATGACTTTATGCAACACATCCCATTCTAATCTAGAATTGCTGGGCTTCTACTTATTTAATTTTTATGGTAAAAATCTTGGTTTCTAAGAGCATTAACATAATTACTTATTTTATCTATATGAAGTAATTTCAAATAAATATTATTAATATTAATGCTAATATTATTATTGAGATTTTTGCTATAGGATGCGTGTGCTCACTAGAGAGACAGAGAGACAGAAAGAAAGAAATCATCCCCCGGGGGGATGGTCATGCTGCAATCCATTCTTCTCCATTCTCCTCTAGGGATTTGGGCACACATGTACATGCACCTGGTGTGAGTTTTTTAAGCTGCCAGGCCTGGGACTCGAACCGCAGTCAACTACATGGGAGTCTAACGATGTAACCATTACACCATCTGCTGGTCCCTTTTCTTATTATGTTTTAGAGGTTTCTGTCTTAGGGTGTGTGTGCTCACCAGAGAGAGAGAGACAGACAGTGAGAGGGAAAATGAGAAATCACTCCTCAGGGGGGATGGCCATGCCACAATCCCTTCTCTTCCAATTTTCTCCCAGATCTTGGGCATGCACCCATACATGCCCAATGTGATTTTCAAGCCTCCAGGTCTAGGACTTGAACCACGGTTAGCCATGTGGGAATCCAGTGACATAATCGCTATGCCATCTGCTGACCCCTAACAGTATTATTTTAAAGGGACAAAAGGAGAGTGGAACACTGGCATATCAGAAAGCACACAAGCTATTAAAGATCTCTGTGACTGTGTGAAAGGAACAGGAACAATCGGAAGTGGCTCCCCACTGGCCAAAGGAAGGGAAGTTTAAGCATAAAGCTAACAACCATATTAAATCAAAGCACATCGAACATTTTATAATCTATGAATTAATAATGATCATTGAAACGAAACTGTCAGGCCAAAGCCATGTTCTAGTAGTTGAGGAGCTGGATCCTGCATGCCTGGCTGCAATTCTAGTCCTGGGCCTGGTGGCCTAAAAAACATGCCAGGTGCGTGTGTGTGCATGCCCCAGATCCCGACAGGATGGAGAAACGGAGAAGGGATTGCAGCATGATCACACCCTGCTGGGTGATGCTTTCTCCACCTCCCTTTCTCTTTCTCTCTTTCTCTGTCTCTGGTGAGTGCACACCCCCCTCCATCAATTATTAAAAAAAAAAATTAAGCAAAACTCTCATATGTGATTTTTGGAGATGGCTAGGGACCTAAACCATTTTCTGACAACTGGCAAATAAACAAAGAATCAAGAATTTACCTTTCTTTCCAGTATGAACTATATTTTGGAATGTAGGAAAACTCACGTTTGTTTAGCACATTCTAACCTTTTAAAGGTCTATGATATGATGTAATAGTCCTGGGAGAATGCAGAGCAAGTTCCGCCATTCCCAATTCACAGATGAAATCAAAGCCCAGAGTGGGGGAGCACAGAGGAGGCTGGTGGCTCTTGATCAGGATGGACCGTTGAAAGACCTAGAATGTGGGGGGTCACACTCAAAGCTCATGCAATATTCATGACTGCTTGTACTTATACAGCCAGACCTGGGCTTCTGGCATCCTGGAGACAGCAGGCACAGACACACCCATGAGCTGCTCCGTCATCTGAGAATAAACTGGTCTTCCAAGAACAATCCAGATTGGCTAAGAAGTGGCTTTCTAATCTGATGGTGGCCCATCTGAAGAATTATGGAAGGGATCTGGAGATCAGAGAATCCAACTCCATCTCAGGGTACTGCCAGGCAGACCAGGCGCAGGTGGCTTGCCCAAGTTCACACTGCACGGTGGTGGCAGAGCCAGGCCACAGACCCACGTCTCTTGCCTTCTAAGACTCCAAGTCTCTGATTATACCTCACGGGTATATTGGAAGTTTGAGGAGGGAGATGTCTGCTGGAACAAAGTACTCAGCAGGCAAAAGCACAGGGGAAAGCCCGACGATGCCTTGGGCAGGGGATGTGAAGCAACAAGATGCATCCCCCAGAACGGAGAGCAGCAGCAGGGAGAGGCAGGCCTGCTCTGAAAGGATGCCCTGACCTCCTCTCTCTTCAGCGTCACCCTCGCAGTCCTGCGTACACTTTACTGTGATGTAGTGAAGCTGTTGTGAGCTCCACTCTGGGCAAGAGAACGGCACGGCAATGAGCAGAGGCTTGAGAACTGCAGACAAGTTCCGTATCGTGAAATTCCTTATTCTCTAGGTGGTCTTGGACAAAGGCGGGACCTCTTCATATCTAAATGGCCTCATCTAAAAGACGTGGGATATGGAGGCCGTAGCATGGTTGGGAAGAGTATCCGGGAGAGCACACACAAATAACTTAGCATAGAGCTCCAGATGGCACAAAGGCTTGTAAACGGTACCATTTTTTTTTTTTTTTTTTTTTTTTTGAGAGAGAGATTTTTGCTATAGGGCGAGCATGCTTGCTGGAGAGACAGAAAGCAAGAAATCACTCCGCAGGGGGTTTGGCCATGCCACAATCCATTCTCCATTCTCTCAGGATTTGGGGCACCACACACATGTATTTGATGTGAATTTCAAGTCACTGGGTCTGGGACTTGAACTGTGGTCAGTCATGTGGGAGTCCAGCACCTTAACCCCACTACTCCATCTGCTGGCCCTGGGATTTACCTGCCTATTTACTTTATATTTTTTTAAAGTTTGCTACAGGGTGTGTGCACTCACCAGAGAGAGACAGAGCAAGATAGAAAGGAGAGAAAGTGAGAGCACACATCCAGGGGGATGGTCACACCACAATTCCTTGTCCTCCATTCTCCTGGGGATTTGGGGCACACACGCACAAGTGCCTGACGTGTTTTCAAGCCGCAGGGTCCAGCACTCCCACCACGCAGCCAGCCCTGTGGGAGACAGCTGGCTTAGCCTCCACACCGCCTGTCGGCCCCAGGATTTGCCCTCCTTTACAGAGCACACCCCACTTTCTCCCAGTCTGAACTGAGACCGCCCTTTGCCTGCCTTGCTTTCATTAATACGTTTAATTATGGATTTGGGGATGTGGTGACCGGACCTCAGGGCTAGTTTTGTGGTCTCCAGGAGATGCCCACTGGTCATCAAAGGGAAAACCAAGGTTGTCTTCCTGCATCTCCACCGCCTGCCTGTCTGCCATCCCAGCTGGCCTCACAATGTCCAATGTGCTCCATCAGCACCTGGCCGGCGGCTCTACCTGCTCCTCCGTTCCTCTGGAAAGTAAGTTCCGGCAGGAGCGGAGCCCTCCCTTTCCCACTGGGAGCTTTCCATGGAGAAGGCCCCGATATTTTGTGCATAGAGCCCCACAACCACCCTGCTTATGTGGCCTGCACAGGACTGTCGTTACGGCAACGTTTCCTAAGCTGTTATCAAATCTTCAGAACTGACACTGTCCAGGAAAAGGGAAGAGGCCCTGTGAAATACAGCTACACCTGGGAAGATGGGGTCATGCCAGGGCCAATGCAGGGCTCAGACTCCGAGACTTGGGAAAACAGGGCAAGGAGCAATTCATTCTCAGAAGGGCCTGAAATAGTAAAGCAAAAATATTTAATCCAAAACAGGCCCTCAGTGCACATAAAGATGAAAGGGCCAGTCTGGGTGGAAGTTGGGTCCTGGGGCAGCTCTGGGACTCCCCAAGAGTTGCCACATGTGAGAACTGGTTTTCAGGTAAATTCACCAGGCTTTGGTCTCCTAACGATAATGCCAGTTACTGTGTACTGAGGCCTCTGTGTCAGGCACTGTGAAGTGTGTTGTGTCCTGTGTTACTGAAGTACAGATACCAAGATGTCAAAACGTTTTCTCTATTGCCTGTCTATCCATCTGGCCAGCCAGTAAGCATTTACTGAGCAAGTACTCAGCAAGTACTCAACAAGTACTGAGCAAGTACTCCTCAAGTACTCCTGAGAGGAGAGGTTGGATGCTCATTTCTACCCTTTTGCAGTGGATTGGAGGAGGCCCCCACATACACAAGTAGCCCCAGCACAACAGGATTATAGAACCTACGCTGATTTTTCCAGAAATCCGCCACGAGGCCCCTCAGATCCAGT
Organism: Tupaia tana; assembly: GCA_026018925.1. Taxonomy (NCBI): domain Eukaryota; kingdom Metazoa; phylum Chordata; class Mammalia; order Scandentia; family Tupaiidae; genus Tupaia; species Tupaia tana. Next base: position 23,166,313 of record JAKSZU010000010.1, on the reverse strand, counting down.
CCCACCTCCCACCTTGTGAGTCAGAAATTAAAATGCGTTCATTAATCCCATCTTAAAGTACCAAACAGCTCTCCGCTTCAAGTGGTAATAAATATTTCATGCCCAATTGTGCTGCGTTCCTCACTGTGTTTATTAAATGGCGTTTCTCATAATTCCAGTTATTCATTTTAATAGGTCAGGCCTTGGCTGTGATTTAAACAGACCGCTGAGGAAACAGCCGTGGTTAAACATTGTAACAATATGGATTATTAATTTAATTGGCTGGCTATTACTTGTTTGGACTCCGAGCTAACACATTTAGTTCAGTCTCTGGTGGCCCATAAACCACAAAGGTCGTGACTTCAACATTCAGAAGAATGGGAAAAAGGAACTGAGGTTGAGATTAGGAGGAAAACTTACGAAACAGCATGGGGAGGACAGTGTGGGGAAGCGGTAGGCTTGCTGGAGGCAGGGCAGGGCAGAGGGGATTCGTCTGTTGGCTTCTCATTAGAGCTTCCTCAGGTTGGCAGCTGCCAGAAGCCGGGATCTCTTTCAGATTTCTGAGAGGCCTGATCTTTAGCTATGGCGATGGGAACACCCCACACCAAATAAGGCCTTACCTGACTTGGGGACACTCGAGCGCATGGCAAGGTGGTGCGTGAAGAAAGAGCAAGTGAGAAGGGAGAGGGCTATTACATTGCAAATTCTGCAGCCTCCCGAGCCCAGAGCTATGAGTTACTGACTTCCTCCAATGTAAAAGGTCCTGTGACCTTTTAGACACCCCCTAATGTTTGTGGGGGTCCCCAAGACTCTGAGCTCTGTATGAGATCGGCCTGGACCTGAGCTTCCTGATCTGTGGCTGGCCACGGCCCTCCCTTAAGGGTCTGCCAGTTTCTAGGTGAGCCTTACCTCCCGGCCCCAGGTTCTCACTTCAGCTGAACTGGTTCCATTTATAGACAGATGTATGATCTCACTGGATTGACCCAAATGCGACTTTCAACCTCTTTCTTGATTTTGACACAAGCTCCCCCTACACCCTTCTTGAGGCATATATGACAGTGAGGGAGACTGAACGGAGGATTTTGCAGGGAGCTGAGAGCTTGCATCACTGAGGCTCGCACACCTGGATAAGAATATTTGGGACCAGCAGATGGCATAACAGTTGCATCGCTGGACTCACACGTAGTCAACTGCAGTTCGAGTCCCAGACCTGCTGGCTTAAAACTCACACCAGGCATGTGTGCATGTGTGCCCAAGATCCCAAGAGGGAAATAGAGGAGAAGGGATTGTGGTGTGGCCATCCCCCCGAGGGGTGACTTCTCACTTCTCTCTGTCTCCGTAGTAAGCACATGCACCGTATAGTAAAAATCTCTCTTAAAAAAAAAAAAAGAATGTTCTGGTTCTGGTTCATTAAAGGCCTGCCCAGGCTCCGGTTGCTGAGGTTGTCCCATGGACTGCCCTTCATTTGGGATTTTTTGGTTCTGTGCTGTCTGGCCCATTTTATCCCCGGTCCTCCTTCCTCTCTCCAATGCAGTGGTGCTCAGCCTGGGATGCAGGTGTTCTGCAGGGCCTTTGAAGATGGGTGGCAGGACGGCCATCTTTACCTCTGGGAGCTTTCAACTGAGTTTTTGGATTGCCTTCTCTGTAAGTGTGGGAAACAAACTGCAGTAGTATCAGCTGTCTCTGTGGCGTCGTCACCGTGAGAAGTCCAGCTGGCTTGATACTGCATTATGTTCCTGAGGATCTTGAGCCGGCATTTGTATCCTATTTTGATGCGATGCTAGTTGTCAGATTGCCCCTAGATCGCTGTGCTCCTGACTGTAGCTACTTAGGAGATCTACTTTGCCAACTTTCGAGAAACGCCAGGCCTGGTAGTTCAGTGACCAAGTGGCAAAGTAAATTCTTAAAATTATGGTTTAACTCCATGAATCTTGGAGAATTTAAACATTTCTTGTAAAGCAAACTGCATTTCAAGTGCATTTGCCATAATTTCTCTTTGTGAACCAGAATTTTCAGGGGCATCAAAATTAAAGCAAAATCAACCGAGTGTCTTACATGATGTGTGTTCTTTCTGAGACAAGCAAGACACACTGGCTGTAAGCGGGTCAGGGAACAACCATCTTCTTATACATATGCCTTTAAAAAAGACATCTAAGTTGATGTTGCCTATCTCTTAAATGTATTGCCTTGTTCCTTAAATGTGCTTATAAAGTAGCACATAACTCATTCTCTCACAATTTAAAAAATTATTTTGATAACTGTATTCTACTATAATTGGCTTTTTTTTTTTTCAGCATGGAAAGTTTCACAAACTTGCATGTCATCCTTGCATAGGGGCCATGCTAACTTTTGTGTCATTCTAATTTTAGTATAGGTGCATAGGTGCTACCAAAACAAGCACTGATTGGCTTCTTTTTCATCTTTTTCTTTCTTTCTTTCTTTTTTTTTTTTTTTTTTTTTTTTTGTCATAGGGCCCATGTGCTCACTGGAGAGAGACAAACACAGAGAAGAAAAGTAAGAAATCACTCACCACAGCCCCGCACCCCTGGGGAATAGCCATACCACAATCCCTTCTCCTCCATTCTTCTCTTGGGATTTCGGGCATGCATGCACACACCTGGAGTGATCTTTAAGTTGTTGGTTCTGGGACTTTAACCACAGTCAGTCACATGAGAGTCCAATACTTCAACCACTACATAACCTGCTGGTCCCTCAGTCTATATATTTTAACCATTTAAAATGACCAACCTAAAAGTTATCCTTCCCCTTCCCCAGGTAGTCAGCCTGGTCATGCAGAGAAATCCAGGCCACCTTGTTATGGCCAAGCTCTGGACCTTCCTTGGAATAGGATCCAATCAGTGGTTCTGGAGGCATTCTCCTACCCCCCTCCTGTCACATGGCTATTTACTCCCGGAATCTTCAGGGGTTGATGAAGAAACCAGGGAATAGGGGGACTGTGTAACTTTGTTTCTCCTATTTGGAAGTATCAGGTCCATTATTTGTAGCAGTAAGAACTTGTCACATTCTCTAGAATGTGACCAAGAAATAGGAGAACAGACCTTAAATTTAGAAGCAGTGGTTTGTGGATGAGTAGAATTGTGTCACTTTCCTTTCCTGTGCCAAAAACTGAAGATTCTTCGTTTTTAGGTTCTGAATGAGGGGTAAACCTCTGAAATGTGTTGTCCCAAGAGAAGACACAGGCTGACATGTGAGCGGGTTGAGAAGACTTGAGAATTAGGTCAGATGTGCGACAGCGCCGGCCACAGAGGGGCGCTCAGCATGTTGTTGTATTAATGAACAGGTAAATGCATGAGGAAGGAGGGTGGAGGGTTAATTTTACATGGTAACTTGTGTGGGCTGAGAGATGTTCAAATAGCTATGAAGTCATTATTTCTGAGTGTTTTGGGAAGAGTAACATTCGAATCAGTAGATTCATTCAGGAGTAAAGGAACCTGATCTCACAGACCTCATCCATGCAATGAGTCCAAATTAACAAAAACATGGAGGAAGAGCAACTGGCTCTCTCTAGTTGAGACCCTTGGATTTTGGTACCCTCGGTTACTAGGCCTTTAGACTGAGACCACGAACTATACCATCAACTCCCTGATTCTCAGGCCTTTGGACTTGGACTTTAGATTGGATTGCACCACCAGTGTTCCTACTTCTCCAGCTTGTAGACAGTGGATCATAGGACTTATGGACCTCCATACTTGTGTGAGCCAATTCCCTTCATGTCCCTGTCTCTATCTTTTTCATCTTCAAAAAGTTTGTGGAGGGCTGGTAAGGCCCTGGACTCCCACATGGCTGACCATGGTTCAAGTCTTGGAGTTGGCAGCTTGTTTTTCTGCTTTCTCTCTCTCTCTGTTGCTCGGTGGTCAAACTGAAAAATAATGATGACGAGTAAAATTAAGTAATTCTTTTTTTAAAAAAAATTATGTATGGATTTTACGTTTTTGGCACCATAATAAATTCATACTTCGATTCCATTTTTCTATGAACTTTTTGAACTTCTCTTTTATGTTTATATCTGCCTAACCTTTATGTCTATATATGTAGGTTATGGGTTCTATTTTTGTGAAGAAACCTAATTACAAAAGATGTATATAAATTACTAAAGGAAGGCAGAGATTAGAAGGCATAAGTCTGCTAAGCATCATTATCTCTAAGAATTCAGAGGCCCATCCCATTCTCTAATGTGTGTATGTATGTATGAGTGTGTGAATAAATCAGATGATCACAGATCACAAATATTATAGAGAGGAAAAAAGTCACAGATGTGATGTCTATAATTTTCTTTAACACCAACAGAGACCCTACAATTTCTGTAGTGTCTTTGGATTTTACATTCACCTACCTGTCATTTTTTAAAAAGATTTAAATAAATTTAAGTAAATAAATTTATTTTCATTTGTTGTTATTATTTTTTTAATTTGATGAGAGAGAGAGTGAGCGAGTGAGAGAGAAAGCAAAAAAGCAAACTGCCAGGTCCAGGACTTGAACCATGGTCGACCGTGTGGGAATCCAGCACCTTTAGCCACCATGCCACCTGCTGTCTCCTCACCTATCTGTCAGCCCTATTGGGCTGCTTCTGGTTCTACTTGGTTCCTCTCCATACTGTCCATATTTCCAGCTTAACCTAAGGAGAAGAAGGGGGTATTTGCCTTCTAGAAAGAGACCATCAACCAGTACACCTACTCTCCAGGGTGGAAGTGGGAAGTGAGGTAGAGATAAGCATTCAGTTCTACCAGGGATTGAAGTTGGAGTAGGGGGAGATGGCAGAATGAAAGGGGGTCTTCTATATGGAAAAATAAGGCAGGTTGGCTTGTCCATGGACACAAGTGCCCTAGCAAATCCTATAAAAATGTGCGAAATGAGTTCAGATTCCTCTGGAAAAGAAGGCAGGACTTGCTTTCTTCTGTGAGATCCCCATCCCCATCTTAATAAATGCTTTGCTCCAGAGGGTGAAACTGTTTCTGGGAAAACTGAGGTTGAACATTGCTTTTCTGAGATTGAAAGGGAATGTGTTCACCCCTAGGAATCCTTTCAGAGAGAGCTGGAGTCAGTGTTTTAAAAGGCAAATCATTTCTAAATTTGTAGGGATGGTTTTCCATATTGCTCCTTGACACTTGTGTGATCGTGTGTACACACAGCAAGTATGGTGGTTATGAAAACAAGGTTGAGCAAAGAATTAGTGAGTTACTACTAAAGGTCAGGCAGAGAGAAGGGTGAAATGAATAAGCAACACCCTTGTCCTGAATGAGGAGAACCTAGGCAAACCAAAGAACCAATAACTTCGCCCAAGCTTTGTCAACAGGAGGTCTTTGACCCATGGGCCGCCATTTTGTGTGGCCTCATTAGCTGATGTCTCTAGGAGAGCAATCTCCATTTCCTATGGTCTAGACTGTTGGCATGGCTATGCCAATCCCTCCAATAGCAGGCTTCAGAAAAACTCTGGGTTTGGACATCTCCAGGTGTTTATTTGGTTTTTCCTATTTCTTGGTTTTTAATTGGTTTCAGATGTGAGTACCCAATAGAGGCCCTGAATAAATAAAACAGATCATAAAATATGGCCAAGCAAAATGGGCGTGAGTAATCCCAGAGTGCATGGAAATGCACTTCCAGAAAGGCTCATAAATAATGAGGTGGAAACAGTAGTCTATTTTCTTTTTAATGGAAAGCCAATTAGGAACCCTCTCTGGACTGGCGGGAAGGAGCCAGGTTCCTTTGTTCTGTAATGAGGAGGTGGGGGTGGGGTGGGGGTGGGAAGCCACTAAACTTGCCAGAACAGGGCAGAGAAAATACTCTGGTCATTGGCCTGTAGAGAGTGACAGAGTAGGAAGTTCGAAGCCTGGGCTCCCCATCCCATGTAAAGCTTCTCTGACTCCTTTCCCAGTTGATAGAGGATAGTATTTAAGGCCAAGCCAACACAAAGAAAGCTAACCAAACTATTGGGAGGCCCATATTGGGAAGACTCCCTGTGAAGTCAAAGAATCCTGCTCTTGCCTTAGGTGACGGGGAAGAATCATGGCATTTGGAACCACTGCTGGGGCAGGCTGGCCTCGAATGGCAGGAGTAAGTGGGAGTACAGGGTACTGGCACCTTTCTTTGCATCAGGTGTCTCCTCAGACTCCCAGTGGATCTCCTCCCCATTTTCCTATTGTTCTGCCTTTGTGCTAGTGTCTCCTAACTCCATATTAATGCTTGTTTTCTCCAAGCTGGTGGGACTGTTGTAGATTATCTCATTCCGTGGAGGCAGAGTAGGGATAGAGCCCTCCACTCTATAAAGGAGAAAACTGAGAAACAGAGAGGAAATGTGACTTTCTAAAGTCACTTAGCCACTGAGCAGCAGGGTTGGAAATCCAGTCTCTCCACTCCCCATGACCTCCAGGTGCCTGGTGCCCAACCTGTGACTACACATGGGGGCCATGGGGGCCCCTGCCTCAGAGGCATAGAGACCCCTATTGAATCATGGTTAAGGACATAGGCTTTGGAGTCAGGTAGACCTAGGTAAGATTTTTCACTCTATCTCTTAATAGCTGTGTGATCTTGATCAAGTTTCATTTATTTATTTTGAAAATTAATCAGGGTCTTGCTGTGTCGTGGTCCTTCTGCCTCATTTTCCTGAGTAGCTGGGACTATAGGAGAAAACCACCCTGCCCAGCTATTAGTGTGGTCAGGAATCAAACCCAGGCCTCCCATCTGGCCTTAGCCTGCTAAGTAGCAGCCTCAACCAGCATGCACGACTGCACTCAGGCTTTGGTTGAGGGTCTTAATTGCCCTAAGCCTGTTCGCACATTAGTAAAATAGGGCTTGTGAATTTAGTTCCTACCTGACAGAAAGCAATAAGTAGCAGTGATCTTGCTAGACAGAGGGTTCTCTAAGGAGCTGACCACTGGTTTGGGAACGTCACTGCTGTGGTTCCTCTCTCTCAGTAAGAACTGAGCTTTCTGGAGACCTGGCTCGGCATAACACAAGGACCAGGGAGGCAGTCAGGCCTGACTAGCCAAATCCAGCTCCACGTTCATGCTGATCAGGACAGAGAATGGGAGGCCTAGCACTGAGGATGCTTGCTGAGGCTTCCCGGAGACTCTGTGGATCTTCCGAGCTCACCAACATAGAATATCTTGGAGAGATGAGTCTGCACCTGCGTGTCCTTCAGAAACAGAACCGGCTGCAGTCTTATGGGGAGAACAGTCCGCTGAACATAGCAGCTTGGCCGCATAGAGCTTGGGCCACAGCTTCTGGTAAAGGGCTACAAATGGAGAGTCTGTTGCTTTTGTTCCTCCTGAAGAGTTTTTGGCAAGTTTCTTAGAAATTCTGCTTGTTCTCCATTGAAATGGGTAAACCACCACTTATCCTTCAGTGAGAGCCCAAGGAATTGCTTGAAAAGCACTAAGGTCCAGAAGAACAACATGACGTCACAGGAGACATGACCACACTGTTGGCCACTGGCCACCTGTGGAATGTGGGTGCATTCCATCGCCTTTTGCAGGCCACTTGTTCAGCAGAGCAAGAAAGGTGCAATGAACCATAGAGGAATTACGTGTGATGGACGAAGCACACTACCCTTCGTGTCATGAGGTACGTCCTGATCCCCACTGTACAGGTGCAGATCCTGGGGCTCAAAGAGGTTATGTAACTTGCCCACTATCAGATCCAGCATCATTTGAAGTTTGATGATTGCATGTAAAAGAAATTCATTTTTTTTAATGCCAGAGGGCATGTGTATACATCAAACAGTGAAAGAGGGAGAGAACGAGAGAAGCAAAAGAGAGAGAAAGCATCCACCCCCATATACACATACAATGTGGCCAGTAGTCACACAGCCATCTTCTTCCCTCCATTCCTCCTTCCTGGTTTTTCTTTTTTTTTTTTTTTCTTTTTGTCATAGGGCACGCGTGCACTCACTAAAGAAAGAGACAGTGAGAGGGAAAGTGAGAAATCACTTCCTGGGGAAATAGACATGCTACCATCCCTTCTTCTCTTTCTGGGATTTTGGGCACCTACACACATGTGCCCAGCGTGATTTTCGAGCCATAGGATCTGGGACTCGAACTGGGGTTGGCCATGTTGAAGTCCAGTGCCTTAACCAGTATACCATCTGCTGCCCCCTCCCTGTCAGTATTTTGGGCAGGCACACACACACACACACACACACACACACACACACACATATGCCCACCAGGGCCAGGATTTGAACCACAGTCAGTCATGTGGAATCTGTCTCCCTCTTACACTGTGTTTAACCACTGTGCTATGGGGCCAGCCCCAGAAACTCATTTTCAAAGACCAATAAGAAGTTGCCACATACGCAGGATTTGCAAGGACAAGGGTGCGGTTAGCTTAGGGGTTGGAGATAGTAGGAGCTTGAACGTAAGCTCACTGGGTTGCAGATAAGATGAATGAGCTTTAAGTTGCCACCTGGCTCAAAACTTGGAAGAGCCTCTTGGGTTGGCTGGTCATCTGGCCATACCTCAGGCAAGAAGGACATGTGCTTTGAAAGATAGTCCTTAGCCAGCTGGTGGCATGGTGGTTAAGGCAGCTGGATCCCACCTAGCCAATGTACAGTTCAAGTCTCTGCCAAATAAGAAACATGCTAGGTACATATGCATGCATGCCCAAAATCCCGGAAGAAGAATGGGGGAGAAGGGATGGCAGCGTATCCATTCCGCATGGGGGGATGCTTTCTTACTCTTTCACATTTCCTCTCATTCTCTGACTCTTTCCTGGTAGTGCATGTACCCTCTGCTAAGATTAAAACAAAACAAAACAAAACAAAAAACAAGAATGAAAGACAGTCTTATGCAGTCTAAACGTAGTGTGAAAGGAGTAATCTCCAGGGAAGACTTGGGGGCTGTTACCAGAAGCGGGGGGAGGGAAGGAGCACTATAACAGCCTGGTCAGCAGCACAGACATCACTGGTCATGGCAGGTGAGTGGCTCAAGTGACTCAACCAGGTCAGTGACCCAAAGTCCACAAGGGCTGCCAATAATGCCCCTTGCCAACTCTGCCTCCAGAAGCCCTCACTTCTCTGTGCAGACATGGGGCTTCCTCTTTAGTGGGCCCCGTGATGCGGCCGCAACTTGGAAAGGGTTTGTGCCCTGCTGGAGAGGAAAACTCTGAAGAGGGCAGAGGAAGGAGAAGTGAAAGAGATACAGTGACAATTTAAGAGCAAGAGAGTGCCATGGAGAAGTGGGGGAGGGCCTGTGGCTTTCACAACGTGGGAAAATAACACATCACTAGGAAGTTTTGTGGGGGAAGGGGAACGGACAGGGACCAAACGCAGAGAGGAATTGGAAACTCAGGAACTACAGAATCATTGTAGAGAAAAAGAAGCCGCAGTAAACTTTATCGACTACTCGAGAGTGTGTGAGGAGTCTTATACCATCAGACATTTAATCAATGAAAGGGCTAGATGGGAAATTGAGGATGTAGAAGAAAGTAGAAAGGGAGAAGATATAACTTAAAAACCTGTATTTGGAAAGTTCGAAATTTAGCTTAGAGCTTCCTGGCAGCTCAGGCAAAAGGGAAACATGATGGGTTATATAATTTTCATAGCTTCATAAAAGGAAGTGAGTCTGCAAGTCAGAAAACACAGTATTTCTTCTACGTTATAGAAAAACTAATCTGATGGGACATTAAATAGTCGACAGAAAGATTTTCCACTAGAATTTTACTGAGTATGAGAAACATTATTACCAAAGCCATTATCGCATGCTCCTGTAGAAAGGCAGGAGTCTTCCTACCAGCCGCCCCTCCCTGGGCCAGAAAGGCTCCTAGAGGTCCTCGAGTTCAGATGGCACTCTCTCTATTCCCTACTGGACCTGTCTCTCTTCTCTCTCCTCACTTCCACCATACCCCTGTCGTGCAGCATGGGGCTTATTTGCCCTGAGAGCCTCTCCAGGCCTTCCTCCACGCAGTTCCATCCCCAGGAGGGGGTAGCCCCTGCAGACCACATCTCCCAACCTCCTTTGCTGACTGGCTTCCAGGGGTGGCAGATGAGAGAGGGAGGGATGGTGGAGGAGGGAGTACAGGGTATCTGCCCCTATTCCATTCTGCCTTGCACAGTGGCTTTGGAAGGATCTTGTTTCTCCCGCGGCTCCAATTTGTCAGGACAGACTCCTGTAGATCCAGCTTTGGCCAAGGGCCCTCGTTCACTCTGCTAACCCAGCTCCCCTCGCTATCCCTCCGATCGAGGGCACGGATGGTATCTTACATTGCTCATCACTAGGTTGACTCAGTGCCCTGTTAGGTGTCTGAGTTTTTCTATCTTCTTGCAAACTAACTCTTGTATTCAAATCCCTCTTTTTTTGAGAGACTTTTGCTATAGGATATGTGTGCTCGCTAGAGAGACAGGGAGAGACAGAGAGACAGAAAGTGAGAAATCACCCCCCCGGGGAGATGGCCACGCCACATAGTTCCTTCTCCTCTATTCTCCTCTCAGAATTTTGGGCATGCATGTGCAAGTGCCTGGCATGAGTTTTAAGCTGCCGGGTCTAGGACTCAAACCGAGGCCAACTAGGTGGGAGTCCAGCGACACAGCCATTATACCATCTGCTGGTCCCCAAATTCCTGTTTTTAGTACTGAGGTAGTTTCTGGTTTTTGGGGTAGATTTTGCCTGATACACTCACTAATTGGTTGTCCAGTCTTTTTTTTTTTTTTTTTTTTTTTTTTTTTTTTTAAGAGAGGTTTTTGCTATAGGGCACATGAGCTTGCCAGAAAGAAGGAGAGAGACAGAGAGACAGAAAGTGAGAAATCACCCCCCAAGGGGGATGGCCACACAGCAATCCCTTCTCCTTCATTCTCCTCTTGGAATCTTGGGCATACACGCACCCATGCCCGGCATGAGTTTAAGCTGCCCAGTCTGGGATTCGAACCACAGTCAACTATGTAGGAATCCAGTGATGTAACCATTATGCCGTCTACTGGTCCCACCAATTGGTTGTCCATTCTTAACACAAATATTCCTAGGAAGTATTCCCAACTTTCCAATTCTAGCTGCCTAGTACATCTCAAGGGTAGGGTTTTGGTGTGTAGATAGAACGTGAAGTTAAGAAAGAACTAGGAAGACCTTTCTAGGCTGGGGAAAAGAGTACAAAAGTTTGCCATTTATTGTGAGTATGGTATGGTTCAAGAATAACGAGGACTTCTTTAGTTGGAAGAGAGGCTATGTTTACTCAGTAGTCATGTTTTCAGTAATGACCATGGTCTAGTCATGGAGGACCTAGGAAAGAAGTGGATGTGGCTTGGGCCTTCAAGGAGCACTCTGAAATGATTCTGTCAAAGACTCTGGAGCTGTTAGCATGGATCTACAGCTTCTCCCAAGTGCCTTCCCCACCAGAATCCCTGAATATACAACAGATTAATTTTATCTGCTGTAGTTTCTGTTTCAAGCCATTCTTCTATTAATAAATGAAAGCAGAGGTTGAAAGAAGCGTACTCCTCTCTGGAAGGAGCTTCAGACTCCCAGGTCTGCAAAGACAACTAGTCTCACTCACTAGGATGTACGAAAATCCTCAGGGGAGGCTGAGGTCTACTTGGCATTTCTTTGGAAAGCAGATCCAGGTTTTGTAGGGACTGACCTATGTCATCCTCATGAGTATGTGACCTGAGCAGTCACACAGGGTCACACACTGAGAAGGACCTTGCACTTGGTTTAATACTTTGCTGTTGCCATCTTGAAAGTCTTCATTCTTTTTGAACAAAGAGCCCAAGTTTTTATTTTGCACTTGGCTGCACCAACTATGTAAAGTGAGAGTTCCTCCTTATGAACACAATGCAAAACAACAGAAATACAATTAAGTACCAAGCCTTGGAAGTGGTACATAAGATGCCCTGCAGGAGCTCAGGTTTCACCAGCTTCACAGGAAAGCTGTCCTCCGGTAGGGGTGTGCACGACTGTGCTCCATTGTATTCTAGTCTGCAAATTCTGTGTTCTGGGGAGTTCTGGGGGTCCAGGGGGTTGGGGTATGAAGTGTGCCCATGTTTCCTCCCCTCACCTCCATCTTTGCTTTAACTAGAAAAGTTCCACTTTGTTCTGAACTCAACGTCGAGCTTTCAGCTGTAGGTTTTTCTTTCTTTCTTCTTTTTTTCTTTTTTTTTTTTTGAGGGTCCCATGACTCATGTAGTTTGGAAAGCTCTAGTTAAACAAACCACATCACATCAGGTTTTTGTTGTAAGAAATTGTCTTATTTCAGAGGGCCCCAGGTGACCTGATGACCTGGGGTGTCTCCAAAGCCAGGTAATAATAGGCCAGGCTCTAATCTAAGGAGACTCTGCTGTATTTGTAGAGAGCTTTGAAATGTTCTGGGAAAAAAAGCTGATCAGATGTGCAAGGTATTATATTCACGGAGAGGAAAACCCTCCCAACTCTTTATAAAATGGATTAAGCCAGTTTCTAAGGACTGCAGGTTTGTGTGATCTTAATCCCACTCCGTACTCTGGATCTGCCACCTTCCCTCTTTGTTTGCAGGATGTGCACCTTCCAGGGCATTCTCCCCCCTTCCCAGCTCTCCCCTTGGGAATAACGAAGGGCCACCCTTGCCCTTGCATCCACCTCGCCAGGGCTTCCTTTTTCTGTGGGCACATTTCACATTCATGGGCTCTGATCCGAAGGAGGGAAATCCGAACAAAATATGGTAATTATGCCATTGTGCATTCAGAGACTCAGATTGGAGCAGCAGATGGGGGAAGTTGTGGATCACAACCCCATGCGATATTTGACAGAATATCAGTCAAATATAGTTCACCCAGATCCATGTTTCTGCCAGTCCCTCTTAGCTAAAGTTAATTTAAAGTGACAAGAATGACATTAGTTCTTTCAAAGAAATAATACCTATCACAGATCTGCCCCCTCCAATAGAGCCCCAGACAGAGCCCTCCATAGTCAAAAGATGGGTTTGCTAAGGAGGGACCAGTCCTAGATCAGGAGTCACCATTGAAGCCCTGTGTCAGTGGAGGGTCGGTCTATTTCACTCTGTTGAGAAAGGAAAAGGATTGTCCCAGGCAAAAGTTTTCTAGAGGGGCCATCTCCACAAACGGGGTTCAGGACTGACAGACCTGCCTGTGGGGTCAGGCAGAGAACCACACCGAGGGATGAATGCACTGGTTTCTATTTGCTCTTCCTTGGTTCTGTCTTACTACACTGTGTTCAAAGACTCAGAGAAAACGACAACCTTCGGGACGAGGCAGTTCTGCCAGCACTTGTGACTTCTCAGGCTGCTTCATGCCTTACTTCCAGTGGTATTAGCATCTCCATAGTTGGTTATGAGCCCAGAAACGTACCTTTACCCACATCAAATCAACATGGTAGCCTGCTGGGATTTGCAAAAGGACAGCTGGCTTTGTTTCTGCATCTTGAAACATCTCATGAGTGTTTCATCAACCCACAAGCCCTGGGTTGCAAACCATTCAAGATAAGCCTCTACGCTTTGCTGTGGTCAGTAAACTCCCATTTTCCCTTCAAACCTCATCTAGGTTACCTCCTCCTGGGAGCTCTCCTGAACACCCCCAGAAGTGCTATTCCCTTCCTCCCCAGGGCAGTCTTTGGGCTCTGTATATCGTTCTGTTTCTGCATTAATCACATGACATCATACTTTTTTTTCTTTTCCTATTTTCCTTTCTGGTTGTGACTACTGAGTGTGAACAAATGCTTACTAAATTAAATACTTGAATTGTCTATTGAATAAGGTAACAACCTGGGTGAACTTATTCACAGAAAATGTATGCTTTCCTATAACTGCTGAGATCTATTTGTCCAACTTGTGGTGGTAAATGTGGTCACATCTCTTGTTTCTCAATGATTTCTTGGGAGACTTTCCATACGTGAGACTTCCTCAGGGCCTGACCAAGATTATTTGCCCAAACTCCTCCCTTCACATGGACTGTTCCAGAACCTCTGTCTTTTCCTGCCAAGTATTTATCTGTGACCCTTCAGATACAACAGAAAGATGCAAGGAGTGGTGCTCTACAAAAGGAAAGAAGTTGGGGATTAAGGTCTTTCTCCTTTGAGGACGTTTCCTGGTTCTTGTGCAAATTTGCCTGCTTCATCCTCAGCAGATAGTTCTGCATACCCGGAGGTGCAGGGAGAGGCCATGCAATGTCTGCTTCCCTTTCCTGGTGGGCAGGGGCTGCCTGTTTGACCTACACAGGCCCTTCGAGTGATTTTTTTTCTTGTATCGCTTGCCCCAAAGGGCTTGCTGTGTCCATCTGTAACACAGATGGCTGGTGAAATTTTTAACATCCTCATACTGTCGATACAGATGAATGGGTTTGGTCTCTGCCCTCAAAGGGTTGCCACTTTCACATGAGAGAAATCTGATGAAATCATCCATTTTTTTCAGCTTGCCTTGACTCACCCATACTTTGCAGTGTTGAGGCCTTCTGCTCCTTGGAATATAAGGGGTAAGAAACCATCGTTTAGCCTGCATGTCTTTTGGATGGGTGACTCTGCGTCAGGGAAGCCATGACATCAGGACATCTTTTGTGACTGGCAGCAGGAGATGGGACTCTTTGTGTGAGATTGCCCCTGTCATCCCTGCCCAGCCCTTAATGACTCTGACTCCAAGGGCTGGTCACTGAGGGAGGAGGCTGGAGACCAAGGGCATCGATTGTCTGGGGTTCACCAATGGCTAATTAGTTACTCCTGGCGACACCGAGAACAGGTTGAGCAGGTGCTTACAGCACTATCACTTGTTACAGAGCTACAAGCAGCTGGAGCAGAGCTAGGTCAAGAAGTCAAGAAGAAAAACAAGTCCTCCATTCCTATACAAGGGCTATGTTTTGGAATGTTTCAACTCTGTATGGTCCTGTACAAAACTAACCCAAACCTTCATTGCCTAAAACAACAACTGTTTTTTTTTTTTTTTTTTTTTTTTTTTTTTTTTTTCCCCTCATGATTCAACAATTTGGACAGGCCTCAGCTGGTGGTTCTTCTCTACCTGGTGTCTGCTATAACTTCCAAGAAGGCCACTTCATTCACGTGTGTGGTGTCTCGACTTGGAGATATGTAGTAACCACTAACTAGTAACTAGGCATAGTGTCTGGTGCCCGTGAGATTTTAGGGGAATGTTTAATGGTGGAATGAATAAATGAGTAAACACAAAAGCCTGAGGTTTGCAAGAGAGAGCATTTACATTATCCCACTAGAAGGTGTGGGTCCCTGGCTGGTGAATGGAGGGCATTGTACTGGCGAGGAAGATTCTCAATATTCTCAGGAAAGAATGTCCCTAGAGGACGTCAGCATGAGGTCTGGGGCCTGGTCCTTTTTCTCAGCAGCAAGAAGGGGCTACCTGGGTCTGTTCAGACTGTAGGGCCAGGGACGGGTGGGATGAGCCAATACTTCTTGTCCCAGGTACCAGAGGAAGACCCTCCTCCTTACACCTGATTCCTGATTGGAAACAGGCATTTGATTCCCATTCTTGCATGTGTTCTGGCTTTGTTTGTTAAACTTAAGGGGGTGAAGGGAATAAATGACAAAGGGAACAATAAGTTAGAAATTATACAGGAACTTGGACTATTAAAACAAATCCTAGGACAGCTGGTCTGCTTGAAGAGCCTGGGCCTATTGGGAGAAAGGGAAAGGAAATGAGGGGTGACAGTCAACTCTCTAGGACATCAAGGGAGATAGAAGCTACTCCAGCTACCAACGAGGGATTCCACACCACAGTCAAAAGTTCGCTGTGGGAAGAGAGGCCCCTCAGCTATAGGACATAGTCAAGAAAACAACAAAGCTTATCTGGAGGAAATGTATTGTTGTCACTCATTTCTCTCAGTCCTGCGGCTCCTGGTAACAGCAGGAGTCACATCCTAGAATGGAAGCTGTATTAGTTACCCATTGCTGCTGTAACAAATTATCACACACACTTAGTGACTTAACACAGCATGCATTGATTATCTTACAGTTCTGAAGTCAGAAATCTAAATCAAGGTAAGGCGGGGCTGTGTTCCTTCTGAAGGCCCCACAGGAGAATTTGTTCCCTTGCTTTTTTTCCATTTCTAGGGGCTGTCCCATTCTTTGGCTTGTGGCCTCTTCCTCCCACCAGCACATTTACTGCCGACTCTGATCCTCCCAACTCCCCATTATAAGGACCCTGTGGTTACATTGGGCTCACCCAGATAATCCAGGACTATCTCCCATCTCAAGATCCTTACCTGGGAGAGCATAAAAGCAATGAAAATAGTTATGGATGCTTAATACAGTGTGGAACAGTGTAGGGGGAGAAGGGAAGAGTATAGAGAAGGATAGCAAGAGAACAAATAGAGAGGCATGACATTAGTGGGACACAGAAATGGATTATTACCTGTTGATGTATAGTATTCTCAACTGGACTGGTCTGAGAAGTATTTCATGTTGGGTAAATTCTTTACACAAGCCAAATGATATAGTGATTGAAAGTTTAAAAAAATGATAATAAATAATAACAATCTGAAAAAAATGAGGAAAAGCTATTTGATGATGTGGATAGTAATGTCTTTGTCTTGACTGATGCACATGGTAATTATGCTGGAAAAAGAAATGTAATACCCTGTAAAGATATATGTGATTCAATGTAATATAAAAAAGATTATGATAATAAATAGAAATCAAAAAAATCCTTATCTTCATCACACTTGCAGAGTCCTTCTTACTATAGAAGGTAACAGTCACAGTTTTCAAGGATCAGGGTATAGCCATTTTTACTGTCTACCACAGCAGCATAAAAGTGAGTTACTGTCCCAGTCTTCAAAAAGACAACAAGGGCCAGCTTCACGGCCTAGTCATTAAGGGAGCCAGATTCCATGTGGCTGACTATGCAGTGCAAGTCCCAGCCTTGGCAGCTTGAGAAACACACTGGGTGCGTGAGCATGAGTGCCCAGAATCCCAACAGGATGAAGCACTTGGGGAGGAAGGATCATGGTGTGACCAAGCCCCATTGGGGAGTGTTTTCTTCCTATTCATTTCTCTGACAAGGGCACAAGTCCTTTGGCAAAATTGAACATGAACAAAAACCCACAGAGACCAGCAGGGAAGGTTGTAAGCCAACTGGGACCCATGGGAACTCGAAAGCACTTGGAATGGGACTCTAAGAAGCAGGAGTGGGGGACCTCAGAACTAACACTCCTGTCACCGTTATCCATGCATTTCCATATGCCCAAGGCTGCAATGACATGAGGAAGCCAGTGCTGTACTCAGGGTCCTATTACCTAACAGACTCCACACTTCCTAGTCTGCTGGGTTGAGAAATCAGCCTCACTGTCAAGTCTTGGACCGTCTCTCCCTCTTTCTGGGGCTCAGCCTGCCATACGAAAGGGTGAGACTATGCTGCAAAATGCGTGCTGCTTTTGAAAACCACAAAACTCTAACCCTACTCAGCATTTGCATTTTTTTACATTATGCAGAACAGGGACTTGCTTCTGTTTTTCAAATATAAAATTATACGGCATAGGCTTTTGTAAACTATACCTCCTAGACAACCCAACTGATATGCCAGCACTGAGATTCCCTGAACCAAAGAATATCTAGACTCTCATGCAATTAGATGTTCTAGAACTGCACTGTTCAAGATGGCAGCCACTAGCCAAGGTGGCTATTCAAATTTAATTTAAACATTCAATTCCTCAGACTACAAGCCACGTTTCTTTCTAGTGCTCAACTTCCACGTAGCAGTACGTGGCACAAATCAGTTCTGTGGAACACCATCATGGAAAGGTCCATTGAATAGGCTGTTCCAGTATTTTTAAAGGTTTTTTTTTTCTTTTACAGGTATATGTATGGGAGTGATCTCTAGGAGGGTCTTGTCACGCTGCAATGCTTCCCCTCTCTTTCTAGCCAGCCATGATCACAGGTGTGCCAAGCCCACCCAGCACACCCAGGCCTTCCCACAAGGTCCCAATACTGTGCAGTGGCACCCCACTGCCTATGCCATGGGGCTGGGCCTGTTCCAGGGCTCATGGTGTGTGTCTGTCCTCCCCCTACCCCTCTCCAACCATCCAGCCTGGGCCTGATTGGTCCCTTCCTACTCTCATGAGGACTCATTTCTATAAGATGTGCCTTCCAGAGGAACTGAGTTTCAAGAGGCAGCTCAACAGAACACAAACTTTCTGATAGTAGGGTTCTGGCCCCAGTGCCTGGGGAAAGACCTCCAACAAAAACGGAAAACAGGATGGAATGTGACTTATTTTACCTTGCCTCAGGAACAAAAGAATCTACCTCTCCAGTATTGACCTCCAAAGGCCCTGAAAATAAGAGAGGGTCAACTCTTTTGCCCCTTGAGGCTGGTTTTGCCTGGAGCCCTCTTCTCTTCTCCAGGAAGGAGGAAGGCTCCCCACTTCAGTCCTCTGGTGAGCAGTTCCACCCTGAGTGAACCTGGGGCTGGTCCTGGGTGGAGTGGTCCTGGGATGCCAAGGAGCAAGCTCTCAGGAAGGGGGACACCACCTCCTCTCCTGTATATGGGTCACTGTGTATATGGGAGAAAGACATTGAAGCACATGTCACTTTTTTTTTTTTCTTTTTTTTTTTTTTTTTTGGAGAGGTTTCCGCTATAGGGCGCGTGCGCTCGCCAGACAGACAGAGAGAGACAGAGAGATAGAAAGCAGGAAATCACCCCCCAGGGGGGATGGCCACGCCGCAATCCCTTCTCCTCCATTCTCCTCTCGGGATCTTGGGCACGCACGCACACGCGCCCGGCGTGAGTTTAAGCCACCGGGTCCGGGACTCGAACCGCGGTCGACTACGTGGGAGTCCAGCGACATAGCCATTACGCTAACTGCTGGTCCCAGAAGCACATGTCACTTTTGAAAGCACTTCACCAGAGCAGTCATTGGGGATGTTCAGGCAGGCTCTTTCTTGGTGGGGCAATTTAGGATCCAGAGAGTAGGTGAGACAGATGAGTTTATTGGCCACGAGCTCTGCCCTAGCTAGTCAAATCAATCTGGACCAGCCAGTGGGAGAAGAATCGGCCCTCAGTTTTCAACCCATCACCAGGTGAGGTCTGCACATGCTCAGTCATAACCTGGCCGGGCTGTTTCTGCTCTGACAGGCTCTGGTGATTTTGGTCAAGGCTTGCATATAGTCTGCACCTGACTAGTGCCAGACTTCCACCAGGTGAAGGGAGCCATGAGATGCTCAGCGTTCTAGCCACTTCCTCCTCAAGAGAAGCCCCGTGGTCCCCAAGGACCCTCAGAGCAGAGGCACAAAGTCGGACTCTGCCCACCCATTTTGGAACATGTACTCCCCGGGAAGCTCATTGAATCTGCCCCCTTTCCCTCGGGCAGGGAATAATGAAAATGAACTTGTCATTTTCCTGAATGGACATATTTTACGGCTGACTCAGTCTTCTAGAGCTAGCCTTAATGGGAACTAAGTGAAACTGCAGCAGGAAGAGGAACAGAAGAGTTCTTATTCCCAAGATGAAACTCCAAAGTACATTCTGAGCAGAAAAACCTATCTGAATGGTTCCTCCTATCTTAGAAAACAAAACAAAACGATAAAAACTTTACATTCTTTGCAGTGTCATTAAAACAGCAAGGGGCCAGCCAGTGGCAGGGTGGTTAAGAGAGTCAGATCCCACTTGGCCAACTGTGCTATTTAGGTCATGAACTCAAAGGCTTGAGAAACACACTGGGCACATGTATGTGTGTGTGTCCCAAATCCGGAAAGACAGAGATGGAGGAGAAGGGAAAGTGGCATGAATATGCCATTGGGGGTTCTTTCTTCCTCTCCCTTTGTCTCCCTGTCTCTCTCTCACTCATGCTTTCTAACAAATTAAAAAAAAAAAAAAAAAAAAAGAGGCCAGCAGGTGTTGTGGAGGCTAAGGTAGCTGGATCCCACATGACCTAGAGTGCAATTTGATTCCCTGGCCCAGGAGCTTGAAAATCACACCAGGAATGTGCAGATGATCCCTGAACCTGGAGAGGAGAATGGAGAAGAAGGGATCATGGCATGGCCATCTCTCTTGGGGAGTAGCTTCTCACTTTCCATCTCTCTTTCTCTCTGTCCTCTGTCACTCTCCAGTGAACACACATGACCTATAATCCCCCCCCCCCCAAAAAAAAAGAATGACAACCTAAAGCAGCATGTTCCCATTCTTCAAAATGTGGCATTGCACAGTATGGTGAGAGACAAGTGCATGTATCTCTCAATTTCAGAAAATCACATTCTAAATTTTCTGTGGTTCGATATGTTTTCCAATTATAAAAAGAATAACACAGGATTTTTGGAAAATCGGGGAAATTACATATTGATTTCCTTTTTCTGCTTCTTTACATGAACTCACAGCATCTCTTAATGACAAGAATCAGGCTTACATATGGTTCCCAAGTTTGACTCAAATTCTGAAGTTAAGATGGAAACTTTGGAACTCATTTCTTAGGAAAACATGTGTTGCAGAAAGAAATGAAGAGAACTGGAGAGAGAAAAATAGAGAGAATGAGCAAGCTGGTGTATTCAGAGTTGAACAGGTAGCAGAAAATGTTCTACCTTTAAGTAATATTTTAACATTTTTTTAACTTTAAGTAGCATTTTAAGGTTTACGTTTATGCAGAGTCTCAAGCCTTTACTTACGTTTTCCTTATAGCAGTAAGCACTTTTCACATGATATTTGTTTATTTATTTGCCAGAGCACACTTGGGCTTGCCAGAGAGTGACAGAGAGAAAGAGAAGGAGAAGAAAGCACCTGCTATGGGGAATGTCACGCCACAATCCCTCCTCTTCCATCTTCCCATCTTTTTGGGATTTTGTGCACACACACATGACCAGTATGTTTCTCAAGCTTCCAGGTCCCAGACTTGAACCATGTGGTCAGCCCTGTGGGATCCAGATGCCTTAATCACCAGGTCACAGAGCTGGACCTTAAGTGACATCTGAAGCACATGCACAATATTTAAAACAGACAAAAGCAGTGTCACTCGGTGCTGCATGCCTTGACCATCTCTAACCTTCCTCCTGAACACCCCAGAGCTTTTCCATATGCAGTCTGCAAACCACAGACCTCACTCAACTCCTGCACATGCCGGTGAAGAAAAAGTGAGGTACAGAGAGGGCCAGTAATCCACTGGAGAAGAGCTGGAAGATTTCTCTGGGGTCATGTGGAATAACCTAGCAGAGATGGGCCTAGAAACTTAGGAGCAAAGTGAAGTAGAGGTTGATGATGTTTGGGGAGGTCATGAAGGAGCTGACCATGAGATGACCTTGAGGAAAGTGACTGTAGATTGTGAGGAACATGGTACTGGGAGGATGGAGCTCACAGGTCCCCCAGTGACCCTTCCCTGCTCCTCACCTGTCTCTCAAATTCTGTGGTTCTTTTTTTTAAAAAAATAATTATTTAATTTTATTATTAATTTTATTAATTATTATTATTTAAATTTGGCCAGAGAGAGAGAGAAAGTGAGAAAGCAAGACACCAGGTCTGGGACTTGAACCACTGTCAGCCATGTGGGAGTCCAATAGTTCAAACATCATGCCACTTGCTGGCCCCTGGGATTCCTCTTAACCTAAAGGCTTATACAAATCACTCCACAGGGCCATGGTTACGACTCACACATTTGACTTGAGGGCAAAGAAAACAAGTACAAATAGTGGTCACTTTAGAAAGCCTTCCAATCCTCAGTTTAGAGCACGACCACAAATGAGCTGCATACAATTCTTCACTCTCATTTCACTTCCATGACAGGCATTACTAATCAATGGTAGCACCTTTTCCTACCAAGCCTAGACACAGCCTCTAAATTATTTCCAACCGTGCTCCAGGCAGCCATTACCAATTAATCAAGAGCTCACCCTTAAGAAGAAATCTTTGTTCTTGTTGGTGTCGGGCTGTACTGAGTCTGTGTGGTTCCAAGGCACCATGGTCACACATTTCTATAGTCTGTGCTTCAGAAGAGAAGCCAGAAACTGCATTTCCCAGAACCCCTTTACCCGTACAGCTCCAAGGGAAGAGTCTGTGAGTGAGAGAGATTGCTGGAAGAGCGGGGCAGTGGAGAAGGACAACGGCTACCATTTTCTGGTGGCAGCTACACACTGCACCAAACTCATGCCCTTCAGAATTGCATGCTCTGGTGCTTCCAGCTGCTGAGGTTGGGGACTGAGGCCTCTGCTGACATTGCTGGGTCCTTTGCAGCTTCCAGCAGCCTGGGGCAGCTGCTGGCCTGAGCTTGGCCCCACCAGCCCTTCCAGCAATCCTGCAAGTGTCCAGTGTCATGAATTCAAACCCTTCCTACTTGGAATACCTTGGAATACTTTAACTTCTGTGTTCAAGGCCAACTCCCCTGATGGCTATGGTGACATTACCTTGAGGACAGGGAAGACAATGTGGCTACAGAACAGCCTTACCTGGCTAAACGTAAAGGCAGATTGTTGCTGAGTTTGCTCCTCCTGTTTTCCATGTTCTTCTGTGGTCCACCTACAGTGTGGAGAGTACTGTGAGGGACGGTGCCCAAGAGTCAGAATAATAGTGTCACAGAACTCAGAGAAGGAAGGACCTTTGTCCAAAAACAAGGTGGTTCTTTTCACTCTACTGATGGGAAAAACTGAGGCCCTCGAGGAGAGTTACGCCAGTTAGTCCCAGAGCTGGGCTGGAAGCCAGGCTTGCTGACCTGGACGAGTTCTTGTCCTTGGATCCCAGGGTCTCCTATAAAGGGATTCCTGTGAGCTTGCAAGAAAGGCCCCACCAAGCTGACAAGTATCCCATAGCAGGCTGTTTCGGTGTGAGGTGGTAAACACCTGGTCGTCAAGGGAGGCCTAGGTGAGTGGAGTGTTCCGAGGTGAGTTCTCTAGCCTGTTGGGGGCTGGGGGAGGTCCCAGGACAGCGTGAGAATATGAAAACCACATTTCCCCATCCTAACCTTACTGTGGAAGCCCTAGCCCGTTTCCTTCTGGTAACTGGCAACTCATCTTAAAGAAACCTTTGTTCTCATATCCAATCATTGGGAAACGTGTCATGGAGTCAAACCCACCATGCTGCTTTCTCACCGGAACACCCTCCAAGGGCCTGGGGGTGGTACATTGGATCACTTTCCAGAACTGAAACACCACTGGCTCAGCAGAGAGGAATTTGTTGGAAGACTGTTGGGGAGGGACAGATCCCAGGAAGACAGGCGGCCACACTTGGAAACCATGCTCAGGACAGCAGATGGCACCAGGGATGCTCCCTGGGTGCCCGAGACCCACTGCCCCCTCCGCTGGTGCTGCTCCCTCTGCAAGGGGCTGTGGCCGCCGTGGGCACCGTCTCTCCATGTTGAGATGCCAGCTCCTGAATTACTAACTTGACGCATCTGGAGAGACCACATGCCCACTTTCGCTGGCCCCTGGCAGCCAGACAGCACAGCCGCTGCAGGTACCATCTTGGTCACATGGCTTCAGGGGTCCCTCTTCTCTCAACCAAGCATTCTTCCTATAATCCAAGTGCCTGAAAGCCACAATAATAGGATTGCTCTGGACGTAAAGTTTTGGCCCCCTATTAAAAGACAAAAACCAAGTGATGGGGCTTGCAGGTGGTGTGGAGGTTAGAGTGCTGGATCCCACATGGATAGCCATGTGGTTTGAATCCTGGTACCTGGTGACTTGAAAATCATGCTAGGTGCCCAAGGTCTCAAGAGGAGACTAGAGAAGGGATTGTGGTGTGGCCATCCCTTCTGGGGGCTGATATTTTACTCTCCTATCCCCCACCTCCAACTCTTCCTTCCTGACAAGCACATGCATCCTATAAGCAACCCCCCCCCAAAAAAAAGATACAGACTAAATATTTTCATCACTTTCTCTTTTTTATTATTTCTTTTTAAAATTTGTTATATAGGTGTGTGCTTGCCATATACAAACACAGAGAGTGAGAGAAAGTGAGAGATCAATCCCCTATGGCCATGCCACAATCCTTTTTCCTTTATGCTTCTCTTGGGATTTTGGGCATGCACACACATATGCCTGGCATGTTTTTCAAGCCACTAGATGTGGGATTCGAACTATGTAGTTGGCCATGTGGGATCCAGCTGCTTAATTACCATGCTACCTAACTGGACCTCTATCACTTTCAGTGATTGATAAACAGCAGTTGGGCTGTTTTTCAGAACATCCCAGTCCTGGCTTCTTACATGGATTATGTACTAACATTGTCCCGTACCACTCCTGGGAGAAACACTTGCTTCTGTTGCTGACGCTGGGGAGAGGGTCCCAGCTGTAGGTCCCAGGAGCCCTGCAGTTTGTCTTTTCTACTCCCTGGGTTTTCTCTGGGATGAAGATGGACCCAGTGAGGAGCCACAGACGGCAGGCAGTTGAAGGGGACGTGCCTACACTCGCCTGAACAGTTTTTTTAGGGCAGCTCAGTTTGGTGCTGGCCGAGGTGGCCTCACTGTCCTGTTGTCACGATCACTGCTGTTGCCAGCTTCCATCTAAGCCACATTTCCTGGGTGCCAGGAGGAGAGAGCACAGAGCTGGGATCCAAATCCAGGAAAACTCATTCTCTTCCTACTACACTAGGACCCTTACAGATAGAGCCTCCCCCCGCCCCTTCAATGCCATACACAGGAGTGTTCTATTAGTCAGGTTCACATTCCCTCAGTGGGCCCAAGTGTTCCCAGAAGCAGCTAATTCTTAGGGCACCTGTACCTGCCTGACCCCTGTGGGGTGAAAATCCCGAGAGAAGAGTGGAGAAGAAATTGTGGCATGGCCCTCCCTCCAGGGGGGTGATGTCTCACTTTCCTTTTCTCTATTTCTCTTTAATGAGCACATGCCTCTATAGCAAATTTTTAAAAAGTAATAATTAAGGGAAAAAAAGAGAAAATAATGGAAATAACTTTTAAAAAAAATTTTAGGTTTTGCTATAGGGTACATGCACTCACCAGAAAGAAAGAGAGAGAGAGAGAGAGAGAGAGAGAGAGAGAGAGAGAGAGAGAGAGAGAGAAGTGGGGGTGGTAGAGTGAGAAATCAGCCCCTAAGGAGGATGGCCATGTTACAGGCAGTAGGGGAGCTGTTCAGGGCGTCTCTCAATGAGCAGAGGACAGACCCCAGTAAATACCATGAATCACGTATGGAGGCACTAGGAGCTTTGCATATGTTGGCACTATGGAAATAAATGAAGCCAGTCAATGAAAACAAGCAAAGGCTATTCCCTTTGAACTTGCTATAGCAACTGGGGTCAGCCACCATCACCTGCATTTGGTAGAAAGTCAGGGGCAGGCAGAGCAGTGCCTTTTATAATGGAAAAAGGGGAGACTTCAGGTGGGCCCTGATTGGAAGATGCTGGCTTGAAGTGGGGCACCCTCTGTGATTGGTTAGGGGTGCATGTTTGGCTTTCTGTGATTGTCCTGAATTGAAACAGTGAAGAAATTAGGGAAGCTGTCAGTTATGAATCAAGTCCTGGCTATTTTGGGCTGATTATCACAGAAGTTATCGCCTACTTCCCTGGGTTGTCACTAGAGATAGCGCACTGGCTTCCTGCAAGTCTGCCTTCCAGCACTGGCTTCCTGGCTCAGCTGTTGCAGATAATGGGTTGGTTTCCTGGGAAGGTGGCTGCAGGCTGTGGGCCACAGTTCCGTCTCCATATCTGGCTGGCTACTGTCTGGATACTTAGTCTCCCAGCCGTTCCTTTCCACAGCAGCCCGTCTTACAGATGAGGAAACTGAGGCTCAAAGAGTCAAGCAACGAGCCTGAGGCCCTCAGCTGGGTGGGGTATATGAAGCCACACCTGCCTGATCCCACACGCGCTCCCCTTCACCACCGCCCTCCAACCCCCTGCTCCTCACCCTCCTAGCCAGGAGGATAAAGAAATGGACCTGTCAGCATCACAGTTCCCGTGGTAGGGAGTTTCCCCAGGGAGGAGACTGCCCTGCTTTGCCTTCAGGGGCTGGTCTGACAAGTCATACTAGGGGCTAGGATGATGAGAACTGGGATGAAGGTGAGAAAGAAGACTACTGTGCTTGCCCACCTGCACCTAAGCCCTATTTAAGAATCATGCTATGGAGGGGACCAGCAGGTGGCATGGTGGTTAAAGTGCTGGACACTCCCACATGGCTGACCAGGGTTCGAGTCCTGGACCTGGTGGCTTGCTTTCTCACTTTCCCTCTCTCTGGCCAAATTAAAATAAATGAATGGATAATTATTTTTAAAAAATCATGCTATGGGGCCTGGGAAGCATTTGGGGTCATCCCCAAGATGTCTATGCCCTTTAGTCTACACCCACACAGCAGCCATGAGCCTCCTCAGAGACCTATGTGTAAGGCTTGCACCTTCCAGGCAGCTCCCCCCACCACGCTTCTTTGCCTCTGCCTAGAACTCCTGTCCTGGCTCCCTGGCATCTTGATGACTCAGCTTGAGCCGCTGCCCTGCAGGCCGGCACCCCTCCTCCCCTTCATAGCCTCATGGCGCTTCTCACAGTCCGGAATGATGGGGTTGTCACAGACTGGCCTGCCTGCTCCCCTGCCAGACCGTAGGCCCCGAGGACAGGGATTTGCCTGCCCTATTCAGGCGTGTTGCCCATGTCTGGCCCATGGTGGGTGCTCGATAAATACCTTGTCACATGAGAGTCCTGACCCCTTCCTCCAGTGGCTGCTCTTCATACTCCCGACCCCTGAGCTGCCTGGGGCTCCTCCCGGGGGTGAGCTGGGCAGTGACTTGGCACCCAGCTCTGGGGGGAGAAAGTGGGTGCCAACAGCAGGCTCCCAATGTGCAAAAATGGATAGGCTGGTGCCTCACTGGGGCTGGCCAAGTGCTGGTGGCCATGGGACAAGCCAGTATCACCATCACCCACTCACAGAGATGGTGAAGCGAGGCTCAGAGAGATGGAGGGTGGAGCTACCCCTACAACAACGTGCTTCTGCTCACGCGTGGCCTGGGAGCACAGTGAGCCCGACCAGGTGTCGCTGCCCCTCCATCCCCATCTCATCTTTGTCCCCGGTGTCCTTCTAGCCTGGCATCACCCACGGGCAATACCCACAGGCCAGGGTAAAGGAGGGACTCTGCATCTCTCACCACCGCCTTCCCTTCCTACCCTGTGTCACTGTGAGGTACGTGTGTGTGTGGGGGGGTTTTCCTCAGATGGTTTTGACACAATCCTGGACGCATTAAATACCAGCTAGTGAAGGAGGGAAGTTTGGGCCACAAGATCAGTCCCAGTTGTAATCTCAACATCGAGGGTCTCACGTCATGCCGTTTGTAAGTACTTTTCGTATTCAATACTCACTTACATTTGCTCCTAGCACGCAGCATGTTCTGTGAGAAGGCTCTGCTCCCAGCTCCCGACACTCCCTGGTGTCTGCCCGGAGTGGGCCCAGCCCGGCTCTCTCCACATCCGCTGCAGCTCTGCTTTAAACATGGAGGCCTACCCCAGGGCCTTCCTGGGGATGGGCTCCCCTGGCCGGGCCTAACTTGGGAGTAGAATGGGCAGGGCAGGAGGGGTCCTGGCCTTGTAGGCTTCGCCCAGCTCTTCCGCGGTCTGTCCCTGCACAGGCCAGTTCCTGTGAGCACATCTGAGGAGCACTGAGCAGAGGGAGACACACTCAGGGCCTGGCAGTTGGTGGGGCGGCTTGGCTGTGGGCCTGGGCCTGGCTGCGCCGGGTCAGAGCACAGCATTGGTTCCTTCGTAGTTGCCTGAATGTGGCTCTGGGTTTAGTTTCCCCATTTGAAAATGCTGACAGCGAGAGTCCCTGCTTCCTCAAAGGGTCATCCTGAGGATTAATGAGATGATGTGGTTCAAACCCTCGGCGCAGACTTGGGCTAAGCTGGCCCTGAGTCCCCACCCCCAGGTGCTCCCTCCCATCCCTTCTCTGCTGCCTCCCTCAGGGGGTTTCATTTCGTGCTGCTGCTGAGGCTAACCACATTCAGGTGGTTGATCTGGCCCCACTGCTTTAGAGAAAAACTCGACCCCCACAGTCCCTACGAAGCCCCCATACTGACCTCAGGCTTATCTGCGCCTGGGAATTATCTGTACGTCCCTAGGGACGTGCTTTTCTACACTATGTCCCCAAGATTCAGCCGCTGCTCCCAGAAGCCATTCTACTTACAGCTTTCCAGGCCTCATCCTCCTGCTCTGCAGATCAGCAAACTGAGGCCCAAGGGCAAAAGCAACTTTCCCAAAGTCCTGTGGCTGCGAGAGAGCCAGGGGCCGAAGCCAGGATCCCTGAGGCCTGAAGCAGGGCTCTCTCCATGTCTGCTGCAGCTCTGCTTTCACCTTGGAGGACAGTCCGCCCAGTGACAGACACCCGGGAACCAGGCAGGCCGAGGAGCATTCGGCACCTTGGCCTTGAGCACCCACCTGGGTGAGACGGGGCGGGACACGGAGGGGTTGTCATTGTGACATCCTTAACCGCCCTGATCTGCAGCCTTGCACCCCCTCTCCCTCCCTGGTTCCCCATCCCCGTGGACTCTTCCTGCAGCAAACTTTTCCCGAGACTTTTTATCCACCTGGAACTAGCAAGGACTGACAGCAGCTTGGAGTCTGACTTCTACTTTACCTCGGGGGATTAAGTTGGGATGGCGAAGTGCGAGGATCCGCCAGAAACCACAGCTTACCCCCTTCTCTCCCTTTGATGTCTCATCTATCCAGAGTCAACTGCATTTCATCTTGCAGCTGAAATTAGACTCCCACTTTAGGTCAGCCAGAGGAGGAGGCAGATGGAAGCCCTTCTACCTGGGCCTGATGGCAATCTCGAAGCCTCGTTGGCTAGTGCAGTGCCACCCACTAAGCCTCGACGTGCTGCTGGTCGGAAAGCTGTGCGGTTTGCTGTGAGGGCGGCAGAGAGGAAAGCTGGAGCTCTGATTTACACACGGGCCAGGACGCAGTCAGGACATTGCCGGCAATTAGCTTGCTGTGTGCCCTCGGGCAGGTCACTTCTCCTCTCTGAGCCCATTTCCCCATTTGATATAACCAAAGGAAGGCTCTCCAAGGCCTTCCTTTCGGTCTAAAGGGCCCATGGTGTTAGCTGGATCCCTAGCAGTGGGTGAAGAAATCAAAGACAGTCTCATTTCATAACTCGGGGCCCTCGGCACTTCCCAGTCGCGGCTGGGGACAGGACCAGGCATTCATTGACGAAACTAATCTGAGTTTCAGAGAGGTGGCCAGCAGCCTTGGCTGTCGGAAACCTCACCCAAGAAGAGGACAGGCCGGACGTGGGCCGGACGTAAGCTTAGTTCTTCCACTCAAGAGCTGTGATTGGTGCCCAAGCATCTGATGTTTATTCAGACTGGAGCTTCGGCCTTTGGAAGCTCAAATGTCATTAGCTGCTGTTTTTGATCAATGGGCAACAGTGAAAGCAACAAATAATAATGCCCATTTGCTGGCAATTTCAGTCGTTTGTGGCATTTAATTAGCATAATTGACCTGAACTGGAACTTTTTCTCCACCTGAATTTAAAAATACATCCCTGCCCCCACACACCCAATACATCTGAGAAATTTTCTTTTTTTAATGAGGTTTTAACTAAAGCCCAATATCAAAACACCATATAATACTTTTATCTCATTGAAGACATTTGATGCTTATTAAAATATTATTGCTTTAAGGCTTATTTTGATTTTTTGCCCAAGAGTGTGTGCAGAGCTTTGCTACTCAGATAATAACAAAGAAACCTTAAACATGAAGAAAACACATGAAAGGTAATATGTTCCCCATTAGTCCCAGTATCATTTCCCCAGGATTACTGCTTTCCAAATATAGCATTAGTTTAAAAATAAAAGGCCGTTTACAGTAATGGGACACTTGGTACTACTTTGGAGCATGTGGGCCCTCCAAGGGACGTGTACAAGAGCTTCATTAAGCGGGGACTGCAGGGGAGAGGGCTGGCTTAAAAAAAAATCCCAGCATGCCTCCTCAAAGGCCCCCCAGATAGGCCACCTACCCTGACCCAGGGCCCGTGTCTAACAAGCTCTTAATTCTCCTTTCAGAACTGCTTTTTCATGCATTGTTTCTTCCAGAGATGAAAACATTTTGGAAGCTGACAAGTAATCAATCGGGCACCACCCGGGAAGAGAAGTGACATTCTGGAACTCTACATTCTGGCCTCCTGCGTGGGAGCGTGGCTGCCATCCATGGGAAAGGGTCCTTCTGGGTTTCAGAGGTCTTTTTTTTTTTGTTCTGGGGGATCCAGGGGCAGCAAGCCCCAGATGAGAAGACTTATGTCAGCCAGGAAGCACATGGCCCTGCCTACGAGCTCGGCTTACGGGACCCGGACGTGGAATTTCTTTTCTAGGGCTAGCTCAGGTCCCTTTTCAGTTGGATGAGCTAATCCAGCTGAGGGACAGAACAATCATGTCCCTAGAAGAGCTCTCTCCAGCGGCAGCGAGGGCTGCACCCGCGTGCTTCCATGGGCTGGCCTGTCCTGCGCACCCACCGGAAGCTACCAGCCCTCTGAAAGCCCCTGAAGAGACTCACGTTGCATATCTGCTATTTTGGTCCAACAATGCAGGCCCCTTCCGGTTTCAGGAGCCAGTCTCCTGGCACTCACCAAATGCCCAGCTTTGAGAGGCCTCAGAGAGCCAGGGAGCGGGCTTGTAGCCTGAGGGAGGGAGAAGCTCTCCTGGTTTTTAAATCCCCCACTAAATGCCAACCATATCTTGTTGTCAGCACAGAGGGGAAGATCAAGAGGGAGGGTGGAAGAGAATGGAGAGGCGGTAACAAGAGCTGAAATTTATTGCCCTGAGGCTTGCATTCTCCCCAGAGGCAGGTGGCCTTGTTCACTGAGCAGGGGGTCCTGCTTCACCAGGACAGCCTTTGCCCAAGGAGGGTTTTCTTGCTTGGAGCCAATTAGATTTGTCCAAGACCATCCAGCGAGTTCAGAGGCAAAGCTAGGGCCAGAACCTAGGCCCATGCTGGCCTCCTAGTCATTCCTTACCAGGTTCTGCAGTGGCTGGTGATTCAGGAAGCAGAGTGGTGGTCAGCAGAGTCTCCAAGGAAATAGGAACACAGTTGACCTTGAGGAAGTAGGAACAGGGCACCAGGAGAGGGAGTATGAGTGCCCTGTAGGTCGGATCCAGCCAAGTCATGGCAGGGCCTAGGTAGGGGGATAACAGAGCGGCAGAGCTCCACAGGCCCATGGGGCTCCTACCTCTTACATTTCACATGGGCTCTATGGCCACGGCTGGGAGGTACCACCTTTCTGCTGAGTCCACAGAAGCTGAAAGAACTCTGATCTCTCAGCTTCTGTGCACCTGTAACGAGGGAGATTCTGCACGCTTGCAGATGACAGGGGACATGGAGACATGGGAGGCTGGGTGGCAGATAGATGGCATCCCCAAACCAAGTCTTCCAAGAGGCAGGGGCCACAGGGAATGGTGGGTGCAAGAGAACTCTTTAGCTTTTTTTTTTCCCCCATTCATGATAGAGGGAACCGTGGTCTGTGGGATCCAGTTTCTCTTGAGCAGGGCATTACTGCTGCACTGTGGGGCTGGCCCTGGATGAGGAGTGCTACAGCCAGCCAAGGTCAATCAGCAACATTTGTCGGGAGCACTGGGGAATATGGACACCTCCTGCCCCATGCTTGCCATCCCCATATAAAGTGTGCTTAAAGGACAGGAACATGCTACCTTTTTTGACCTACTGACATCCTGATTGGGGGGTGAGGGGACTCTGCTATTTACTAGTTTGTTTTGCATGGACTACCACGTGCTCTCTCAGACTGGCCTGGTGCTGACTCAGCAGGCTTCTGCATCTGTTCCAAGGGACCATCACCTGCCCAAACCCACTGAGCAGGGGGATAGCAGGGCCGCAGAGCTCCACAAGCTCATGGAATGGTCTCTTATCTCTTGCATTTCAAATGGGCTCCGAGGGCCAGATGGCCACGGCTGGGAGGTGCCCCCTTTCTGCTGAGTCAGAGCTCTTTCAGCTTCTGTGCACCTGGAATGAGGGAGATTCTCGGGGAACATTAGCATATTGGATGTGGGGGCAGCCTAGGTAAGGGGAGAGGACAATCTAAAAGCCAGAGGTTGTGACTTCTGATCTAAGCGCTGGCTTTGAAATATTCAAAACTCCCCTGAAACCCACTTGGGTCAGCGCTGTCCTTCCATCTTCTGAGGAAGAGAAAAAGTAAGTCCGATGTGAATGAGCCTCTGGGCAGGGAGATTATGGTCCCTTTGGCTACAGAGGAGGGCTCGGGTATGCAGAGACCTGGTGGAGCTCAGGCAGGGCAGAAGCCTCCTGGGTCTAAACGTGACCTGGGTCCTCTCCCACCAAACCAAGCACAAACGACGAGCCCCAGCCAGTGGCAGAACGAAGCTTCCCGGTCGGAGGTCTCTCTCACGTTTTGCGTGTCGTATTTCCCCCACCTTGCGCGTGTAATCTGACCTACCAGTGTGCAAGGCTTTGGGGGGTTTGAACTTACTCTACATCAAATACGCCCCCTCCTCCACGAGGGAGAAAACCCCAGCCACTCTGCCGTAGACTCGGCGGGCATCTGTCTAGAACACATCAAACAGCCTAAGTCTCCCTTGTAAAAGTTTTACAAGAAAATCATTGAAGACCAGCGGAGCTATCCTTTTTCTCTCCTCCTCCTTAAATTCCGAACCTGAGCCGATATTCTCGATTCCCACACTTTGGTGTTGGCCGGCAAGGGCGCTGGGCTGTGGAGAGCGCGGTGGTGAAGTCTCAGCCCCCGGATCATTAGACTTGCAGGCCGCAGCTTGTGGGATCTAGTGATTTGGACATATTTTATTTAACCAGCTTAGTAAAAGGTAATATTCAGCAGCTGTGATCTATAGCAGAATTACAATTTTCAGGGTCAAGGAGGGATTTTGATATTAGGAGGTTGGGCAGAATTGCTATGAAATCTCATGAGCTGTCTTTAAAAATAAATGAGAAAATAGGTTATCCAAGAGTCATTGTAAGGGAAAAATCAATAGGCAGTGTCTATTCACTTGGGCTATCAAAATCCTTGAAATTTGAACAAAAGTTTCACGTTTAGTGTACTGTAGGTTTTGAAATATCAGCGCTGGAGGCTTGGTGGGTACAAATTCATTGTGCTCTGCATCCCAACGAGGTGAGCCTTGTGGAGGGGCTTGGCTCCCTCTTCAGATGGGGGAGTTGTCTCGGTGACCAGGGGAGGTAAACCGAGACTCTTACAGAAGCCATTTCATCCAAGGAGGCGGCCCTTGGAAGCCCCTGTGTGCTGGAAACAGAATGCACGTGTGGCCTGTGGCCCGTGACTCGCTGGCTCTACCTAGCTTTTGTCTCTTGGCCAGGAGGAAGCCGGATCCAGGTCTGCCCTCCCAGACCACCCAGTGTCCAGGCCTTTAGTGGAAACAAACAATAATTTAACGAGGAACTTCTCGGTGGTGAAATTTGGGCTGCACGGGTTGTCTGGAATGGCAGTTGTCTCCAACCCATCCATTCACTCTGTAGTAATCTACGGAGGACCCATTCTGGGCCATGCTCGATTCTGGCACAAACACGGAGAAATGAGGGACTGGCAGTTGGCGTAATGGCTACTATGTTGCTGGACTCTCAGGTAGTTGACCGTGCTTCGAGTCCTGGACCTGGTGGCTTAAACTCACGCCAGGCGCCTGTGTGTGCGTGCCCAAGATCCCGAGAGGAGAATGGAGGAGAAGGGATTGTGGCGTGGCCATCCCCCTGGGGTGGGGGGGGGGAGTGATTTCTCGTTTTCTGTCTCTCTCTGTCTTTCTGGTGAGTGCATGTGCCCTGTAGCAAAAACCTCTCCAAAACAAAACAAAACACGGAGAAATGAAACAAGCCTCGTGCTAGTCCTTACAGAACAACAGACTAGGGGAGGTGGATGTTAAAAAATAAACAACAGATACAAATACTGGAGTACAGGGCCAGCTTGTGGCATGGTGGTTAAGGCTGCTGGATCCCAAATAGCCGACTGTGTGGTTCGAATCCTGGATTAGTGGTTTGAAAAACATGCGAGGTATGCCCAAAACCCCAAAGAGAGGGAGAAATGGAGAAGGGACTGTGGCACGGCTATTCCCCACAAGGATGCTTTCTCACTTTCTCTCCTTCTGGCTAGCACACATGCCCTCTGGCAAAATTACAAATAAATAAATAAATACTTGAGTACATATTGTGATAAGGAAAAGGGCAGAGGAAGAGTCGGGTAGACCTTGCAATTGGGGGAAGGGTTTGGGAAAGGCTTCTCTGATGATGTGTTTACCTCTAGCCTCAGAGGACAGGTAAGAGTTACCCAGGCAGAGGAGCGAGGGGGAGAGGGGCATTCCAGGAAGCAGCTCTGAGGCAGGAGCGAGCTTGGAGCATTGGAGAAAAGAAAGGAGGTGAGGGAGTTGGAGCGGGAGGCTGAGGAGCAGGGCAGATGTCAGGTCCCCCAAGGCGTGGCAGGCCATGGGAAGACATTCTGATGAGAAAGGTTAAACCAAGTTGAAGGATTTTGAACCAGAGGTTCTATGATCTGATTTTCATTTTTGAGGTAAACCGAGACTCCTGCAGAAGCCACTTCATCCGCGACAGCATCCCGCGGATTCATTTTTGAATCATCACCCTGGCTACTGTGAGCTTGGACAGTCTACTGAGTGGAAGTGGTGACACTGGCTCGGAGGCAATGGCAGTAGCCTGACTTAGACTCGGGTGGATGTGGGGGAGAGAAGTGGTCTAGGGTTCCACCAGAGCTCCTGGGAAAGCACTGGTAAGTTATACTTCCGCACTTTGCTTTTAATGGGCAGGAGTTGGGGACACTGGTCGCCATTTTTATTCACTGGTGATCCTTCCTTACTTTAATCTCTGTGCCACCGAATCTGTTTCCCTTGTCCCCTAAGGTGGTGGTTTTCAGGGCTCACTCAGTTACTAGGGTCCAGGATTCCATATAGAGTCATGAACTGTGTGCAGACTGAATAAAGATTGTATCTTGCACCTCTCATTTTTCAAATTTCTGTGGATGTTATAGTGATGAATTAATTTAAGAGCATTTCATTGCAGCATTTCTCATTTTTCCATTTTCTCAAAATATTAAAAAAAAAATGTTTCAAGTGTGCCCTCAAATTTTCTTCATGTTGCTATGCACTTGGCAGCAGGTAGGCCCAAACCAGCCCAACCACACACGACTGCCTCCCTTACCTGTCCAGGTCTCTCTGAGGCTGAAATCTGATGGGAGTTAATTGTCGGGTAACTGCTGGGTGTCCCTCAGTAGCCTTGAGCTTTGGGAAAGGCAGACACTCTGTCTTTGTCTTTGTGCTAGAGGGTGCATAAACTCACCAGAGAGAGGCAGACACAGAGAGAGACAGAGAGGAGAAAGTATACCCCCCCCATGGGGAATGACCACGCTGCAATCCTTTCCCCTCCATCTCTCCCTTCTTTCAGGATTTTGGGCATAAACACACGTGCCCATGTTTCTCAAGCCGCCAGGTCTAGAACTCAAACCAAAGGGTTGGCCATGTCGGATCTGGCTGCCTTAGCCACCAGGCCATGAAGCTGACTGATCCCTGATATCATGTCTGACATTTAGTGTAAAAAAAATAATGTAAAAACATTTTTTAGAATGGAATTTAAAAAAATGAATGAACATATGAATGAATATCTTTCTTCTATTAAGGCAGTCTTGAAATAGTTTAAATATATAATGATAAGGAATCTGTACAAGAAAGAAAAAAAGAAAGAAGAAAAAGAAAGAAAGAAAGAAAGAAAGAGAGAAAGAAAGAAAGAAAGAAAGAAAGAAAGAAAGCTAGCTAGCTAAATGCCAAACGCCCCCACCTCCTCCCCAAGCAGTATCTGTCACCATGTTACAGAACAATACATTCCAATAGGATGAGCGTGGTGTGTCGGTTGTCACATGCCTGGTGCTGCTTTCCATGAGTGACCTAATCGATTCTTCATATCGATCCTGGGGTTAGGTGATATTTTCCTCTACTTTACGGTGGAGGAAACTGAGTGAGGCTCAGTGAGGAGATTAGTAGATTATCCATGCTCACCAGTGAGGGACCCAGAGTTCAAATCCAAGTCTGTGATCACTTCATGATTCTCTCTCTGGTCAGTTAAAGGAAAAAACCCAAAACCCAATGTTTGAAAACAACCTTGAGGGGCCAGTAGGTGGCATAGTGGTTAAGGCGCTAGACTCCCACATGGCCGATTGCAGTTCAAGTTCTGGACCAATGGCTTGAAACTCAGGCCAGGCATGTGTGCTTGTATGCTCAAGATCTTGACAGGGGAATAGAGGGGAAGGGATTGCCACATGGCCATCCCCCCTTGGAAGTGATTTCTCACTTTTTCTTTCTGTCTCTCTGGCGGGTACATGCTCCCTATAGCAAAAACATCTCACAAACAAACAAACAAGACCAAAAATCTTGAACACTTTCTAAGTTTTATCATTAAAATAAAAAGAGTCTATATTCACACTATAAAAACTGTAGCAGGGCACTGAGCAAAAGATTTATAACTACCCTTCATTTAGGAAGGGAATGGAAGTAAAATAAATAATTCAGATGTGAAAGATAGGAACAGCAGACTTCAGAATTAGGCAATTTTATTTAATTAATCAAATAATATAAGTTAGTTCAGGAAACAACAATCAAAATGTATTACTTGTACTAATGATATGTAGAATCACATTTCCAAGAAATCTAATGAAAATAAATGCTAGAAATAAATTACTTTGTGGAATACAACAAATAAATAGATTTTTACAAACAACCACCCTGTGAATATTAGAAGAAAAATGTCAGGGTTTTGAGGAGGGAGGCAGCATGGATTTGTGGGAAAATGGAGCTTGAAACTAACGCCTGAATGAGACATAAGAAACAGCAGCACATTAGTGGAAATTAGGAACAGACATTCTGACTCCTTGCCTCCACCCCTTGGTTTCAGCAGTGATTTTTCCCCGACCCGAGGCAGGCTCCAAGCACCAGCGCTCCTGACACCCACTGCCTAAGTGATCCAGATAATGTAATCGCGCCATCATTAGGAACCATGAAATTGCAATTCCTCGGGGAAGGAGCGCTCGCGCTCAGTTACACAGGGAAGAGCGATTAATTAGCGGATCTCAGTTTAACGTGACTATGTACTACACGGGTTCTAATCCCACTCTGGAGCAGCACTCAGGCCTAATGAGTTATCTCTAGGAAACTGAGCACGAGTCAGAAGACATCACTCAAAATGAAATAAGGGAAATGAGATGAAAAAAAAAAAAGAACAAACCCCAAAACTTTAACATGAAAGGGAGACCATCCACTATTGGGGAAAAAGCTATAAAACCAAATAGGAGTTATCTGATTTTCCCTGATCCTGAAATGACACTGTCGAGTACACAATGTAATAGTTAGATTCCATTTGAAGCAACTTGATGTAAACTGACTGATTTGTTCGCCATCCCGTAAATGTCACCTTACGCTGTGGCACTTTTACAGACTATGACAGGATGCTACTTTGGACCTGTGTAACCCTTGGGCAGAAAAACCTTTGGTCAAAGCAAACCAAAGGCTGCACTTGAAACTTCCATGATTGTAGTTTAGAAGACAATCCTGAAAATGGGGTGATTCCCCCAGGCATGTACACGAAGTCAGGATTTCACCATCCCCCAGAAGATAACATCTTTCGAATCCATCCTGGCTGGCACCTACCTTCTTCGTGCTGATACCTTTATATGGGCTCCCAAACCCTGGGCTTCACCCCACGATCAAATGGACCGTTGCAGAAAGCAAGGACTGGCCTTCACACTGCAAGGCCTCAGCTTGCTGGCTATGTCTTTACTCAACTTCTCTGCTTGCTTGGACTCAAAATTAAAATTTCTCTGAGTGCTTAATGCCTCCGTTCTGTGTTTACGGGGAGGGGGGGCTTTTAGACAGTGATTTCGGTTCTAGGACATAACACCGAGGGAGATTCCCAGAGGGAGAGACTGCCTGGACGACGGTGGTTGAACACAGCTGAGGAGGCTGAAATTTCTCTGGAGGCCATTCCAGAGTATCTGCCCTCCCCCCCCGTTTGTTTGTTTGTTTGTTTTTTTAAAAAAAGGTTTTATGCTATAGGGTGCTCATAGGAGAGAGAGAGACAGAGGGAAAGTGAGGAATCACTCTCCAGGGGAATGGCCAGGCCACAATTCCATCTCCTTTAGGGATTTTGGATGAGCACACACAAGCGTGGGATTTTCAAGATGCTGCATCTGGGACTCGAACTGTGCTGTCGGCCATGTGGGATCCAGCGTGTAACCACCATGTCACCTGCTGCTCCAGTTTAGATCCCTTTTAAGAAAGAAGGGTATGGGCTCCCAGGCTGAGCAACAGCATTGCACACGGGTCTCTAAATCTCCTCTGTGGGCTTTACCCAAGGGCAAGTTTGTAATGTGCCCACGAGCAAGTGGGGGGCAAGCACAATATGAGGGTTTAGAGAGAGGAAGATGGATGCCCAAGAGGGAAAGGAGCTCACTGCAAAATGAAAGTGGCAGGTCCCCTGTGCAAAAGCAAGAAAACGTGCATTTTCCTTTTTCTCTTTTGCTTTGTCCTGGTGTTTCTGATAATGCCATTTTAAGCAAAGTCATTTAAAATCATTCACATGACTTTTACTATTTATCTCTGTATGGTGCAATGTCAATTTTAAATGCAGATATCAGAACATTTAACACGTACGTGGAATTCCTGGAGTTGCAGTGTGTTTCGTGGTTGTTCTCAGATGTGTGCCTCAAGCTGGCCGGAAGAGGCAGGCCAGACTCAGGAAGCTTGGAAGAAAGAAGAGAGGCTCCCCCAGGTATGGAGCTGGCCGACGGGGGGCTGCCTCAGCCATGTGGATTGTCCGGGCAGAGTGCAGACACTCACGGGTGCCCAGGTGACTTGGGGCATGCACGACACCCGCACCCCGCTGATGGGTTCCGTCTCCTGCCGGCAGCTGGCCTGACATATGCCCCAGGCCTTGGGCAAGAGGCTGAGCCAGGCGTCTCCCCCTCCCACAGGCTCCTTGTCCCAACCCAGGGCAACTGCAACCTTTGTGCAGAGGTTCACTAGGTACCTGGATCCAGGTGGGCTAGAGGATTGCTTCTGCCGGGTCCCCTCACTGCATGCCAGGACACTGCTACCTCAGGCTGGGGACTGCCGTCACAAGGCATCCCCCCCCAAAGACACTGCGGAGGGTCAAGTCCAACCTTGACCCTCCTGTGCCCATGTTCAAGTTGGGGGCAGGGTGGCAGCGAGTGCCAGGGGAAGGGGAAGCAGAAGTCAAGCGGAATTGGGGCTCTCAAGGTAGAGTTGAGAACCGGACCCCAGAGGCAGGGACATGAGAGCAGGCTCCAAGTCCCCAGTTCATGGTCCACTGTTCTACTGGACCTCACTTAGGAAATACAATGACAAAGACGAAGTGATTAAGAATTGGAAGATGGTGAGTACCAGCAGTTAGCGTAATGGCTATGTCGCTGGACTCCCACGTAGTCGACCATGGTTTGAGTCCTGGACCCAATGGCTTAAACTCACGCTGGACGCATGTGCGTGCATGCCCAAGATCCTGAGAGGAGAATGGAGGAGAAGGGATTGCAGCGTGGCCATCCCCCCGGAGGGTGATTTCTTGCTTTCTGTCTCTCTGTCTCTCTCTGTCTGTCTGGCAAGCACACGCGCCCTATAGCAAAAACCTCTCCAAAAAAAAAAAAAAAAAAGAATTGGAAGATGGTGACCATGGAGCATTAATTCCAAGTCTTGGGCCC
The DNA here is from genome assembly GCA_026018925.1 of Tupaia tana. Lineage (NCBI taxonomy): Eukaryota > Metazoa > Chordata > Mammalia > Scandentia > Tupaiidae > Tupaia > Tupaia tana. Next base: position 23,126,796 of record JAKSZU010000010.1, on the reverse strand, counting down.
TTCTGAGCACAAGGCCCTGTGTGACTGCACTGGTCACACACCCATGTCCCCAGCTTAGTAGCCACGACCACCCAGAAGCTCAGCATGCCACGTTTCCTGATCTTCTAGAAGATTCTACACACCAGAGGCTGCCACCTCACCCAAGGGGCTTGGCTCTTGCTTTGTCGGGATGTCTCCCCTGAACGGCCACACTGGCTGGCTGGGAGTGGCAGAGATCTCCCTTCCCAAGAGACTCTCTAGCCGAACTTTCTCATTTGCTGGCTGAGGAGACTGAAGAGCAGAGCCGGGTAGGACCGGTGTTAAGGCCACACTTTAGGCTAATGGCACAGCGGAACCCACTCGGCATGAAGATGCCAGAGTTGGGGAAAGATCAAAGCCTCACCAGGCCTCCCTGCCAAGCTGTTCCTGGGTCTGAATGCACTGCAGCCACAACCACAGGACCTATGCGAGTTTTCAGGGTTTCTCCTCTGGGTTAAAAAGTGACATCCCCTTCACGTCAGCATCCGTGGAGTTTCTAGGAGTCCCTCGGGGACTCAGTGTCACAGCGGGGCCACTAATGATCACTTCATTGTTTCTTACGAGAATCCTTTTGGTGGAGTGGGTGACTAGTGATGGTGGGGGGAGTCCATGAGAAGACACTGCAAGGAATTGAAAATAGGAATTCATTTCCTCAGTGACATTAAGAGCTCGGCTAAGGAGAGACCTAGGGCATCCCCTGCCAATTCTTTGAGAATGAAGATCTGATATTCAGAAGAGAAAGAATCATCATAGCAGACAGGGATGGAGCTGAGTTTTTCTGCATATGTCGCTTTAGAAAAGTGTAGCCGGGGAACTTTAGCACAAATAGTGTGAAGGTCTCCACTGCAGAGGAGGCCACTAGCCCTGTGGCCAGCCACCACTGTCCTTCTGAGCCAGAGCAGGAGGAAAGACCTGGCCTGGTGTTGCTGGGTGAAGAAAAAAAGAGGGAGAGACTGAGAAGGGAGGATGACAAAGACGGAAGTTCCAGCATGTGGTGCTATTTGAAGTTACGCCTTCCTGTGCAGAGGGAAGCCCCTCACTGGAGGCGGAAGGCCTAGAACGAACCCTCGGGCTTGTCCCCAAGGTGCTGGGGCAGCTTCAGCAAGTGTTGTCCCCTCTCTGAGCCCCTTTCTCCATCTGAAAACAAGCACGCTGGCCAAATGCCCCCTAAAGCCTATACAGCTCAAAGGTTCCCTGAATCTGAGCTTCTTCACCCTGTTGGCTTTCGCCACCCAAACTGTCACCGAGGTGGCCAGCACCGGGCTCAAGGGATGCCACTGCTCCTCATTTCAAAACCCTGCTCTCCAGCCTCTGCGGGCTTCGTCTGCTCACAAAGGAGTTCTGAGAGGCCCATCCGCGGCCAGAACATGCGGCTACATTTGCTGGGATGCCCATGCTCCCCCGGCCCTGAGTGCTGTGCGCCCAGACATCAAAGCCTCTCCACCGTCTGGGGAGGGGTGTGCAGGAGGGGGACCAAACCAGCCACGCGCCCAAACCTGGCTTCGACTTCTATTTCCCCTTTCCGCATGGGGGGCAGAGAGGAGAAGAAGGGGAGAGAAGCCTTTGAAAACGTCTCCTGCTCCATTTCCTCCCTGCTCGCTGCTCATCACTTAGCAATTCGCTTCCCTGGCTGAGCCCGGTGACTCCCGTGGTGCGCCTCTTAGCCACTCGGCAACTTTTGTCCCTTTTATGATATTTTGGGCTTCTGATTGCCTGCCAAGTTGAACCTTTATAATTTAACAAAAAGAAAAAAAAAAAAAAGAAGAAGAAGAAAAAGAACCCTCCTAGTCTGTCCCGGCCTAAACAGTCCTTATCTCTACCCTCTCCTCTCCCTGAGTCCTGGGCATGGGAACAGAGTTGTTGGGGACCCACCTGTAGGCAGGTGTCACCCAAACATACACCATCAGGGCTCTTTTGCTAATGTGGTCATGGAAGTCATGAGGAGGAGTCAACGCAAAGCACTGTCCACGTGGAGAGAATCCTGTCGGGTAATTCCTGGTGATGGGGCAGGCAGAGGCAGGGGTCTCTCAAGGTCATTTCCAGACTGAGAGTGACCGGCCTCCAGCACTGTCTTCGTTCTGTTCTTACCTGTCTTCTTCACTGCTTATTTTAGGGGCATGGAAATAGCTGATGCTCAATAAGTATTTATTGGATGAATAAATCTGAGTACACCTCTCGAACTTTGCACAGTGAAAGGTTATTCAGGTGTCTTGTCATGGCGCTAATGAACTTACCGAAGCCGTCTCATTCTCTTCCTCTAACTTCTTTCTTTAGAAATGCAGCCTAGAGTTCTGGAGGATGGGCGAGGATGACAAGGAGACGGAGACTGAGCAGAGAGAGCTGATGGTCACAATGACACCCCTGTGCCAAAGGCCCTGTGTGGGGCAGCGTGGAGAGCGTCTGTGCAGGGTATAAAGAATCCACTTGGGACCTTCCCCCAAAAGCCAAACTGTGCACCACTGTGGCCTTGACTTCTCTTACCTGCAGCAGGGCTGGGGTGAGGCAAAGCCAGAGCTCACAAGGACAACACCCTGCTCAACCCCAGGGCTAACAGTCCCAGCTCCATCCCCTGCCTTCTTGCTGGCTCGGCCACACCCTTCCCTTTGCTCATGGGTCAGAAATAGGAAGAGCAGCCACTGGAGGAAGGGGTCAGGACTCTCACGTGACGAGGTATTTATCGAGCACCCACCATGGGCCAGATGTGGGCAACACGCCTGAACAGGGCAGGCAAATCCCTGTCCTCAGGGCCTACGGTCTGGCAGGGGGGCAGGCAGGCCAGTCTGTGACAACCCCATCATTCTGGACTGTGAGAAGCACCATGAGGCTATGAAGGGGAGAAGGGGTGCCGGCCTGCAGGGCAGCTGCTCAAGCTGGAGAAGGGGACACGTGAGCTGAGTCATCGAGATGCCAGGGAGCCAGGACGGGAGTTCTAGGCAGAGGGAAAGAAGCGTGGTGGGGGGAGCTGCCTGGAAGGTGCAGGCCTTACACATAGGTCTCTGAGGAGGCTCATGGCTCTCCATCCTTCCCAGGAAGGACATGGCTGTGGGACCTGCCGGGAGTCCCTTAACCAGTTACCACTCTTCGGCACAGCCCGTTCTCAGACCTGTTATTTGACTGAGTGCCACCATGGGCCAGGATGCTGTCCTCAGATGAAAGGGGGCCTAGTCAGGCTGTCCTTGGTAACCACCATCACCGCCCGGTGGCTTCCAGAGAAAAGTGCCAGAAGCCGGTCCCCACAAACCGAGGCCCCCTTCCTTCCAGATTTTTCTCCCAAAGACACTAAGTGCTTTCTCACCTGGTGGGTTTCTCCTGCCGTAACTTAAACTCTGTCCCTGGGATAGGGTCAGACAAGTCACCTGGAGGCATCTGTGGCTAACAGAACCGAAGCTGCCTAGGAAAAAAAGAATCTACTTTTACCCGGCATTCGAGGTCAGAAACCCAAGGAGGGAATCTTCTGAGGTGACTTTTCAGGCATCTACTGGCCCATCACACCTTAATGGCTGCACTTCTTAGAGAGGCCAAAGCCTCGGCTATGTCTTGTGTCCAGAGGAGACATGAACAAAGGAAGGGCTGTCCAGCCAGCGCCTCAGGGAATGGGTTGGCGGGCTTTGCTCTCTGCTGGTTTACCAGCCTATGACTGAGGCTCCACGGCGTGTGGCAACAGGCCCACATTCCCCAAGGAGTCAAAGAGAGCAGCCACATTCTCAGTCCTCTCTTTCTGGTGGCGTGATGCAGGGAGAATTAACAGGAAAATGCAGTGCCGACACCAACGTGCTTAGTGTGACGCTGGGCACAGGGTAGGGCCCTGAAAGTGTCAGGCAAGGGGCCTGGGTCCTTGGCAGAACTTTCTGGATCTGGAGGATGTGTTCATTGTCAACTCTGTGGAGTCTCCTCATGAAAAAGCATTTCTCTCCAACCTGGGTACTTTTGCTGGCAAAATAAGTTAAAAACAAAAAAGTTGCAGCAACAAAGTACCACTGAGCTGGGGAAGGGCCTTGGCTCCCCCGGTACCAGCCTCTCCTGCACACACC